>OZ012659.1:66912435-67182885 GCA_963942545.1 Oxycera nigricornis | reverse complement strand
ATATGGTACGTGAAGGACATCACCAAGTTCGATGGAGACTTAACGTTAGGGCAGGTATTATTGGAGATCAACCTATAGCGCCATATATTCTCCCGGACCGCTTAACTGGCCAAGGCTACAAACATTTTTTGGAGAATGTATTACCAACATTATTGGAGAACCTAACATTTTCAATGAGAAGGAGGATGTGTTTTCAACATGATCGAGCGCCTCCACATAATTTCGGAGAGGTTACAACTTTACTGCACTAAGAATTCCAGGATCGCTGGATAGGGCGTTATGGTCCCGTGCGGTGGCCTGCAAGATCTCCGGATTTAAACCCGTTAGATTATTTTCTGTGGGGACATTTAAAAGAAATCGTTTACAAGGAGGCTCCTGACACCTTGGAGCAACTTTCTTCAAAAATTACCTATGCCAGCGCCCAAATAACAAGCGAGATGTTGTCACGTTCGATACGGAGCTTAAAAAAGAGAAGCAGGTCTTGTTTGACAATGAAAGGAAGCCTTTTTGAACATATGCTGTAAATAATTTTAATAAAAACATTTCAAATACATATTTTTTTTTATTGTTCATTCAAAAGATTGTGATTGAAAGCACTTTCGTGTGGGAACAGCCGAATACTTCAACTCAGAACGCAAATTTTATTTTAGAGGCGAATTTTTGGTAAAAACTGTTTGCATTTATAGTCCTTTTGCAATGAAAGTTTGATAGTTTAGAGTAAAATGGTGTTGTAACTTTTGAACAATAACACAACAGAGATTTAATTTTTGAAAAAAAGATTTTGCATTATGACGTGAAAATCAAAGGAAAATAAGGAAAAATGCAAATTTTCGTAAAGAAAAAATTTTTCTTCAACTTTCGAGAACTTTCGCTCCCAATATGATCACTTCATATTCACACAATAGCTTCAAATAGTTCCGAAAAACTATTATCAGCGTTTTATTGTTTGTTTGAGTGTTTTATCTTTCATAACTGTGAAGATATTGCGTTTTTACTAATTTAAGAACGGCATTTTTTTCAAAATTTTAAAACGCCTGTGGCAGCTAAAGGGTGAAGAAATCGAAAAAAAATTTCATATTTTCTGCTTAAATTTGTCCAAAAAATCACGTGGTGACACCATTTTACTCTAAACTATCAAACTTTCATTGCAAAAGGACTATAAATGCAAACAGTTTTTACCAAAAATTCGCCTCTAAAATAAAATTTGCGTTCTGAATTGAAGTATTCGACTGTCCCCACACGAAAGTGCTTTCAATCACAATCTTTTGAATGAACAATAAAAAAAATATGTATTTGAAATGTTTTTATTAAAATTGATTACAGCAAATGTTCAAAAAGGCTTCCTTTCATTGTCAAACAAGACCTGCTTCTCTTTTTTAAGCTCCGTATCGAACGTGACAACATCTCGCTTGTTATTTGGGCGCTGGCATAGGTAATTTTTGAAGAAAGTTGCTCCAAGGTGTCAGGAGCCTCCTTGTAAACGATTTCTTTTAAATGTCCCCACAGAAAATATTCTAACGGGTTTAAATCCGGAGATCTTGCAGGCCACCGCACGGGACCATAACGCCCTAGCCAGCGATCCTGGAATTCTTAGTGCAGTAAAGTTGTAACCTCTCCGAAATTATGTGGAGGCGCTCGATCATGTTGAAAACACATCCTCTTTCTCCTTGAAAGTGGTAGGCTGTCCAATAATGTTGGCAATACATTCTCCAAAAAATGTTTGTAGCCTTGGCCAGTTAAGCGTTCCGGGAGAATATATGGCCCTATAGGTTGATCTCCAATAATACCTGCCCTAACGTTAAGTCTCCATCGAACTTGGTGATGTCCTTCACGTACCATATACGGATTGGCTTCGCTCCACCAATGGGAGTTGTGGCAGTTGAATATTCCTTCCTGGGTAAAGAGGCATTCATCCGTAAATATTTTTTCTTGTTTCAAAGTTCGGGCTTCGTAGAATTTTTCTCTGTAGCCATTCACAAAAAACCATTCGCTTTGCGTGATCCTCTGTATGTAATTTTTGCACCTTCGAAAAGTGGTAAGGGTGCAAATTTAAACTACGCAAAATGATTTGCATTGTTGACTTTCTAAGCCCCAATTCTCTTGATATTCCCCTAGTGCTGCAAGTTGGGTCTTGCACAACGAAATTGAATATGGCTTCTTCGACGGCAGGTGTTCTTGAAGACCTAGGTCAGCCCACGTCCGATCGCGTACCTTGAGCAAGTCTCCCTGTTTCTCGTCCTCGAATGTCAAGCCTCCGGAAGACGTTGGCATCTGGATGTCGTCTGTTAGGGAATCGTCTTCTATACTCGAAGGATGCACGCTGACTATTTGTTTCACATGCTTCAAGCACAAGAATCATGTCTAAGTATTCATTGGCTGAGTACTCCATTTCTGATCTTTAGTAGCCAATCAATAAAAACTGTTAAATAACTCTACAAAAAGGTATTTGTCTCGAAAAATACTGCTTTCTACTTGTTATCATCGTATGACGACCAAGCGTTGCCCCATAATAATTTATGGATGTGATTTTTGTATATAAGTGTTGACTGATTATATTCGAATGTAAATGCTTTCAAATCAATTAAAAATTAATTTTCAAAGGTTTTATGACTGCTTATAATCAGCTCAAGCACTAATTAATCCCAAACACCGTTTACCAGAGTTGTCTGAGAAGGTTCTACCTGCTCAATTTTTGTTAGAAGGCACATTAGGCACTTTTTTGAATTTTTGTTTAAGAATTTGCAGGCGTGTAACTATTAAAAATTGGCAAATAAGGATAAAATGATGTTCTAACTTTTCAACAATAACACAACAGAGATTTAATTTTTGAAAAAAGATTTTGCATTATGAACGTGAAAATCAAAGGAAAATAAGGAAAAATGCAAAATTTTCGTATAGAAAAAAAAACATTTCTTCGACTTTCGAGACCTTTCGCTCCCAATATGCTCACTTCATATTCACAAAATAGTTTCAAATAGTTGCGAAACTATTATAACTATTACGGAACTATCATCTGCGTTTTATTGTTTGTTTGAGTGTTTTATCTTTCATAACTGTGAAGATATTGCGGTTTTACTTATTTAAGAACGGCATTTTTTCAAAATTTTAAAACGCCTGTGGCAGCTAAAGGGTGAAGAAATCGAAAAAAAATTTCATAATATTTTCTGTTTAAAATTGTCCAAAATATCACGTGGTGAGCAGCCTGTGCGGTAATTTCTGGACACCCTGAATAGATATAAATATATATATATCTATATATATGTATGCGTCTATATACATACTAGCTTCTGTCCCAAAACAATTAATATACACTTATGACATTATAACGTTAAGATGTGTTGAATTTTCGTGCCCATAGTGTTGAAAATAAATAACAAATTTTTGATCATATGGCCATATTTTCATTTCCTTGTAAGAGTTCTTCCATCCTCGGCGGTACAGTCTGGTCGTTCGACTCATCTGGCATTTTTTGATTCTTTTGTGAAACATTATGTCCCGCGATGACGATACTTTCTTTGACACTGGATCGTAGACTCGATAGTTCGACGAATTTCCTTCGTACCCTACAATTAACATCTTCTTTGCTCGAGCGTCGAATTTCGTCGTAAACCTCTTCAGCATGTTCACGTGCGCTTCAGTCCCGAAGATGCGCAGGTGCTTCATGTTCGACTTTTTTCCAACCCAAAGCTCGTATGAAGTCTCTCCATCTCGAATCCCCCACGATCCCGACCGATTCATCAGGTACACCGCTGAGTTCACAGCTTCCGCCCACAGAGTAAAGGGAAAATTTTTAGCATGCAACATAGTCCTCTCGCTCTCCATGATCGTCCTATTGTCTCGTTCTGATCCAGAATGTATGGTCCAATGTACTTTCCTTTAATTTCGTGTGATTCGAGATAACTCTTCATATCTTTATTTTTGAATTTACGTAGCACGCGCATCAAACGACCAAAATTATTTTCGATGAGCTTGTCGATCACTTTGAATTTGTCATATATGTACGTCACTCTTGTGTTGCATGAAATATATAAATTAATTTCACGGTTACCGATTTATTTAAAAAAAAATTATTTATTTCAATTGTACAACTCTACAGTTCATTTTAGACTGACTTAACGACTAGCTCTTAAGTCCTAGGAAAGGTCGGTCTGTTGATCTTCCCACGTGAGTGCGGCATCAGCAAGTTGGCGAAAATAGGTTGGCGGTAATTATCCAGACGGTGTCAGGTGGAATGGTGCAATTCAAGTAAATTCAGGTGCGCGTATTAGGCTGTAATCCGATTATGCGCGTTTTGAGAGACTCGTTCAACTAAAATAAAGGTAAATTGTAGAGACTTCTAGCGTTAGATATTGCAGGGAAGCTTGGAGGCTCTTCGCTCTGGACCACAGATGTTAAGGTAGGTTGTCCTGTTTCAAGGGTTACATGCGTGGTTGCCGTTCTCCTGGGCCATACAGGCAATTTGACCAGGATCAAAACAATGAAAATTATTGCAAATAGGCTATAATTCGTCCATTTGGTAATTTTATTCTCCTCCTTGATGAGATTGAGTTTCCTGGTGTTGTTCAGATGAATCTCCTTCATCAGCTCTAGAGATAGTATCTCCTCGATGTCTTTTTCGCCAGAACTTCGTTGTAATATTGGAGGTAGAACCTGAATGCTTTCCGTTTCTTCCGCTCGGAACTTAAAGTTGTTGATGGTGACCGTTGTATTCCTGAATTTTATTAAGTAAGTTCCTTGTAGATGTTGCGTTGTGCCGTTTTCGCCCACTTCGCCTTTGAAGTCGTTGACCAAGATTAAGCCGCTTGATATTTCTTCTACCGATGATACGTGGTGACCGTTCTATTTGTTGCATACCGATGCCTTTCCCTCTAATAGGTTAGGGATACAGGATGAACCACTTATATCTTCTAAATTATTCCTATTACAAATCGTAAGATTGTTAATTGATTTACATTTTCTCTTTATTCCAAAGTAATTATTGTCATGTTTTATTATGGATTCATATAGAATTTTGCTCACAATGTTATTTTCCTTAATAGGTTTTATAGCGAATTTCTCAAAATTTACTGTTGTGGTTCTAGGAACATTTATAATGTAAAAAAGATGTGTGAAATTTTGAACAATTTTTATGTCGGCAAACTCTAGTGCTTCTTCGACACTGTTGTATGGAACATTATCTTCTTCAAAATCTTTCATAATTCTTTTGACTTCGTTTTGAGAGAGAACTTTTGAATTAACTATATTTACTTTAGCTAACTGTATACATTAAACAATAGTTTCTAATTCTTCCTTTATAATTCTTACTTTATATTGTGTATTAAGTGCTAAGATATTCTCAAAAACTTTCTCTTTTTTGATCACATTTAAAATTTCGTTTGTTACTGTTGTTATTTTATTAATTCTTGCATTATGTTCCTTATTTAATAAAAATTGTTGATTATCATTTTTTATCAAATCATTGATTTTTCCGCTAAGTAAAATGAGATCATTGTGATCCGGGTTTCCCGCGATTCATTTCCAGACAGAACCGACGAAATCTAGGGATCTTTGGGTTTTAACCATTCCGATGTTGTCGATCATTTTGCTTATTTGCTCTAGTTCGTGGGTTAATAGTGGATGGAAAGGATGATTTTCTGGGACGTGTTGATTGACCATGGTTAAAGCTTCGGAAATAAAATTTTTAAATTGTTCGAGTTGAAAGACATGGATCAGCTTGACATTGCCATTTTGAATTTTTGCCTCTCCAGTTTTAATTGCGACTACTTGAGATCCTGTATAATTCGTTATGTGGATGTCCGCCTTCATCAAAGGACACACGCACCTGTAATGAATTTAATTTCTAATATCACTCTTGTGAATGCACCTTCCGGATTTGGTATTACTAATGTTGTTCTATCTTCTTTTACAATTTCTTTTTGATATCTCGGAGTTAATTTTGAGCCTAAACGTTTGTTATTTTTCACATAGATTGCTTGTCCTACATCGTAACTTTTAGGTTGTTGCCTCTTCTTATTATGAAATTTTAAGTCCTTTTCTTGCTTCTTTTCCAAAATTTCGATATTATCCTTACGAGATTTTTCTAATTGTTCCGGACTTGTCGAAACTATTCGTCCGTAGAAAACTTCAATAGGTTTTTTCCCCTTGACCGAGTAAATACTACAATTATATTCGTATACTGATCGTTCCAGGAGCTCTTGGAACGTCCTATGAATACCATCGGTCTTGAGACACCTCATTATTTCTGACAATGTCGAATGAAACCTCTTCACTTGTCCATTAACCTCGCTTTTATAAGCTGGGGTTTTATAGACATTGATGCTGAGTTGATCTTGCATCATGAACAGTATTGAAGCAGAATTTAATGAATTTTCGCCATTCATTACCACGCACTTGGGTATTCCGTAAAATATCAGGATTTCCCTAAGTGGACCTCTAACATCTTCTATAGCCCTTGATTTCAAAATCTTCGCTTGGGCTAATTTACTAAATTTGTCCAAAGCCGTGAGTACAAGATGGCCTTCGGTGGAATAGATGTCTAAATGAACAGTATGTCCCGAAAATTCAGGAATGGGAGTGGGCATTAAGACGGGATGGTTTTGATGTCTTTCATATTTGTTCTCCTTACATACCGAGCACTGTTTTACTAGGCTTTTGGTCTTGGCGGACATCTTTGGAAAATAATAGCTCTCCAGGATTTGTAGTTTATTCTCGTTGGCACTACGGTGAGCTCTTTTGTGAACGGTTAATATAATGTTCTCTTGTTCTGATTCGTTTGGAACGTCTTGAACTACCTTTTGTGTGAAGCGAATTTTGTACACGCTAAAATAAAGTGGATATAATTCTTGAATAATGCCCATAACAGCTTCTTGTGTCATGATACCGTTTATTACACCAGGATTTAGGAATCTTCTGAAAATTCCAATTAAATTTTCTCTAGTATAGCTGGGCTCGGTGAATACATGCCTAAGGTAATTAGTGAAGGGCCTTTGTAGCTGATACGATGATTCATCAGCTATTTTCAGGATGATTTGGTTTCGGAAAGAATTGATAGGGGTTTCAACTGATGAGATGAGGTTATGCCCCGAGCTTTCATCGCTGTGAACGCTGGCTGACACGACGTTAACGTGTGATCTTCGAGGTCGCCTTGAAAGAGCATCCGCTACAAAATTTGCTTTGCCGGGTTTGTACCTTAATTTATAATTGTACTCCTCCAGCGCAGCTTTCCACCGTTTCATTTTTAAGTTCGTGTTCTTATTACTGACGGCGTACGTAAGAGGCTGATGGTCCGTAAAAATGACAACTTTTCTTGTCCCGTATAGGAAGTTTCTTAGCGAAACGAGGTCCCAAACTATGGCCAGCAACTCTTTTTCATTAGCGGCATAGTTCTCCTCGGTTTTGTTGAGGGTTCGCGAAAGAAAGGTTACGGGTCTGCCCTCCTGGGAAAGGACTGCTCCTAGCGCGTACTGCGAAGCATCGGTAGTCAATTCAAATTGCTTTTCAAAGTAAGGATAGTACAACATAACATCCTGGGAGATCAGAGTTTTCTTAATCTTCTCAAAAGCCTCGACTGCTACTGTATCCAATTTGATTTTTATTTTACTGGAAATGTTCTTCGAGATTCGCCCTTCTTCTCCCCTTAGAAGAGACGTTAAGGGTTTGGCGATTTAATATAAATCGCCGATAGTAGCTTGCCATTCCAAGGAATGATCTGAGTTCTTTCAAGGTTGTTGGAGGCGGTAGATTTGCAATGGCTTCCACCTTTTTCGGGTTAGCCCTAATACCATCCTTTGAAATTATGAATCCTAAAAATTCAACGGAATCCTTCATAAATTCGCATTTGTCCGCCTGTACCTTTAGGTTTGTTTCCTCTAGTGTTCGGAAGACGATGTCAATATTTTTTAGATGTTCTTCCTCATCTTTGCCATATATAACTATGTCATCAATAAAAATTTCACAATATTTACCTATGTGATCTCGTAGGATTTCATCCAGCGCTCTTTGAAATGTTGGTGGCGAATTTTTTAAGCCGAAGCATAATCTGGTAAATTCGTATTTACCGCCGTTGACAGAAAACGCTGTTTTCTCCATATCCGTTGATTTAAGCGGAATTTGGTGGAACCCACTCTTCAGGTCAATGACCGTGAAGTATTGATTACCCCGTAAATTGACTAATATTTCATTGATCTCTGGTATAGGGTATCGATCGGGAACAGTTATCGCGTTTAATTTTCGGAAATCGACCACAAGTTTATATTTCTGTAACCCGGAAGCCTCTGCTTTTTTGGGAACGACGCAAATAGGCGCATTGTATGGCGACTTTGATCGCCTTATTATGCCGTCTTTTAATAGCTTACTGATCTCCTCTTCCACATAGGGTTTAAGAGCAGCAGGGTACGGGTACGGCCTAACATATACCGGGTCATCGTTGATGGTACGTATTTCACCTATTACCCTTGAAGTGTATGTGAGCCTCTCCTCTGGCTCTGAAAAGAGTGTTCTATGTCTATCTAAGACTTCTATCAACTTATTAGTTTGGTTTTTGCTCAGATGGTTAGTTCGTATCTCGATACTATTGACAGCTTGGGCTACAAGTTGCTTAAGTGCAACATTTATCTGGTTTCCAATAACCATGCAATTTTTAGCTGTGTAAATGACGGCATCCATTTCCTTCAAACTATCATTACCGTTTATACCATGGAATGATTTAAGGTTCGGAAGAATGTAGAATTTCAGATCGGGGACTGTTGGACCGAAAACGTTCGCTATTGTGTGGTGCGTGATTTTGATACCCCCGCCTACCGAATTTGCTGTAAATGGACGTTTATTGGGTATCTTCATCGGTGCATACTTGGATTGGATTAGTTCTTATTCGATCCAGTATCCACTAATATCTTTAAAATTTCGCCGCTCTCCGTTGGACATTCGAAATAAGGCAACGAAGAGCTCAAAAGCCTAAAAAATGAAGCTCCTGGGTGTCTGTGTCCTCACTAACTGAATCCGCAGATAATTGATCAATCTGTTGCTCTTCCGTTCCCATATATTCCACAAAAGACTGATCGAATTGCTCCTCTTCGTTAACCATTTCCTGGTTATACTCGTCAATGTCCTGTTGCTCGCTATCAGTAACCGTGTGAAAGGTTCTCTGCTGCATATTTTGGATCTGTGGTTGCGACCCCTGCGGTCTCTTGGGTGCAAAGAAAGGTCTAGGTGGAGGTCTGTTTTGATAATTAACCATTTGGGAGCGTATAGATCGATCTACATCCATTGGTTCGGGTCTGGGGGATGGTTTTGGTGGCAAATTGAACTGAGCTGGCCGAGAATTAAATCCTTGGTCTGTTGTAATCCGTTGAGCTGAAAAGAATTGTGGCCGAAATAATTTGGGTTTATTTGCAAAGATCTCTGGAAATTTTGAGGAGGAGTGTGCCTCGGTGGCTGTTGAGGTTGGCGCATGAGTTCGGGGTAAAAAGTGTATCTCGGTGCTGGTACCGGGGTTTGCTGAAATCTCGTTTTGGGTAGAATAGGCGGTGGTGCGTTGCCCTGTAACCTCCGTACTGTCTGGTTTGTGTTATTTGCATATTGCGTCCGATAGTTTACGTTCTCCAGCTTCAAACATAACTGCAGTGCTTGCGGTAGGTCTATCGGCTCTCTCATGCTCAACAGTTTGGGTAAATCGCCCTTTAATCCTCTAATGAACGTATCTAATGCTTTGTCCCTATAAGTGCGGATGAGCACCTCTCTTGCTTCGTTCCCCATTTCCAGACTTGAAATTTTGTTAAGTATCAATGAAAGATGGTGATACACTGCCTGGTAGAATTCTAGCACAGTATTGATACCCTGTACCAAACTCGTTAGTTGGTATTCTAATGTACCCATGTCCCTCTTATCGGCGTAGTGTAACATCAGGCAACGGGATATCCGTTCCCAATTTAGTGGAGTATTATATGACTCCAATGCAGCATCTGCTGGGCCTACTATCTTGTTTCGAATCACGTTTAGGATCCCATAATACTTCGGAGTCCCTCTTAAATGTTCGTAGATAGAAAGTATTCTTTCTACGCTTTTCCTCCATGAACCAAATTCCCCTGGTTGGCCGGAGAATTCCCGGAGGCTTTTGACTACGTCGGGTACTCTATCTAGATCTGACAAATTTGCCCTCTGGTCTAATTCAATGCCCTGATCGACTTCTAGATGGAGGTCGACATTTGGGTTCAGGATTTGTCGCACCAGACGAGGACATTCCCTCTGCAGGATTGCTGTCACGAGGGCGTTTATCTGATTAACGTGATTATTAGGGAGATTCGATGCTCTGGGAGCATTATTCACGGGATTAGGGTTTTGCTGTTCATCATTGACCGCCAATCTCGGTGGCCTCAGTAAGTTTTCATTCCGAGCCATTTCTATCCGGGAAAAGGTTCATGATTTTTTTAGGTTCAAAGTGGGGATGTCACACTACTTATTTTCGGAATGTTTAAACTCAATAAAATCACCTGATATTTAGAATGTATCGAATCAAAGTGTATATATGAAAATATCTCGAAATAACTATGAATTTGGAAATGGGTCGCAGTTGTACTCACGTGGATCCTTTACTTAATCTTTCGAAAAGTGATTCTAACTTACTAAATTCACAAATCACAATTGATTTTTTTTTGTATTACTCACTACACTTTCTATCCACTAATTCGATATTTTTTCCTCGTAAATTCAACTTTATATTTTCAACTACTTATTTTCTCTTACACTATAAGCACTAAGATTAGCATCGCGAAGCGGCTGTTGAATCTGCTTGTCCAACTCCTGTTCCTCCGGTTCCGATTTTCCTTCGCCGGCTACTGGGGGGCCTCTTTTCTTCGCGATTTTATTTGAACCGCGTTTTCTAATTCGCCGGGTCGATAACTTTCGTAATATTCTACTTTCGTCCGACTTCCAACCGATATTACTTTCGTCGCTGGTCGAAACTTTCATATAATTTTACTTTCGTCCCGACTTTCGACTTTCGTTTCGGTTTAGAGCGATTTATCAACGCGGTCCCTGCTCGGGCGCCAATTAATTTCACGGTTACCGATTTATTTTAAAAAAAATTATTTATTTCAATTGTACAACTCTACAGTTCATTTTAGACTGACTTAACGACTAGCTCTTAAGTCCTAGGAAAGGTCGGTCTGTTGATCTTCCCACGTGAGTGCGGCATCAGCAAGTTGGCGAAAATAGGTTGGCGGAAATTATCCAGACGGTGTCAGGTGGAATGGTGCAATTCAAGTAAATTCAGGTGCGCGTGTTAGGCTGTAATCCGATTATGCGCGTTTTGAGAGACTCGTCGTTAACTTATATATCAACAACTCGTCGCATCGCCTTTGAATGTCAGGAAATACCGCGCGCCGTCCGGCGTCTCCATGGACATGGTACAAACACGTCTGTGTGTACAACCTCACCGGGCTCCGTAGCTGCTCGTTCACGCTCCTTCTGAAATGGAAGCCTATGGAATTTTCCGATCTGATTCGCAGAAAACGTGACCATTTTTGGTAGCTCAATCCCTTCCACAAGACATTTCGCAACGGGTTCGCGCAATGCACGAGCATTCACTTGGCCGAGCCGCTGGTGCCGCACCTGAAGATTCGTTTTCGCTACATTCACCTCGTTGTTTACTCGCATATGTTTTACTCGGAAAAGCATTCGAAAAATCTCATATTCTTGCATTATCCCGTGAGCTAACACTTCGTTACCTTGTATCATTTTACATATGTCCTGTTCAACACGATTTCTTGACCTCTAAAGGTGCACACACCGACAGAAAACAAATTTGTTTCTATTTCCGGCACGTGTAAAACTTTTTCGATTCACGACTTAAACAACGCGACATGAACGTACTTCCCAAAACAATTAATATACACTTATGACATTACAACGTTAAGATATGTTCAAATTTTCTTGTCCATAGCGTTAAAAATAAATAAGAAATTTTTGATCATATCCCCATTTTTTTCATTGGAAATAAGACAAGAGAAGTTTACAAATTAAGAAAAAGTATATTTTAGTGAATCCCATGCTAAATTTGATATTTAACAAATTAGGTTGGCGGTGACTAAGCGCCTGGCTTTGAAATTAGTCGATCGTCACAAAATTCTCTTCACGATAGAATATCGGCTTATCTAAATGCACTAAATGAAATTTTCAAAATTGTGTAAAAGTTAAATATTTATATATATATATATATATATATATATATATATATATATATATATATATATATATATATATATTTATATATATATACATATATATATATATATATATATATATATATATGTAGTCATGGACATTAAGATAGAGACCCGACAAAATTTACCGAAAAAACACCAAATCTTTAAAGTTGAAAAAAAAAATTTTTACGGTTTAATAAATAATTCTACTTGAATGCTATACAAACAAATTGAACTCGTACAGTTAGGCTCCTTTAAAAATAATAAAATTAAAAAAATACAAAATGCATCGGACAATAGAATAGAGACACTGAAAACAATCAAATAATTCATATATTTGAGCACTTTATTAAACATAAATAGAAAGTTCAGTATTTATTTGCCTGACCATTATTCCTAAGTACACCCGCGCATCTTTTTAGCGTTGAATCAATTGGTGGCATCGCTCAGTAGGAATTTTAGACAATTCTCTTTGAACTATTTCCTATAATTCTGTTTAATTTTTAACTTCCCAGTATATAGAAAGTTCTTGTAATCGCCTCGAAAATCGAAATTGAAATTTTCAACATATCTTCACGTTTTAAGGTCTTTAGAGTTTATTTGAAGTGTTTCTAGAAAGCAGTATGTATGTGTGTGTGTGTGTGTGTAAGTACATACGTACGTACGTGCGTTGGCGGACAGTTTTTCTACAAGCATAACTCACGTAAACAAAGTCGTATCGACTTCGTTGAGATGTCTATTGAAGCGCCCTTGCAATATTAAAGCTGATTGATTTTTGGGACACTTCATTGGGGGGGTATGCTGTTTTAACCCCTTGAAGGTCATTGCTGTCATGCACTATATCTCACGAACCCAACATAGGATTTCCATCGTTAAGATGCCAATCGACGCGTATTACCATTTTTCTTTCTTTTTCCATGGAAAAAAATTAAACTAAAAATAAAAAAATTATTTAAAGTTACATGGTGAGTGTATGTCCATACGAATGCTATCACATGATTACTCTTGTTCTAAAGACATTGTTGTTGGATCAATCAAAATTTATTGATATTTGTATAATTTGAGCAGATTTTTAATAGTTTTGATGTGTGTTTTGATTTTAATAAAAAAAACTGTTTACATTGTAAAACCAAAAATATCTAATCAAATTTGCATTTGTGGTAATGAACGCTTTGAATGGTAAAATGTTTTGTAGTTAACACTGTGCAGGATCATATGCTTTAAAAAGCTTTCATCAAATAAAAAAATGTAGTTTTTAGTAGTTTTGTTCTTTAGTGTTCGTAAGATTTCAATTACTTCCTCCATCATCATTCGTAATGCATAATTAAACCGATTATTGACTGCACACTCAATGGTTTTCAAGACCAACTGAAAATAAGAAATAAGTATTAACCTAATTGTTGTAAAATCGTGAAAAAATACAAACTCAATGACTATGCCGAAGTCATGGCGATTTTGAACAAAACTATTCAAAATGGCCACCACGCGACAAAATCCTTTAAGTGGGCGTAATAACAAAAACTTCATTCATTTTTGCTGGCGCTCTTTGTCCTTTGAGCATCGATATGAAAACAACAAATATCGTAGAAAAGGCTTTGTAACCTACCCCCGTCCCCCTGCTCTCGATTAATTCGCACCTCGTGGCTTGTTTTTTTGCTTATTTTCGTAATCATGGAAACAATTTTGCTGATTTCTTTTCAAAAACTGATAAGAATGTATAAATTTTATAAACATATATTAGTGTGCTGTGCAAATCAGGTTAAAAGATTATTTTTTAAGAAACACCTCCAATTTTTCTTTTATTAAATTAAAATTCGGCTGAAACAATTTTTCGATAATGTTAGCAACATCACCAAAATGCTAATATACGTCTATTGACAACTTAATTATGCAAATATTATATCCAGTTCGTAAGATATAGTGAACAACAGAAATGACCTTGAAGGTCATGATGACTGTTTCTGATTTTTCATTTTTTTTATTTAATTTTTTTTCTTTATCATGAGAAAAAGTTTTGCTGGTGTTTTTACAAACACAGTTTCGAGTATATAAATTTTATAAACATTATCTTCTATGTTTTGCAAATCAGGTTAAAAGTTTATTGTTTATGAAAAAACGCCTAATTTTTTGCATCTTTTTTCTTAAATTAAAAAACGGCTCCAACAATTTTTTAAAAATTTGATAGTCGATTAAACCTTAACGATGCAAATCGTTTGTTTTTAATTACAGAAATGACCTTCAAAGGGTCAAAACAGGAAACTCCCCGACCGAAGTTTCCCAAAAACTAATCAGCTCTTGAGATTACAAAGACGCTTCGATTGACACCCAGGGCCGGCTCAAGCTTTTTTGACGCCCTGTGAAAAAGTGCAACTTTGCGCCCCCAAGCCAAATAATAGTCGTTTCCCACGTAACCCATGAGGTAGAATTTTTTACGCGTGTTTTTTAATGAGGTATCCCGGTAGGCCTATTCCTCAGATTAAATTTGCAAAATCACAGAAAGTTCATTTAATAATCTTTAAATTAAAAATACCTCAAAAAGAAACTAAGAACTAAACAAATTGCACTTTTTTGGCATTTGCTTCGCAAACTCTGCAATCAAGTGGTCATATTCTAATGTTTCTACCAACTCTTTTTCTATTGACAAAATAGCTAAACCTACCAGTCGATCTTGAATCATTGTAGTCCTAAAATAATTTTTAATTAATTTCAGTTTCGAAAAGCTACGTTCGCCTGACGCGACTGTAATTGGTAACGTATTAAGCACTTTCAAGGCAATGACTGAATTTGAAAATGCTTGATCTAAATGTGCTTGGTAAATTTAATTCAATACATTCAAGGGTGAACTACCAGGTTTAACGAACGTAGACAACATCATTAATTCTTGTTACAACTTGTTACAAATCTTTTGAGTCAATAAATGTTAAAGCATTTTCTAGGTTCTTACATAGGATATTCAAATTATCTAATAAAGCCGCTTCATGGATATCATGCAACAAACAAATAATACTATTATGATTTCGGAGCTGCTAAAATCTTTCACTAGTAGAGCTTATAGCTTGGTCTAATATTTTAAAGTAAAAGTTAACTTTATATTGCATTTCAGGTTCTAATAAAACTTCAACAGATTCGTTTGAATAAAAAGATTTATGGCGGCAAGAGCGCAGAGAAGAAGACTGGGGAAAATTTGGTGATTTATCTAATTCCAAAGCAATCAATTTAGCTTTAAGAACAAATTGCTTTGATAAAACAATCACTTAAAACTCACTCGCTTTCCGCTAAATCAGCAAGAAAACTGTCGTTTTTGGGTCTGGGGAAATCAAAAGGAAAAATCGTTTCTACATAGATAACCAAGATGTACATAATATACATTTTATGCTTCCTAAAAACACTTGCTTCCAAAAACATTGGAATACATTTGCTTTTAATTAGCTTTATGTGCAAATTATGAACATCGTGCAGCTGATAAAGTAAACCATATGAAGTAAGTTAACATGCAATAGAATTTCAGATACAAAATAAGTCTTGTTTATGAATAAATTATATGAATTTCCAATCAATGCATGAGGAGGTAAATTATGTTAAAAATCCAAATATTTTACTCATTATGTAAATATTTTACGCTTTCAATGATGAAATGGTGCATCTTAATTTATTCTTACAAATAACTCAATTATTTTCACATACGTACTTTGCAACTCATATCCCATAATTCCTATTTCTGCCCTACACGGTGCAAGTTCTCATTTCTGCACCGTTTGCGCCCATATACACCCATAGAAACGAAAATCAATCGTTCTTTCTTACATGCAAACTATATGGGCAGCCCGTGCAAGATATGAATTCTGCACACCAGCCAGTGCTAGCGGCGCGGCGGCCGCCCGCCACCGCTGGATGGAATGCCTGATCAATGCGTTGAATACGTGTGTATCTATGTATGTGTTTAGCTGGAAACATTGATGTCCGAATGTATGAACTGTGTGCGAGATTTGGGATTGCTCGATCGTGGCAGAATGAATTTAACACCTTTTGGTGAGTGATAGAATTTGGCGCAACACTCTGAATAAAACTCCATAGTTGCGCAACCGCAACAAATGTGTTAATTGCACTAAATAATATTTTAATAGAATTTTTGCATCATTAAACAGCAGTATTAATGTACTGCTTGTGATCACATCAACTGTTTGAAGTGTCTTCCTTGCACAGAAATGCAAAGAATTAATTTCTGTGACTGCATCGAAATGCATAAGTTCCTCTCTTATTTTTTCAATAGCTGCCTCAATTCTTAAATCTAATTCTTGAACTGATGACACAGGTGTCTTGTACACGTCTTGATTCATTGCATCCCATACATAAAAATCAAGGATAGTTAGATTTGGAGACCGGGGTGGCCACCTAATTGGACCATTTCGATCTATCAACCTTTCTGGATAGCTTGAAGGCAAGCCAATGGGTGATTTGTTGGCCAGTATAGCTTGGAGCACCATCGTGTTGGTAATACATCCTGTTGAAATGATTATTGGTGTATCTTCCAGTAAAGCTGGCAACTCGTTATCCAAAAAATTGAGATATCCGGCAGAATTCAGCCTATCCGGCAAACGGAATGGCCCAAATATTCTACGCCCCAGGACGCCTGCCCACATGTTTCTGCTAAATCTACGCTGTGTAGAGGTGGCCCTGGTTACTCTGGGACTGATAATAGCCCATAGATGGCTGTTGTGGAAGTTGTTGACATCATCCCTTGAAAAATGTGACTCGTCGGTCCATAAAATGTTACTAATGAAGTTGGAGTTCGTTCGATCCCGTTCTTTAAGCCATTTACAAAACTCACCCCTTTTCACGTAATCCTCGGGAAATAACTCTTGCACGGGTTGAAAATGGTAAGGGCGCATCCTTTCCTTGCTTAAAACTCTCCAAATTGCGGTCGCCGATAAGCCCAGCCGCAAAGCTAGCTTGCGAGTTGATACGTCTGGTTCGTTGCGTACTATGGATAGTATGCGCTCCTCCTGATCGGCGTCCCTGAAAGTTCCTAGTCAGTTGTCCAAACGCTGCGATTGGAAACTTCCAAACTCTCACAAGTTCCTTTGCAGTCTCATGAAGGTTCTGGTGTCCGGTAATCGTCGGGTCGGATACCTCGTTTGATATTCCTCGTGTGCACTTGCGGCATTGCCATCGCAAAATCCGTAAATGCAATGCATGTCAGCATATTTCTCGTTGGTGAAGTTAGTCATGATTGAATATGTTAAGAAATAAGCACTCCTTGATTCTTTTCAATTGACGATTCGACTAAGTTATGCAGCATTTCGACACAACATTTATACCCCTTTGTATTATCAGGTGCTAATTATTAAACACTAACTTTATGTCATCACCAAAACGTCGGATTTTAATTATCTCAGCTTAAAAACCATTCAATACTACAGCAGGTTCAAAAAATACCATGAGGAAAATCAATCACTTAAAAATCTTTCCACTGTGGGATTATGCCAGGTAGATAATAACATTTTATGACGTTTGGCTAATTCCGAGGGATCACACAAATTATGAGTTATCTATTTTTCGAAGGGAGCAAAGGAAAATTTGGCAACTTTTTTCTTCGGAAATATTCAAGCAGAAAGTACGGCTTTCTGTCAAGATAATCATTTGTATAGGTTAGGACATAATTTCAGCGTTTAACACGGTGGCGAAAGTCAAAATTAGTAATTTTTTCCGGTTGTTTAAAGTTTCTCATTTTTTCGTGTAAAACGTGCAACATTGGGGGCACTTGTTAATACATTTCTAAAAACATACATTGACAGGTTATCAGACGCATTCTTTTTCAAAAGTCTACACATAAAAATAAAATACTTATGACGGTTTACAGGTCGTGAGGAGGTCGTGGGTGGGGAGAGTGGTTATTCCCCCCCTTATATCACGAAACCCCTTCCGATTTATATATATATATATATATATATATATGTTTATATATATATATATATATATATATATGTTTATATATATATATATATATGTTTATATATATATATATATATATACATATATATATATATATATATAAATATATATATATATATACATATATATATATTTATATGATATATATATATATACTCTATAGACTCTTTCAATTTCAATTTCGATTTTCGGGGCGGTTACAAGAACAATAACTTCCCATATACTGGGAAGTTAAAAATCAAAATGTTTTTGCTTGGAAAACAGCCTGCTTAACATCAGTCCATAAGTTATCTATGGGGTTGAAGTCGGGAGATTGAGCTGGCCAGTCCATAATGTCTATCCTATTGGTCAAAAACCAAGTCTTGGCTAAACGACTGGAGTGTTTAGGATCGTTATCTTGCAAAAAGACCCACTTCAGGGTCAAACCTTCTTCCGCAAAAGTTATTTTCCAATATGTGTACGTAAATTTTGGTGTCCATCTTGGGTTTGATCAAAAATATGGGGCCAGGGTCGTAAAATGAAAACGAGCCCCAAACATTGAGTTTTGCCCCTCCATGCTTAACTGGCTTCGTGGTATACCGTGGATCATGAGAAACATTTGGCGGTCTTCTTATGTATTGTCTCCTTGCCGGACAGCCAAATAATGCAACTTTTGATTCATCAGTCCAAAGGATATTTCTCCATTTGGAAGCAGGCCAATCCTTATAGTCTCGTGCAAATTTTAACCTGTCTCGAACGTGTCTTTCTTTTAGTAATGGTGTTTTCCTTGGACTTCTACCTTTTAATTTGGATTTAATAAGGGTTCTTCTGATTGTACAAGTGTTGACATCCAACTTGAGCTCCTGTTTTATATACTCGTTGATGTCAAAAAAGGGTATTTTCATGCAAGCCGTACAACATCTTTGGCATCTCGCGTGCTAAGTTTCTTTTTTCTTCCACGAGTTTAAGGCTTTTCCCCCACTTTTTTTGCATTCGAGACCATTTTACTAGAGCAGCTAAGTGTTTCTTCAATAAATTTGTAGGTTTTGCCTTCCAAAAGCATTTTTTTGATTAAATCTCTCTTTTCGCCACTGCAATGTTTGGAGCGGCCCATTATTCCTGAATGGTATATTTTATACTAAAAATAACAAAAGTTTTAAAGCTGTCAACCTTCTTTGCCCTAATCGTACCCTTACTGCAAAATATTTTTTTTTTTTTATTTCATCTTTATTTTTACAAAGTAAGGATCAGATCATTGGAGACCTCTAGCTTACTACATTGTAACTCTTTAGTCTGGCAGGATAAAATACGACCTCCATTGACAATACTCTGGGGGTTTGTGGTTCCACTGTTTATAATAGTTTATAAGAATTTACAATATTTTATAACATTTCATCCAATTAGTTTACATTATGTTGTCTTTGCTCAATATTTTTTTTTTTAAAAAGATGTTACATTAGTAATCTCCTTTAAGAAAACTATAGTGTGTTGCTGCTACTCCCCTTCTGCTGTAAGTCGCTGGGTAGATTTAGGCAGTGTTATTTTTTGTGGCATGTATTATCTCTGTACTTTTAGGGTCCCCTACCGCCGATTGGCTGTTAGTCGTAGTGGGTCAGTTTTTTTCAGCCGTACATATGGTCTAGTCAGCAATATTTTTCTTGCTGTTTTGTTTGGGTGGTGTCGCAATCGCTTTTTGTAGTTCAAACTCAGCTTTTCTGTTTCTTCCATAACTGTGCTGCCATTGGTGTCTCTTTGTATAATTATGTTATTGACGTATTTGAGGGCACCCAGAATCGCCCGCAAGATTTTTGTTTGCGTTCTTTGTATGATTTCCAAATTTGTCTTTTTTGCTGAACCCCAGAGCTGTAAGGCATACGTCCATACTGGTTTCAGAATTGTCTTGTATAACAAGATTTTTGTTTCCAAGCTTAGTCTGAATTTACTGTGCATTAACCAGTCTAGTCTCCTGAACTGTAATTTCACTTCATCTTGTTTTTTGTTTATATTACTTTTCCAGGTGAGTCTTCTGTCTAAATGGACCCTCAAGTACTTCTCAGAATTTGTTATTTGAGCATCCGTACCGTTAATTTTAATGGGACAGCAGGATCGTTTTTTTAATGTGAACGTGATTTGCTGCGTTTTTGCTTCGTTAATTGAAATATGCGACTTTCTAGCCCAATTTAATATTATGTCTGTTTGTTGCTGTAGTACTCTTTTTGCAGTTGATGGGTTTTTGTGTGCAAATAGTATCGCTGTATCGTCGGCGAATATGGTGGTAAGCACCTCGTTTGAGGTGGAGAGGTCTGCAGTGTACAGGAGGTAACGGACTGGTCCTAGTACACTCCATTGGGGTACTCCTGCTTTTATAGGATGTTCCTGGCTAGTGTTATCTTTGTATTTAACTTTAAAGGACCGTTCAAGTAAGTAACTGGTTAGTATGCCATGAAAATTTGGGGGTAGAGTGGTCTTAATTTTTTGGATGAGTCCAGGATGCCAGACTTTATCAAAGGCTTGTGATACATCTAAAAATAGTCCAATACATTATTTATTTTCTTCGAATGAATTTTTGATATAATTTACTAGCTTATGTACCTGTTCTATGGTACTATGGTTGTTTGTAAACCCAAACTGATGTTCAGGGATTACAATGGAGCGATGGAGTTTTGGGAGCATTTTGTCAAGAAGTAGCCTCTCAAACAGCTAGGAAAGGGTGGAAAGAAGGTTAATGGGCCTATAAAACTCAAATTTTGTGCTATCTTTGCCTGGCTTAGGAATGACTATGATCCTGGCATGTTTCCAGGCGTGTGGAAAGTAATAAATACGCAGTATTGCATTGAATATGTGCAATATTGCGATTTCGCCTGATATAGGTAAAGTTTTAATCATTTTACCTGTTATTTTATCGTGTCCAGGTGCTTTATTGTTGTATAAACTGCTAATTTCCTTGAGAAGCTCGACTTAAGTGAATCTAATAGGTTTATAATTCCTACTACTGTTATTTGTGTTGGTAGTGTCCTCATTGACTGTATCTAAGCAAAATACTTTCGATATGTAATTAAAAAGCTTCAACTTTTTGGGTATTGCCTCTGAGCCTGCCACCGTTGTGCTCCCTGATTGGAGTGTCTGCTGCTACATGTTTCCTGACCCTTTTAATTGTTTTCCACAATAGTTAATTAATCAAACTAAGCAAACAATATGTGAAACATTAGTGAAAACAAATATAAAAAAGTATAACCTAAAACTCATGTCAATCGGCATTAAACAGTTCCTCGAGAATGAAACAGATAAAACAAAGCTAATTGAAGTTCTCAAAAACGAAAAACACGCACGCTTGTAAAGCCGTAGATATCATGCAACTCTACGATGAAATAAAGGCAAATGAAATCATTTGCGATGATATCAAAATGATATATCATCACCAGCCTAAGTTTGAAGGGCAAACTTCTTACTTCATCTACTTGAAACGAGGAACGATCAAGCAAGAAGGTCTGAGGAAAACGAAGGCCCTTTTCCACACAATATTCAAATTTGACTATTATAAGAAGAAATCAAACACCGTCACTACATGTTCTAAATGCCAAATGTACGGACACGGGCAGGCAAATTGCTATAGGTACACCAAATGCCAAAATTGTGCAGAAGATCATGAAACGATCAACTGCAATAGCTCCACAGCCAAGTGTACAAACTGTAATGGTAAGCACAAAGCATCAGACACCAGCTGTCCAAAACGTGCTAAGTATCTCAAAATCAAGCGCAGGCTAGCTGAACGATTTAAAAGAAGAGATCCAGCGAAAAAGATACAAACAGCTAGAGCTTTCCCCGCATACTACACAATTTCCCTGATCTCCCGCGGAAACAAATAGCGGAACCATCAACGACAACAACAAACACGTGGACCTTGTAATCCCATACTGCAAATCAAACTGACCTATTTACACCAACTGAGCTTTTGAGTCTTACGAAAGAGCTAATTACTAAGCTCAAGCTTTGTAAAACAAAGGAAGATCAATTCAATGTAGATGCCACATTAGCAAATAAGTACATCTATGGATAAAAATCGTCAAAATTTGATATTTTGCACTGGAACGCAGGTAGTCTAGCAAATAAGAAAATAGAGTAAATAAACTATATTGTAGAGAAGGATATAGACATTGCAGCTAATAACTGAAACTTAGTTCAAACTCCAAAGTAAGTTCTACTGTCCAAACTACCAATGTTACAGATTGGACAGACCTGGTACTTAAGGCGGCGACGTTGTAATTGTAATTAAAAATAGCATTCAGCACGAACTTAGAACACAAATCAAAACAAAATATATAGAGAATATATCCGCAGATGTCAAATTCCATAGCAAACCAGAACTGACTATTTTTGCAGCTTACTTTCAAGGTGGTAATTCTAACCCTGATAAAAATGCAGAATTTAAAAACGATATCAAAAACCTCACATCTATTAAACATCAATACATGATTGCAGGAGACCTTAATGCGAGACATACATCTTGAGAATGTCAACGACATAGTTCATGGGGTAGTTCTCTCCACTCCCTACGCACAACTGGGGACTTTTCAATATTACATCCGTATACCCCAACATTCTACCCCACCAACAGCCAACAGTCCCCATCGACTGTAGATCTCGTTATTACCAATAAACCACTATCAATAGAACAACCAATTACAGAGAATGCTTTATGTGGAAATCATCTCCCAGTCCTGTTCCCCATTAACGATACAGCTACCGTGAAACATGACAGCATTATGCTTAATTATAACTCTGCCAACTGGTCACTTTACCGGCAAATTATAAACATAAGTATGAACCTTAAAAATATATCTTTAAAAACATTTCACACAACAAATATAATTGATGACCATTTACAACATGTTATCGCAAATATTAATGAAGCTGTCCACAACTCAATCCCTAAAAAAAGCCCCAATGAAGTGATCGAGCACCCTCCACACAAATTGATACACTTGATTAAACAAAAAAACATAGCCAAAAAGCAATGGCAAAGAAACCGAATTCAATCTAATAAAACCGCCTATAGAATCCTATGCGAGAAAGGTAAAGCCAAAACGAAAAGACAACAGTAGTCTCATCGCATACTCTACACACGTTACATTCATTATCAGATCCAGCTTCATCACATGGCGATCCTGCCATCTCAATACATTCATTACATGGCGATCCTGCGACCCACGATCCTGCGACCCACGATCCTGCGACCCGTGATTCTGCACGTTCTGGCCCACTAGACGACATAGAAGACGGCGAGATAAATGAAATTGGTACAGACGAGGAGTTCAATCGAGCATTCGAAAGATGCTTGATTTCGACTTTCGTTTCGGTTTAGAGCGATTCATCCCTGCTCGGGCGCCAATTAATTTCACGGTTACCGATTTATTTTTAAAAAAATTATTTATTTCAATTGTACAACTCTACAGTTCATTTTAGACTGACTTAACGACTAGCTCTTAAGTCCTAGGAAAGGTCGGTCTGTTGATCTTCGCACGTGAGTGCGGCATCAGCAAGTTGGCGAAAATAGGTTGGCGGAAATTATCCAGACGGTGTCAGGTGGAATGGTGCAATTCAAGTAAATTCAGGTGCGCGTGTTAGGCTGTAATCCGATTATGCGCGTTTTGAGAGACTCGTCGTTAACTTATATATCAACAACTCGTCGCATCGCCTTTGAATGTCAGGAAATACCGCGCGCCGTCCGGCGTCTCCATGGACATGGTACAAACACGTCTGTGTGTATAACCTCACCGGGCTCCGTAGCTGCTCGTTCACGCTCCTTCTGAAATGGAAGCCTATGGAATTTTCCGATCTGATTCGCAGAAAACGTGACCATTTTTGGTAGCTCAATCCCTTCCACAAGACATTTCGCAACGGGTTCGCGCAATGCACGAGCATTCACTTGGCCGAACCGCTGGTGCCGCACCTGAAGATTCGTTTTCTTCGTTTTCGCAACATTCACCTCGTTGTTTACTCGCGTATGTTTTACTCGGAAAAGCATTCGAAAAATCTCATATTCTTGCATAATCCCGTGAGCTAACACTTCGTTACCTTGTTTTATTTTACATATGTCTTGTTCAACACGACTTCTTGACCTCTAAAGGTGCACACACCGGCAGAAAACAAGTTTGTTTCTATTTCCGGCACGTGTAAAACTTTTTCGATTCACGACTTAAACAACCTGACATGGACGTACTTCCCAAAACAATTAATATACACTTATGACATTACAACGTTAAGATATGTTGAAATTTTCTTGTCCATAGCGTTAAAAATAAATAAGAAATTTTTGATCATATCCCCATTTTTTCATTGGAAATAAGACAAGAGAAGTTTACAAATTAAGAAAAAGTATATTTTAGTGAATCCCATGCTAAATTTGATATTTAACAAATTAGGTTGGCGGTGACTAAGCGCCTGGCTTTGAAATTAGTCGATCGTCACAAAATTCTCTTCACGATAGAATATCGGCTTATCTAAGTGCACTAAATGAAATTTTCAAAATTGTGTAAAAGTTAAATATATATATATATATATATATATATATATATATATATATATTTATATATATATATATATATATATATATATATGTAGTCATGGACATTAAGATAGAGACCCGACAAAATTGACCGAAAAAACACCAAATCTTTAAAGTTGAAAAAAATTTTTTTTACGGTTTAATAAATAATTCTACTTGAATGCTATACAAACAAATTGAACTCGTACAGTTAGGCTCCTTTAAAAATAATAAAATTAAAAAAATACAAAATGCATCGGACAATAGAATAGAGACACTGAAAACAATCAAATAATTCATATATTTGAGCACTTTATTAAACATAAATAGAAAGTTCAGTATTTATTTGCCTGACCATTATTCCTAAGTACACCCGCGCATCTTTTTAGCATTGAATCAATTGGTGGCATCGCTCAGTAGGAATTTTAGACAATTCTCTTTGAACTATTTCCTATAATTCTGTTTAATTTTTAACTTCCCAGTATATAGAAAGTTCTTGTAATCGCCTCGAAAATCGAAATTGAAATTTTCAACATATCTTCACGTTTTAAGGTCTTTAGAGTTTATTTGAAGTGTTTCTAGAAAGCAGTTTGTATGTGTGTGTGTGTGTGTGTAAGTACATACGTACGTACGTGCGTTGGCGGACAGTTTTTCTACAAGCATAACTCACGTAAACAAAGTCGTATCGACTTCGTTGAGATGTCTATTGAAGCGCCCTTGCAATATTAAAGCTGATTGATTTTTGGGACACTTCATTGGGGGGTATGCTGTTTTAACCCCTTGAAGGTCATTGCTGTCATGCACTATATCTCACGAACCCAACATAGGATTTCCATCGTTAAGATGCCAATCGACGCGTATTACCATTTTTCTTTCTTTTTCCATGGAAAAAAATTAAACTAAAAATAAAAAAATTATTTAAAGTTACATGGTGAGTGTATGTCCATACGAATGCTATCACATGATTACTCTTGTTCTAAAGACATTGTTGTTGGATCAATCAAAATTTATTGATATTTGTATAATTTGAGCAGATTTTTAATAGTTTTGATGTGTGTTTTGATTTTAATAAAAAAAACTGTTTACATTGTAAAACCAAAAATATCTAATCAAATTTGCATTTGTGGTAATGAACGCTTTGAATGGTAAAATGTTTTGTAGTTAACACTGTGCAGGATCATATGCTTTAAAAAGCTTTCATCAAATAAAAAAATGTAGTTTTTAGTAGTTTTGTTCTTTAGTGTTCGTAAGATTTCAATTACTTCCTCCATCATCATTCGTAATGCATAATTAAACCGATTATTGACTGCACACTCAATGGTTTTCAAGACCAACTGAAAATAAGAAATAAGTATTAACCTAATTGTTGTAAAATCGTGAAAAAATACAAACTCAATGACTATGCCGAAGTCATGGCGATTTTGAACAAAACTATTCAAAATGGCCACCACGCGACAAAATCTTTTAAGTGGGCGTAATAACAAAAACTTCATTCATTTTTGCTGGCGCTCTTTGTCCTTTGAGCATCGATATGAAAACAACAAATATCGTAGAAAAGGCTTTGTAACCTACCCCCGTCCCCCTGCTCTCGATTAATTCGCACCTCGTGGCTTGTTTTTTTGCTTATTTTCGTAATCATGGAAACAGTTTTGCTGATTTCTTTGCAAAAACTGATAAGAATGTATAAATTTTATAAACATATATTAGTGTGCTGTGCAAATCAGGTTAAAAGATTATTTTTTAAGAAACACCTCTAATTTTTCTTTTATTAAATTAAAATTCGGCTGAAACAATTTTTCGATAATGTTAGCAACATCACCAAAATGCTAATATACGTCTATTGACAACTTAATTATGCAAATATTATATCCAGTTCGTAAGATATAGTGAACAACAGAAATGACCTTGAAGGTCATGATGACTGTTTCTGATTTTTCATTTTTTTTATTTAATTTTTTTCTTTATCATGAGAAAAAGTTTTGCTGGTGTTTTTACAAACACAGTTTCGAGTATATAAATTTTATAAACATTATCTTCTATGTTTTGCAAATCAGGTTAAAAGTTTATTGTTTATGAAAAAACGCCTAATTTTTTGCATCTTTTTTCTTAAATTAAAAAACGGCTCCAACAATTTTTTAAAAATTTGATAGTCGATTAAACCTTAACGATGCAAATCGTTTGTTTTTAATTACAGAAATGACCTTCAAAGGGTCAAAACAGGAAACTCCCCGACCGAAGTTTCCCAAAAACTAATCAGCTCTTGAGATTACAAAGACGCTTCGATTGACACCCAGGGCCGGCTCAAGCTTTTTTGACGCCCTGTGCAAAAGTGCAACTTTGCGCCCCCAAGCCAAGTAATAGTCGTTTCCCACGTAACCCATGAGGTAGAATTTTTTACGCGTGTTTTTTAATGAGGTATCCCGGTAGGCCTATTCCTCAGATTAAATTTGCAAAATCACAGAAAGTTCATTTAATAATCTTTAAATTAAAAATACCTCAAAAAGAAACTAAGAACTAAACAAATTGCACTTTTTTGGCATTTGCTTCGCAAACTCTGCAATCAAGTGGTCATATTGTAATGTTTCTACCAACTCTTTTTCTATTGACAAAATAGCTAAACCTACCAGTCGATCTTGAATCATTGTAGTCCTAAAATAATTTTTAATTAATTTCAGTTTCGAAAAGCTACGTTCGCCTGACGCGACTGTAATTGGTAACGTATTAAGCACTTTCAAGGCAATGACTGAATTTGAAAATGCTTGATCTAAATGTGCTTGGTAAATTTAATTCAATACATTCAAGGGTGAACTACCAGGTTTAACGAACGTAGACAACATCATTAATTCTTGTTACAACTTGTTACAAATCTTTTGAGTCAATAAATGTTAAAGCATTTTCTAGGTTCTTACATAGGATATTCAAATTATCTAATAAAGCCGCTTCATGGATATCATACAACAAACAAATAATACTATTATGATTTCGGAGCTGCTAAAATCTTTCACTAGTAGAGCTTATAGCTTGGTCTAATATTTTAAAGTAAAAGTTAACTTTATATTGCATTTCAGGTTCTAATAAAACTTCAACAGATTCGTTTGAATAAAAAGATTTATGGCGGCAAGAGCGCAGAGAAGAAGACTGGGGAAAATTTGGTGATTTATCTAATTCCAAAGCAATCAATTTAGCTTTAAGAACAAATTGCTTTGAAAAAACAATCACTTAAAACTCACTCGCTTTCCGCTAAATCAGCAAGAAAACTGTCGTTTTTGGGTCTGGGAAAATCAAAAGGAAAAATCGTTTCTACATAGATAACCAAGATGTACATAATATACATTTTATGCTTCCTAAAAACACTTGCTTCCAAAAACATTGGAATACATTTGCTTTTAATTAGCTTTATGTGCAAATTATGAACATCGTGCAGCTGATAAAGTAAACCATATGAATTAAGTTAACATAGAATTTCAGATACAAAATAAGTCTTGTTTATGATTAAATTATATGAATTTCCAATCAATGCATGAGGAGGTAAATTATGTTAAAAATCCAAATATTTTACTCATTATGTAAATATTTTACGCTTTCAATGATGAAATGGTGCATCTAAATTTATTCTTACAAATAACTCAATTATTTTCACATACGTACTTTGCAACTCATATCCCATAATTCCTATTTCTGCCCTACACGGTGCAAGTTCTCATTTCTGCACCGTTTGCGCCCATATACACCCATAGAAACGAAAATCAATCGTTCTTTCTTACATGCAAACTATATGGGCAGCCCGTGCAAGATATGAATTCTGCACACCAGCCAGTGCTAGCGGCGCGGCGGCCGCCCGCCACCGCTGGATGGAATGCCTGATCAATGCGTTGAATACGTGTGTATCTACATTAGTCCATACATACATATGTGTTTAGCTGGAAACATTGATGTCCGAATGTATGAACTGTGTGCGAGATTTGGGATTGCTCGATCGTGGCAGAATGAATTTAACACCTTTTGGTGAGTGATAGAATTTGGCGCAACACTCTGAATAAAACTCCATAGTTGCGCAACCGCAACAAATGTGTTAATTGCACTAAATAATATTTTAATAGAATTTTTGCATCATTAAACAGCAGTATTAATGTACTGCTTGTGATCACATCAACTGTTTGAAGTGTCTTCCTTGCACAGAAATGCAAAGAATTACTTTCTGTGACTGCATCGAAATGCATAAGTTCCTCTCTTATTTTTTCAATAGCTGCCTCAATTCTTAAATCTAATTCTTGAACTGATGACACAGGTGTCTTGTACACGTCTTGATTCATTGCATCCCATACATAAAAATCAAGGATAGTTAGATTTGGAGACCGGGGTGGCCACCTAATTGGACCATTTCGATCTATCAA
Organism: Oxycera nigricornis; assembly: GCA_963942545.1. Classification (NCBI taxonomy): domain Eukaryota; kingdom Metazoa; phylum Arthropoda; class Insecta; order Diptera; family Stratiomyidae; genus Oxycera; species Oxycera nigricornis. The sequence continues at coordinate 67,153,816 of OZ012659.1, read as the reverse complement.
CCTTTCTGGATAGCTTGAAGGCAAGCCAATGGGTGATTTGTTGGCCAGTATAGCTTGGAGCACCATCGTGTTGGTAGTACATCCTGTTGAAATGATTATTGGTGTATCTTCCAGTAAAGCTGGCAACTCGTTATCCAAAAAATTGAGATATCCGGCAGAATTCAGCCTATCCGGCAAACGGAATGGCCCAAATATTCTACGCCCCAGGACGCCTGCCCACATGTTTCTGCTAAATCTACGCTGTGTAGAGGTGGCCCTGGTTACTCTGGGACTGATAATAGCCCATAGATGGCTGTTGTGGAAGTTGTTGACATCATCCCTTGAAAAATGTGACTCGTCGGTCCATAAAATGTTACTAATGAAGTTGGAGTTCGTTCGATCCCGTTCTTTAAGCCACTCACAAAACTCACCCCTTTTCACGTAATCCTCGGGAAATAACTCTTGCACGGGTTGAAAATGGTAAGGGCACATCCTTTCCTTGCTTAAAACTCTCCAAATTGCGGTCGCCGATAAGCCCAGCCGCAAAGCTAGCTTGCGAGTTGATACGTCTGGTTCGTTGCGTACTATGGATAGTATGCGCTCCTCCTGATCGGCGTCCCTGAAAGTTCCTAGTCAGTTGTCCAAACGCTGCGATTGGAAACTTCCAAACTCTCACAAGTTCCTTTGCAGTCTCATGAAGGTTCTGGTGTCCGGTAATCGTCGGGTCGGATACCTCGTTTGATATTCCTCGTGTGCACTTGCGGCATTGCCATCGCAAAATCCGTAAATGCAATGCATGTCAGCATATTTCTCGTTGGTGAAGTAAGTCATGATTGAATATGTTAAGAAATAAGCACTCCTTGATTCTTTTCAATTGACGATTCGACTAAGTTATGCAGCATTTCGACACAACATTTATACCCCTTTGTAATATCAGGTGCTAATTATTAAACACTAACTTTATGTCATCACCAAAACGTCGGATTTTAATTATCTCAGCTTAAAAACCATTCAATACTACAGCAGGTTCAAAAAATACCATGAGGAAAATCAATCACTTAAAAATCTTTCCACTGTGGGATTATGCCAGGTAGATAATAACATTTTATGACGTTTGGCTAATTCCGAGGGATCACACAAATTATGAGTTATCTATTTTTCGAAGGGAGCTAAGGAAAATTTGGCAACTTTTTTCTTCGGAAATATTCAAACAGAAAGTACGGCTTTCTGTCAAGATAATCATTTGTATAGGTTAGGACATAATTTTAGCGTTTAACACGGTGGCGAAAGTCAAAATTAGTAATTTTTTCCGGTTGTTTAAAGTTTCTCATTTTTTCGTGTAAAACGTGCAACATTGGGGGCACTTGTTAATACATTTCTAAAAACATACATTGACAGGTTATCAGACGCATTCTTTTTCAAAAGTCTACACATAAAAATAAAATACTTATGACGGTTTACAGGTCGTGAGGAGGTCGTGGGTGGGGAGCGTAGTTATTCCCCCCCCTTATATCACGAAACCCCTTCCGATTTATATATATATATATAAACATATATATATATGTATATGTTTATATATATATATATATATATATATATATATGTTTATATATATATATATATATATATAAATCTATATATATATATATACATATATATATAAATATATATATATATAAATATATATATATATATACATATATATATATTTATATGATATATATATATATACTCTATAGACTCTATACTCTATAGACCTCAAAACGTAAAGAAAAGTTGAAAATTTCAATTTCGATTTTCGGGGCGATTACAAGAACAATAACTTCCCATATACTGGGAAGTTAAAAATCAAAATGTTTTTGCTTGAAAAACAGCCTGCTTAACATCAGTCCATAAGTTATCTATGGGGTTGAAGTCGGGAGATTGAGCTGGCCAGTCCATAATGTCTATCCTATTGGTCAAAAACCAAGTCTTGGCTAAACGACTGGAGTGTTTAGGATCGTTATCTTGCAAAAAGACCCACTTCAGGGTCAAACCTTCTTCCGCAAAAGGTATTTTCCAATATGTGTACGTAAATTTTGGTGTCCATCTTGGGTTTGATCAAAAATATGGGGCCAGGGTCGTAAAATGAAAACGAGCCCCAAACATTGATTTTTGCCCCTCCATGCTTAACTGCCTTCGTGGTATACCGTGGATCATGAGAAACATTTGGCGGTCTTCTTATGTATTGTCTCCTTGCCGGACAGCCAAATAATGCAACTTTTGATTCATCAGTCCAAAGGATATTTCTCCATTTGGAAGCAGGCCAATCCTTATAGTCTCGTGCAAATTTTAACCTGTCTCGAACGTGTCTTTCTTTTAGTAATGGTGTTTTCCTTGGACTTCTACCTTTTAATTTGGATTTAATAAGGGTTCTTCTGATTGTACAAGTGTTGACATCCAACTTGAGCTCCTGTTTTATATACTCGTTGATGTCAAAAAGGGTATTTTCATGCAAGCCGTACAACATCTTTGGCATCTCGCGTGCTAAGTTTCTTTTTTCTTCCACGAGTTTAAGGCTTTTTCCCCCACTTTTTTTTGCATTCGAGACCATTTTAATAGAGCAGCTAAGTGTTTCTTCAATAAATTTGTAGGTTTTGCCTTCCAAAAGCATTTTTTTGATTAAATCTCTCTTTTCGCCACTGCAATGTTTGGAGCGGCCCATTATTCCTGAATGGTATATTTTATACTAAAAATAACAAAAGTTTTGAAAGCTGTCAACCTTCTTTGCCCTAATCGTATCCTTACTGCAAAATATTTTATTTTTTTTATTTCATCTTTATTTTTACAAAGTAAGGATCAGATCATTGGAGACCTCTAGCTTACTACATTGTAACTCTTTAGTCTGGCAGGATAAAATACGACCTCCATTGACAATACTCTGGGGGTTTGTGGTTCCACTGTTTATAATAGTTTATAAGAATTTACAATATTTTATAACATTTCATCCAATTAGTTTACATTATGTTGTCTTTGCTCAATAATTTTTTTTTTAAAAAGATGTTACATTAGTAATCTCCTTTAAGAAAACTATAGTGTGTTGCTGCTACTCCCCTTCTGCTGTAAGTCGCTGGGTAGATTTAGGCAGTGTTATTTTTTGTGGCATGTATTATCTCTGTACTTTTAGGGTCCCCTACCGCCGATTGGCTGTTAGTCGTAGTGGGTCAGTTTTTTTCAGCCGTACATATGGTCTAGTCAGCAATATTTTTCTTGCTGTTTTGTTTGGGTGGTGTCGCAATCGCTTTTTGTAGTTCAAACTCAGCTTTTCTGTTTCTTCCATAACTGTGCTGCCATTGGTGTCTCTTTGTATAATTATGTTATTGACGTATTTGAGGGCACCCAGAATCGCCCGCAAGATTTTTGTTTGCGTTCTTTGTATGATTTCCAAATTTGTCTTTTTTGCTGAACCCCAGAGCTGTAAGGCATACGTCCATACTGGTTTCAGAATTGTCTTGTATAACAAGATTTTTGTTTCCAAGCTTAGTCTGAATTTACTGTGCATTAACCATTCTAGTCTCCTGAACTGTAATTTCACTTCATCTTGTTTTTTGTTTATATTACTTTTCCAGGTGAGTCTTCTGTCTAAATGGACCCTCAAGTACTTCTCAGAATTTGTTATTTGAGCATCCGTACCGTTAATTTTAATGGGACAGCAGGATCGTTTTTTTAATGTGAACGTGATTTGCTGCGTTTTTGCTTCGTTAATTGAAATATGCCACTTTCTAGCCCAATTTAATATTATGTCTGTTTGTTGCTGTAGTACTCTTTTTGCAGTTGATGGGTTTTTGTGTGCAAATAGTATCGCTGTCTCGTCGGCGAATATGGTGGTAAGCACCTCGTTTGAGGTGGAGAGGTCTGCAGTGTACAGGAGGTAACGGACTGGTCCTAGTACACTCCATTGGGGTACTCCTGCTTTTATAGGATGTTCCTGGCTAGTGTTATCTTTGTATTTAACTTTAAAGGACCGTTCAAGTAAGTAACTGGTTAGTATGCCATGAAAATTTGGGGGTAGAGTGGTCTTAATTTTTTGGATGAGTCCAGGATGCCAGACTTTATCAAAGGCTTGTGATACATCTAAAAATAGTCCAATACATTATTTATTTTCTTCGAATGAATTTTTGATATAATTTACTAGCTTATGTACCTGTTCTATGGTACTATGGTTGTTTGTAAACCCAAACTGATGTTCAGGGATTACAATGGAGCGATGGAGTTTTGGGAGCATTTTGTCAAGGAGTAGCCTCTCAAACAGCTAGGAAAGGGTGGAAAGAAGGTTAATGGGCCTATAAAACTCAAATTTTGTGCTATCTTTGCCTGGCTTAGGAATGACTATGATCCTGGCATGTTTCCAGGCGTGTGGAAAGTAATAAATACGCAGTATTGCATTGAATATGTGCAATATTGCGATTTCGCCTGATATAGGTAAAGTTTTAATCATTTTACCTGTTATTTTATCGTGTCCAGGTGCTTTATTGTTGTATAAACTGCTAATTTCCTTGAGAAGCTCGACTTAAGTGAATCTAATAGGTTTATAATTCCTACTACTGTTATTTGTGTTGGTAGTGTCCTCATTGACTGTATCTAAGCAAAATACTTTCGATATGTAATTAAAAAGCTTCAACTTTTTGGGTATTGCCTCTGAACCTGCCACCGTTGTGCTCCCTGATTGGAGTGTCTGCTGCTACATGTTTCCTGACCCTTTTAATTGTTTTCCACAATAGTTAATTAATCAAACTAAGCAAACAATATGTGAAACATTAGTGAAAACAAATATAAAAAAGTATAACCTAAAACTCATGTCAATCGGCATTAAACTGTTCCTCGAGAATGAAACAGATAAAACAAAGCTAATTGAAGTTCTCAAAAACGAAAAACACGCACGCTTGTAAAGCCGTAGATATCATGCAACTCTACGATGAAATAAAGGCAAATGAAATCATTTGCGATGATATCAAAATGATATATCATCACCAGCCTAAGTTTGAAGGGCAAACTTCTTACTTCATCTACTTGAAACGAGGAACGATCAAGCAAGAAGGTCTGAGGAAAACGAAGGCCCTTTTCCACACAATATTCAAATTTGACTATTATAAGAAGAAATCAAACACCGTCACTACATGTTCTAAATGCCAAATGTACGGACACGGGCAGGCAAATTGCTATAGGTACACCAAATGCCAAAATTGTGCAGAAGATCATGAAACGATCAACTGCAATAGCTCCACAGCCAAGTGTACAAACTGTAATGGTAAGCACAAAGCATCAGACACCAGCTGTCCAAAACGTGCTAAGTATCTCAAAATCAAGCGCAGGCTAGCTGAACGATTTAAAAGAAGAGATCCAGCGAAAAAGATACAAACAGCTAGAGCTTTCCCCGCATACTACACAATTTCCCTGATCTCCCGCGAAAACAAATAGCGGAACCATCAACGACAACAACAAACACGTGGACCTTGTAATCCCATACTGCAAATCAAACTGACCTATTTACACCAACTGAGCTTTTGAGTCTTACGAAAGAGCTAATTACTAAGCTCAAGCTTTGTAAAACAAAGGAAGATCAATTCAATGTAGATGCCACATTAGCAAATAAGTACATCTATGGATAAAAATCGTCAAAATTTGATATTTTGCACTGGAACGCAGGTAGTCTAGCAAATAAGAAAATAGAGTAAATAAACTATATTGTAGAGAAGGACATAGATTGTAGAGATAGACATTGCAGCTAATAACTGAAACTTAGTTCAAACTCCAAAGTAAGTTCTACTGTCCAAACTACCAATGTTACAGATTGGACAGACCTGGTATTTAAGGCGGCGACGTTGTAATTGTAATTAAAAATAGCATTCAGCACGAACTTAGAACACAAATCAAAACAAAATATATAGAGAATATATCCGCAGATGTCAAATTCCATAGCAAACCAGAACTGACTGTTTTTGCAGCTTACTTTCAAGGTGGTAATTCTAACCCTGATAAAAATGCAGAATTTAAAAACGATATCAAAAACCTCACATCTATTAAACATCAATACATGATTGCAGGAGACCTTAATGCGAGACATACATCTTGAGAATGTCAACGACATAATTCATGGGGTAGTTCTCTCCACTCCCTACGCACAACTGGGGACTTTTCAATATTACATCCGTATACCCCAACATTCTACCCCACCAACAGCCAACAGTCCCCATCGACTGTAGATCTCGTTAATACCAATAAACCACTATCAATAGAACAACCAATTACAGAGAATGCTTTATGTGGAAATCATCTCCCAGTCCTGTTCCCCATTAACGATACAGCTACCGTGAAACATGACAGCACTATGCTTAATTATAACTCTGCCAACTGGTCACTTTACCGGCAAATTATAAACATAAGTATGAACCTTAAAAATATATCTTTAAAAACATTTCACACAACAAATATAATTGATGACCATTTACAACATGTTATCGCAAATATTAATGAAGCTGTCCACAACTCAATCCCTAAAAAAAAGCCCCAATGAAGTGATCGAGCACCCTCCACACAAATTGATACACTTGATTAAACAAAAAAACATAGCCAAAAAGCAATGGCAAAGAAACCGAATTCAATCTAATAAAACCGCCTATAGAATCCTATGCGAGAAAGGTAAAGCCAAAACGAAAAGACAACAGTAGTCTCATCGCATACTCTACACACGTTACATTCATTATCAGATCCAGCTTCATCACATGGCGATCCTGCCATCTCAATACATTCATTACATTCATTACATGGCGATCCTGCGACCCACGATCCTGCGACCCACGATCCTGCGACCCGTGATTCTGCACGTTCTGGCCCACTAGACGACATAGAAGACGGCGAGATAAATGAAATTGGTACAGACGAGGAGTTCAATCCAGCATTCGAAAGATGCTTGATACAAGGCGCGAAATAATACGGATCAAAGCAGCATAAACACGAGGAGTACATGCCTATGCCAATATCTTAGGCACCTAAGTACGATCCAACACCACAGCCCGGACCACGACCCAGGAATATTGAGGAATTTGCAAGGAAGCCGAGAGCAGAAACACCGAAAATTAACAAGTTGAAGCGACGACGACGAGGAGGCAAAGCCTACAAACAAAGGCGCGAAAAGGCGATTCTACATCGATTAATTCACATCTCGACAGGAGAATGTAAAATTAAATTCACCAATATGTTAGATAGTTTTAAAAACAAATAGTATAAAATAAAATTCAATATAAAAAAAAATATAAGGGGTAAAAATTAAATACAAATAATAGAAGTAAATCGTAGATAAAAATGGGCAATAATTGTAGCACAAACTTAAATATATTCATTGAATACAAACAAACAATAAGCACTACGGTTATCTTTTTAGTCATCTTGACATTCTTATACGTATCTAACAACAGACAAAAACGGTATGCTAGAAAAATAGTAGATAGGAACATTGTCTTAGGCAGGAATAATGTTTAGAAAATTAAACACAAAAATCTTCTCAGATGCCTACAAACAGATTGAAAGAGTTATTAGTCGAACTACAAACGACCTTATCGAATCTAAAGAAAACAAAGACCTACACGGTAAAAACACTCAAAGAAAAATTAGAATCCGCAATAGAAATTGAAAATGAATTTCTAGATATTTTTAGCAAACTCAAAGAAGGCACAGAAATAGAACTCAAATCATCAATCTTAAATATTAGTAAGGCACTAATTTCAGGTCTAATCCAACGGCTGAACGCCGAAAATATTTTTGTAAAAATAGATGAGGATATTACCTACACTACAATGGCGGAATTTAACATTGAAACAGCTATTAAAACCATACCAAGTTTTGACGGTAAATTCTCTGAACTCGAGACGTTTTTAATAGTAGTAAAGCTCATTGGCAAAAAACTAACGCAAGAAGGAAAAACCGAATTGCTAGATTTCATCTTACATGTAAAACTTAGCCCTAATGTAAGAACATCATTAAACACATCAAATGTAACATATTTAGAAAATTTCAAAAACGAACTAAGACTAAAATATAAAAACCCAAAAACAATCCCTCAAATCCACACACAATTATCAACCATTACACAAAAACGGTTACCTATTTCCGCATATAAAGATAAAATACTAAATTTGGTTAATGAGCTAAACCAACTACAAATAAATGAACTAGGTCCAAACCCAATACAGGCCGCAAAAGAAGCAATACACAGCGTTAATGATACATACGCTTTAACAGTATTCAAAAACGGTCTGAACGACCAGATTAGGGAAACGATATTCGCAGCAAGACCTAAAAATCTGAGTGAAGCAATCTCTCTAGCCATAGAAGTAGAAAGCACGGAAACTCAACAAAATAATATACTCTACATTAACAGAAATAACAGAAATTTTAACAACAGATACTCAAACAATAATAATAATAGAACTAGATATGCTTCTCAAAACTTTCAACGACGACCACGCGATAGTATTCAGAATAATAATAATTTTTTTAGTCGAAATTTTAATAATGGTAGACCACCCAATAACCGAAATTTCAACAGCAGAAATTTCAACGGTGCTAGAAACTCGCACACAGATAGAAATTTCAACAATAACAGAAATGGAAACAATATAAACAACAATAGTAGAAATTTCTACAATAACAGAGATAGTAATAGGAGAATCCGTATAATATCAGATCAGGGAAACTTGACAACCGCCCGAGAGGAACTAGGCAACGTCCCGGACGAAGAATAGAGAACTTGGCCAAAAATATTGTAAAACATAAATCTAATATAACTAACAGTATATTTAGAATAACGGCGATTAGCACTAATTATGAAAAAATATATAACTATAATGAAAAAAGATACATGAAATTACTAGTAGACACAGGTGCAAATATCTCGATACTCAAGAATAATAGTTTATTTTGTAAAAATATCGATCTACAACCCGAAAATAAATGCAAACTTACGGGCATAACAAACACGAAAACAATGTCTCTAGGAACTACCAAGCAACAATTTATCATCGAAAACGAGATGATAACCAACATTTTCCACATAGTAGATGAGGACTTTCCAATTGAAACTGATGGTATATTAGGAAGAGATATACTCAGTGAATATATATGCAAAATAGATTTCGAGTCATATACTATTACCTTTTGCATCTTTGACAAAGACATTACAATACCTATGTACACCAGAAAAATCAACTTGGCACAAATTGTCATCCCGGCGAGAACTGAAGCTATGATTCCAATAGAAATTAACAGATCCGAAGACAGCGTCATTTTTAACAAGGAAATCCAAAACGGAGTATTCTTAGGGAACTGCATTATCCCAGCAAGAGGTGTATGCCACGTTAAAGTGTTAAACACTAGTGAACACAATATAACACTCAAAAACTTCGAGTTAGAAATAGAACCTTTGAAAAACTATCACATTTTGAAAACTAAACAAACATTCGACAACAAACGTTTGAACCGATTACTGGACGTCATAAACACAAATAGCTTAGATGAACAAGCAAACACGAGCTTGCTAGATATTATTAAACAATATCAAGATGTTTTTCACCTTGAAGAGGAACAACTAAGTAAGAATAATTTTTACAAGCAAAGGCTCAATACCACTGACGATGCACCAGTATATATAAAAAATTATCGGTTACCTCACACTCAGAACGAGGAAATACAAAAACAAGTCCAAGAATTGGAGGATAACGACATTGTTAAACCTTCAATAAGCCCATACAACTCACCATTGCTAGTTGTACCAAAGAAAAGTTCTGACGATACAAAGAAATGGAGACTTGTTGTTGACTTCAGAAAGTTGAACGACAAGTTAGTCAATGACAAATTCCCATTGACAAGGTTGGAAGATGTGCTCGACAAACTAGGTAGAACAAAATACTTCTCCACCTTAGATATGACGAGTTCTTTCCACCAAATTGAACTAGAGAAAGGCTCCATACCGTTGACAGCATTTTCCACTAGCAACGGACACTATCAGTTTAAAAGGCTACCCTTTGGACTTAAAATATCCTCAAACAGTTTTCAAAGAATGCTTACCATTGCACTAACTGGTTTAAGTCATTCAGCATTTTTATATGTCGATGACATTATGGTCTTTGGATGCAGCATCAAACACCATAACGAGAATTTATCTAAAGTGTTACAAAGACTACGCAGATATAACCTCAAACTGAATGCGAATAAATGCAAATTTTTAAAATCGGAAGCAGTCTATTTAGGACACCTAATTACAGCAGACGGTATACGAACAGACCCTGCTAAACACGAAGTAATAAAGAATTATCCCATTCCTAAAAACACGGATGACGTCAGGAGATTCGTAGCTTTTTGAAACTATTACCGACGCTTCATCCCAAATTTTGCAGAAACGGCAAAGAGTTTGAACTCTTTATTGAAGAAAAAATCACCGTTTATTTGGGAGGAAGAACAGCAAAAAGCATACGATCTACTAAAACAAAAATTGATGTCACCACCGATACTACAGTATCCAGATTTTGAAAAACCTTTCATTTTGACCACTGACGCATCAAATTTTGCACTAGGTGCGATTCTGTCACAAGGAGAGATCGGTTCTGATTTACCAATCTCATACGCGAGTAAATCATTGAACAAACATGAACTGAACAAACCAATCATTGAAAAGGAACTTTTGGCGATACACTGGGGAATAAACTTTTTCAGACCATATTTGTATGGACGAAAGTTTACAGTGGTATCAGACCATAGACCTTTAGTATCGTTGTTCACACACAAAAACCCATCCTCGAAGTTAACAAGAATCAGATTAGATTTATCGGACTATGATTTTGAAATTGTGTATAAAAAGGGTAATATCAACACAAATGCCGATACATTATCAAGGATACAAATAGACTCAGAAATACTAAAATCAATGATACCCCCAACCAATGACGAAAGTATCAGCAAGAAACTTATGGCGATAACAAGAAGCAAGGCGACTAAACAAAAGAAACAAACAAATATAGAAATCGATAACAAAAGCGACAAACGTAAACGGGAGATTGATCACCTCTATGCGTTCGATTGTACTTCACTATCCGATATAACAGGGGCATTAAAACTAAAATTTAATATGTTGCGCAACGATAAAGAAAGTATTATAATCTCAAAAGAGAAAGATAATTTAATGGTCCACTTTAGCGATAAAGCTCACGAGAAATACGTTTCCGCCAGCGACAAGCAAAGTGTGAAATCTCGCAATAACTGTAACGATAATTCAAACACGAAACTAGTTTCTGTAGTGAAGAAGTTACTGAATTATTCGCGGAATCATAATATAAACGAGCTAGCTCTATCTATGGAAGATATAATATTCAGGTACGTACCCAAAGAAGAATTTAAGAAAATATTCAATACGTTGCAACGAAAAATGGATATCCAGTTAAAAATTATGATATATAAACCCCCCAAAAGAATTAATGACATCGCTAAACAAAATGAACTTATAAAAGAATTCCACGAATCGCCACACGGAGGACATACAGGAATCCGTAAAACACTTTTAAAATTGAAACAAAGATACTGTTGGAGGGACATGAATAGAATGATAAAACACTACATTAACCAATGTGAAAAATGCAAATATAACAAAATCACAAGGCACACAAAGGAAAGAATGATAAAAACCGATACACCCTCTACTAGTTTTGAAATAGTAAGCGCTGACATCGTAGGTCCATTAAGACTTTCAAACAATTTTCGATATATATTAACTATACAATGCGAATTAACGAAATATATCACGGCTATACCTTTTGAAAGTAAGGAAGCTAAGACAGTAGCAAAGGCCTTAGTAAACAATTTTATACTACAATACGGTCATTTCAAAATTTTAAAAACCGATTTAGGGACAGAATTTACTAATAATCTCCTAAAGAACATTTGCGAACTGTTACATATAAAACAAATCTTTTCAACTCCATATCACCACGAGACGTTAGGTGTTGTAGAAAGAAACCACCGTGTCCTCAATGAATATCTGTTAGCATTCGTTGATGACAATAACTGGGACGAATGGATACCATATTATACATTCTCGTATAATACAACCCCACACGTGGACACTAATTACACACCATACGAACTAGTTTTCGGAAAACTTTCTTATTTGCCAAACGACACTTTAGAAAACACAGATAGAATCTATGATATTGAAAATTACGCGAATGAGTTGAAGCTAAGATTAAAAATATCGGCATCAAAAGCCAGAGAATTAATAGAGAAAACAAAATTAGCTGGGAGCAATAGAACAGCATATACAAAACCTCTTCATTTAAACATTGGTGATCTAGTACTGATAACAGTAGAAAACAGAAAGAAAAACCAGAAACCATATAAAGGCCCATATAAAGTAATAAACACAAAAGTAAAGTAAAAGTAAATACACTATTAGAGATAGAAGACAAATGTAAATGGATACATAATAATAGACTTAAATTATATAAAACATTCACTCAATCATTGTAAAATTATTGTACACTCTATACTTAATACAAAATTATATCTCATCATCAGATAAGCATAGTTGTAAAACAAAATACCACAACCAATCAGTCGTATTTGCAAACAAATACTCTTCTAAAGGATGTGTATTCCCAGTTCCAAACCCGGTGCTAGCCAATACACAACTATGTGTAGTGTATTCCCAGTCCCAAACGAGCTTTACACAACTATGTCCCAAACGAGCTTTTGTGACAGCATACTCAAACTCTTATAATGTCCTACAAAATTTCAGTAAGCTCTCTAATAATCACATTCTCGAACCCGCGTACCGTGAAATACTTTTAGTAGAGCATTGAGCCCAGAGTAAGCAAATGTGCAATTAGGCCATTGCAAGCAAGCAATATTCCGTGGGAACGATTGGTTATGGTAAGTAGATTTAAAACTAGAGTAAAAATTTTATAGAATAAGCAAATTGATTGTACAGTAATTTTTGTAAATAAAAGGAAGGAACGAGTCTAGCACAAGACAGAATCGTTCCATAGCCAGACGAAGTTGCTTGTTTCATTTAGCAACCCTTTCCTTCAAATCGGCAAAGTGTTTGGAAGGAACATTCAAGTAAAGTCTGCCTTGGAAAGTTCGGCAGATTAAAAGTTGCCTCAAACTTCGGCAACTACGTTTAATTAGAAATATCGGCCGCCTGTTCTTTTGAACTGCGCCAAACATGTGGCAATCTTCGGAATGCCGGTAGGTCCTTCTAGCGTAAATATTGTCATCCTATCTAAGTATAACTTCTTTCTAGTGAGAAGAAGTTTATATCTTTAGAGGAATATAGAAGAAGACGCTCTTCACTTGGCCAGCACGATGAGACAACAGTAGTTTCATCGCATACTCTACACACGTTACATTCATTATCAGATCCAGCTTCATCACATGGCGATCCTGCCATCTCAATACATTCATTACATTCATTACACTAAGGGGGCAATTTTCCTGGATATAGAAAAAGCATTTGATAAAGTCTGGCACGACGGATTAATCCACAAGATGCTCATGTTTAAAAATCCAATTGAGTTAATAAAAAACATAAAAAGTTTCCTAACAAACGGAAACTTTTTGTCTCCTTACACCACGAATACTCATATCTATATAACATATCAACAGGGGTACCACAAGGATCAGATTTAAGGCCAATTTTGTACGAGTGATATACTTAACTTACCGTTGTGCGAATTTGCTCTCTTCGCAGATGACACTGCTCTTTATACATCCCATACAAGCCCTTAAATCATCATAAATAACCTCGAGCAAGGAGTTAAAAAACTTGAACAGTATTATCATCATTGGAAAATTAAAGCCAACACTGATAAAACACAGGCCATATTTTTTACGAGGCGTCGAGCGCTAAAATAGTTACCCGATAGGTCCATAAAATTTAACAGTGAGGATATCCGCTGGAGTGAAACAGTAAGATACCTAGGCTTCACTCTAGATCCAAAACTCACTCTAAAAACACATATAACAGATCGGCAAAAGAAGATTAATATATTGACGAAGTCCCTTTACCCACTGATAAATCGAAATTCGCTTCTGAGTTTGGAGAACAAATTATTATTATACAAATCTATCTTCCAGACAATGTTGCTATACGCTTCTGAGCTCCTCACCACAGCTACCAAAACAAACCAGCAAAAACTTCAAACAGCACAAAACAAAATACTTAAACTTATATTTAACCTCCCTCCGGGGTACTCAACCAAACGCCTACATAAAATTTCACGGATAGAACCCATCCCTGAGAAATGTAGCAAACAGCTTGACAAGTTTAAATGTTTGTGCATAGTGCTAAACAACCCGCTTTTAACGGCTCAAGAGCCTAATTTACTAAACCTAATCTTCAATATAATATCATTAACAATAATAAGCCGCGAGGTGCGACCCTTGAGGTCCACACGGTCAACTTCCCAGTAATATCTACATAAACATCAAAAACATTAAACACAATAATAATTTTGAAAATACTACTACTTTAAATAATAATAATGAGAGGTATTCATAGCAGTAACAGGAATGAGTTAATATTAATCATATCATCTACTGGAGGGTCCATTGATAAAGTAAGATTTTTGGTCGATGGGGACAGATTGATTTGATTGAAAATTCACGCGGATCAATTGGTGGGAGCCTTTTCTACGTTATTTGTTATTTTAATATCGAAGCTTGAAGGACAAAACAGCACTAGCAAAAATGAATCGAGTTTTGTTACTATGCACACTGAAGAGATTTTGTCGCGTGATGGTCATTTTGAATAGTTGCGTTCAAAATTGCCATCACTTCGGCATAATCACTGAAGTTGTATTTTTTCAAGATTTTAAATCAATGAGATTAATAATTAATCTTAAATTTCTCTTGGTTTTGCAAAATATTGAAAATGTAGTAAAAAATAGGTTCAATTGCATGTAAAAAGTAAAATGTATTACAAATTATGATGGAGGAAGTAATTGAAACCTTATGATTACTAAAGAGGTCCACACGGTCAACTTCCCGCTAATATCTACATGAATTTTTCTATAATGTTAGCAACATCATCAAAATGTTAATATACGTCTATTGACAACTTAATTATGCAAATATTATATCTAGTTCGTAAGATATAGTGAACAACAGAAATGACCTTGAAGGTCATGATGACTGTTTCTGATTTTTAATTTTTTTTATTATTTTTTGCGTAATCATGAGCAAAACTTTTGATAATGTTTTTATAAACACTGTTTGGAGAATAGAACTTTTATAAAGATTGATTACTCTGTTTCGCAAATCACGTTAAAAATTTATTATTTTTGAAGAAAAGCCTAATATTTTGCACTTTTTTTCTTAAATTAAAAGGCGGCTCGAACAATGTTTTTAAAAATTGGATAGATTCACACAAATATTAATGCACGTCGATTGACATCCTAACGATGTAAATTGTTCGTTTGGTTCGCGAGATATAACGCATGACAGAAATGACCTTCAAAGGGGCAGAACAACAAACCCCCCGACCGAAGTTTCCCAAAAACTAATCAGCTCTTAAGATTTCAAAGACGCTTGGATTGACTACTCAACAAAGTCGATACGACTTCGTTTAAGTGAGTTACGCTCGTAGAAAAAAGTGTCCACGGACGCACGTACGTACGTAGACACACACACACACATACATCCCCCTTTCTAAAAAAACACTTTATATATACTCTAAAGACCTCAAAACATAAACAAAAGTTGAAAATTTCAATTTTGATTTTCGAGGCGATTACAAGAACTTCCCATATACTGGGAAGTAAATAATGTTGTAATAATAGCAGTAAACCTAGTTCCATAAGTTTTGTTAAGTTAGTTTTAGCGTAACTATCTATCCTAAGTTAGTCTAAGTTTTAATCTTAATCCTAATCAACGAGGTTTTTTGTATACTTTTCCTCTGAACAGCATCATCAAAAATGAAACTATAAATTAATCGCAACCCTCCATACACTAGAGCTGTAAAGACGCTTTACAGTCTGATCCCTCACCTAACATATTATGTATATTTCAGCTAAATGAAAAAGAAATGAAATGAATATGAATATGTGCAATATTGCGATTTTGCCTGATATAGGGGGCATTTCACGTGAAACCGACAACGAAAAAAAAGTGAGGTTCTGAAATTCGTTCATATTGGGCACATTTGTACTTCTAGGGTATGTGAATGTGTACACATAATATTTTTGTTATTTGATGTTTAGTTGTTAAGATATGGGATTCTAAAGAATTCAAATTTTCACAGAAGGGGGTTTTTGAAATATTATTTTCATATTGAAGTAAATTATAATTAAATAATAAATGTAGTGTTTTGTATGGAAAATTTACTGTTCTTTTTGATTTTCAAATGATATTCCGAATTTGAATTTTTTTTCTAGGTTTAAACCGGAAGTGAACATTTAAAATTTTTTTTTCAATAACTTCGACCATTTTAATTTTTACTTTTTTTACTGTAAAATAAAGCTTAACATGTATACAATTTACCATGAAAATTTCAGAATGGGATCTAGATTAGTTTAGGAGATATATTAATTAGAGTGCGTTCATGTCGCTCTGAGCGTGATACCTGTCGCTTGTTAAAGTTGTTTGGTGATGTAAAAATAGATTAAAACGTTGATAATATGTCAGTAAAATTGATTATTTATTGTTGCCTTACCTGTTTGTGTCATTCTTGAGTTATTTAATACCTATATTCGAAATAAAATGTAAAACATTTCCATTCCATTTTACATTTAAACTTTAAGGAACAATAAAAAATCAATATTAATGAAAAATTATCAACGTTTTCATGTATTTTTACATAACCAAACAGCTTTAACAAGCGACAGATATCACCCTCAGAGCGACATGCACGCACTCTAATTGATACATCTCCTAAACTAATTTAGATCCCATTCTGCAATTTTTATGGTGAATTGTATACATGTTAAGCTTTATTTTACAGTAAAAAAAATAAAAAATAAAATGGTCGAAGTTATTGAAACAAATATTTTAAATATTCACTTCCGGTTTAAACATAGAAAAAAAATTCAAATTCGGAATTTCATTTGAAAATCAAAAAGAACCGTAAATTTTCTATACAAAACACTACATTTATTATTTAATTATAATTTACTTCAATATGAAAATAATATTTCAAAAACCCCCTTCTGTGAAAATTTGAATTCTTTAGAATCCCATATCTTAACAACTAAACATCAAATAACAAAAATATTATGTGTACACATTCATATACCCTAGAAGTACAAATGTGCCTAATATGAACGAATTTCAGAACCTCACTTTTTTTTCGTTGTCGGTTTCACGTGAAATGCCCCATAGGTAAAGTTTTAATCATTTTACCTGTTATTTTATCGTGTCCAGGTGCTTTATTGTTGTTTAAACTGCTAATTTCCTTGAGAAGCTCGACTTAAGTGAATCTAATAGGTTTATAATTCCTACTACTGTTATTTGTGTTGGTAGTGTCCTCATTGACTGTATCTAAGCAAAATATTTTCGATATGTTATTAAAAAGCTTCAACTTTTTGGGTATTGCCTCTGAGCCAGCCACCGTTGTGATCCCTGATTGGAGAGTCTGCTGATACAGGTTTCTTGACTCTTTTAATTGTTTTTCACAATGGATAGTAAGTGACCGCTTTATTAGATAGATTGCTAGCAAAGTGATCTATTGTTTCTTGCTTATCTATATATAGCGCTTTTTTTAGTGCTTTAGTGGCTTCGTTTAAGGCGGCTTTTGCCTTCGGAGAGCGCACCCTTTGCCATTCGGCTTTGCCACTACGTTTAGGCCTTAGGAGTGAAAGTATTTTGTTGTTGTAATACTGAGGAGCTCTAGCCTCCGTAGATTTGGCGGACGGGGTAGCAAATACAGCAGAGTCATTAACAGTATTCGTTAAGTTTTTTATTTCATTTTCAATATTTTCAGCAGATTTTAATTTAATTTTAGGACAGAATTGGATTGAAATCTCCTGCAAAACTTGTTCCAGTTGGTTCTACTATTTGCTAGTCTGGATTCAGTGTTTTCTACTATAGGTTTGCTGCTAAGTTCATAGATAGTAGGTGAATGGTCCGATGACAGATCATTCGTGGTCCTGGCCTTGATGAGGCACGGATCTAATTCAATAATCAATGACATCGGGGATTTTTAATGGATCTGATGGCCAGTAGGTTGGTGTGCCACCTGTTATGCAATTAAGGTTTACCTCGTGGAGAGGTTAAGCGTGTACCCCAGTGTGGCGACTTAGCATTGTAATCGCCCGCGGCAAAGAAGCAGCGTCCAAGTGACTTGAAGAAATCATCGAAATCTGTTGAGGTGATTCTGTGATTTGGGGGACAATAAGTAGCCGCAATACACGTGTCTACGCTTCTGGCAGAGATACACAAAGCGGTACTGTGAGTGTTACTCATTTGTTTACATGGGATGGGGTGATGCTTGATTCTGTTTCTGATTAGTATGGCAGTACCAGCGTGTGGCTTGTCATCAGGGTGATTGTTGTTATAGACTGTGTAGCCATGAATTTTGAAGTAATTATTCTTACTGCATAGGTGAGTTTCAGCGATCAACATTATGTCAATATTATTGGTGTGCAACAAAGATTCTAATTCAATTTTACGGGACAATAGTCCGTTTGCATTCCATTGTGCAATTTTTAGGTTATTCATTTGTTCATTAAATATGTTAGTAGGTCTGTGTGTTTGTATAAGGTTGTCTGAATGTTATTCATGATATTTGTTAGTTGTTGTATGTTATTAACTAGAGTAATCAGGACCTGCATTATTCCTTTCTGTGTATTGCTGGGTTTGAAGCTGTTTGATTACCATATTGTGGGTTTCTAATTACGTCGGCGTATGACATTCCTGCTTTAGACTGATCCGTGGGCTGCAAAGTAAAGTTTGGTTGCACTGGTTTTGCATTAGAATAGTTATTTATGAACGCATTCGTTATTTTTTTCTGCTTGTTACGTCTTTTAATTGTTAGAAACACAGGGCAGCCCCTGTAATTAGTGGCATGAGCCCCATTGCAGTTACCACATTTTCTGCTGTATGTATTCGTTTTGTTCTTGTTGCAGTTTTTGATCTGATGCATTTCTCCGCAGGCAACACAAATACTGGTCACCTTACAGTAATTTTTGGAATTGCAAACTCTTGGCAATTAAGGCACTGGTCAACAGTGTACCTTTAATATGGTTCTTCAATAGCTATTTTTCTATGCAGCAGATATTGTAGATTGTATATAGGGTGTACTTTTCCTTTAGGGATTTAGCTAGCTTCCGGTGTAAGTTTCACCTTGAATATTGGTTGTGGAACCTTAAGTTTATTTATGACTTTATGTACCGATTTAGCCTCAAAACCGGACTTTTGAAGCTCTTGTTTTATGTCTTCAGGTTTTACTTCGGAGTCTATGCCTTTGATAATGACGATCAATCCCTTAGAGCTTTTCAGCTGATAAGTATAGAAATTGATTTTTTTTTTTTGCAGCCATGCGACTACTTGGGTGTAGTTGAGTTCGGTCAGGACTTGTAATTTTATTTCTTTCAGATTGCCTTTTTTTAAGTCTACAGCATAGAAATTCTTGTCGCCAATTAGCGTGCGTATATTTGCTATTAAGTATGTGCTAGTAGATCCCCTGATATGGATCGGAGGAGGTTTGGCTTTTAGGTTATCTTCCTGTACTGTGTTAGCGTTGTCTGTATTGGTTTCATAAGTGAGTATCGCACAATAGTTTCGATCGATTATTCTAGTTTACTTGACGATTTTTGGAGCTCGTTCCGCATTAATTGCGTGTGGGCTAAATTTTTCGTTTCTCGGATATTTTTATATATCTTTCAATGCCGGTTTGAATACATTTTGTGGCAGGAGAGTTATTACCGGTTGTCTTTTGGGTAATAACAGTTGTAGAGGCAATACCGGTCTTTTCATTAACGTCGTCAATTGACATAGATTCCGTTATATTGCTATCGACTACGTTAGCTGATTTAGGTTTGTTTAGCACAGAACTTAATATTGTGTTTGAGTTTACCACTGGTGTGGGATTATTGTCTTCATCATCACTTACTAAATGTATTGCACCATTATGCTTGCTACTGTGGACTTTTTGCTATTTACACTAAATTGTTTCATGGAATAGTCATTGTTTCCAACGTTACGCGCATTGTTTAACGCACTATGGGTTGCGTTACAGCTATGTTTTCACTTAACTTTGCTCAGATATTTAAAAATGGGCTTTTACACTTTCGCTTTTATCGGAGCACAGCAATTATACGTCCGTCACCACCGGCTGCAATATTGCAACTAACTGCAAAATTGAAACAAACTTTTTTCCCGAAAACGAGTTTTATTTACCTTTGCTGCTATTATTTTGGACATTCAAATTACACCTTGTCTCGGAAAATTAGGTGATTTCCCCGATCTTTGCTGACGTTTCAACAAAACGGTTATGTAAAACTTCTGTCAAATTATTTTCATCGATCATAAACAGATGACTCTGGTATGCGATCGAAATTGATGTGACAATTCCAAAAATATAACGCTTGAAGTGTGCACTGCTATTATTCTGCACACAGGTGTACTTCGCCTAAAAAAGATCAGCTGTCAAGATTCATCGCTAATTTTTTGGGGAAAATGAAAAGTACATCGACATCTTAGCAAACATCATGTTACCACGCGCTGAGGTGAATCTTCCTATGAATGAAAGTTTCAGCACGACAACGACCCCAAACATATCGCATGACAAAGAAAGAAGTTTCTAGAGACCAACGGCGTCATCGTTAACTGAGTTAACTGCCTCGTTTTCAGGCTGCACATTCGTGAGGACAATGAGAAACAAATCTTGTTGGCTTCAACCTTCGTCAAAATCTATACAAAATTTTACAAATGGCTTATTGCGACAATGCGGAATCTTTGCAAATTGAACCTCAAGTGACACTTAAAAGAACCTGCCATTGTTGTTTCTAACTTTTATTTCTACATTAGAATTTTTAATTAATTTTTATTTCTCAAGGACTAAATGTCACTCCATTATGATTTTGAGGTAAATGCAACATCGGTGTGTCATCACGCGACAAAATCTATTCATTGGACGTAATAGCAAAGACTGCATTCATTTTTGCTAGTGCTCTTTTGGCCTTCAAACATCGATATAAAAATAAGAAATAACGAGAAAAAAAGCTTTGTAGCCTGCCCCCTCCGATTGATCCGCGTGAATATTCAATCGAACCAATCCACCCTCTATCCACCAAAAACCTTACGTAATCAATGGACTTTCCGGTAGATGATATTATTGATAATAACTTGTTTCAATTACTGTTATGATTACCTCTCATTGTTATTATTTAAAGTAGTAGTATTTTCATAAATATTTTTGTGTTTAATATTTTTAATATTTATGTAGATATTACTGGGAAGTTGACCGTGTGAACCTCAAGGGTCACACCTCGCAGCTTGTTTAACCGGTGTCTACCAACAGCCTTTTTCAGGTTCCCCCATAGATGTTCTATGGATTTCAAATCTGGCGATTGCGATGGCCATTCCATTAGGTGGATTTTTTGATCTGGAATGAATTTGTTTGCGTATTTGGATGTATCTTTAGGGTCATTGTCTTATTGCAGGACCCGTTTAAGAGACATATGCTCTTCTGCGTAAGGCAGCATTGTACTCCCTAAAGTATTGTTATGCTAAATCTTATCCGTATTGCAATCAATCAATCGAAGCGGACCAATCCCGTACCAGGAAAATGATTTTCATAATTTAATACTCCCGCCCCCATGCTTCACGTTTTTTTTTTGTATATTGGGGCCTGAATTGTTGCATTGGTGGTCTTCGGACTGTTTGCCTGCCATCACTTCCAAATAAATTTATTTTAGTTTCATCAATCCACAACACGTTTCTCCACTTCTTGATTCCTATTAACCTACTCTAATCTCGATGGGTTTTCGCAAATTTTGTTCGTTGTTTTATGTGGCATTTCGTTCATAATAGCACTTTTCTTGCAATTCTACCATACAAATTACTTTCTACCAGCCTTCTACGAATAGTTCTTGAAGAAACATTCAATCCTTATTCTACTTTAATATCTTTTGAAGACTTAGACTTTCGAAGCACGCACAATTTTTCGATCTTCGTGAGCAGTTGTTTTTCTTGGTTGACCAAGCTTTCTTTTCAATCTTTGGTGTTTTAAAGGCAATTTCAATAAACATCTTCGAACGTTTGACATTTGCAGCAATTTCATTACGCAAAGTTTAAATAACTGCTCTCTTTTCGGGGTGCAGTGTTTTCTTTGAGCCATTTTTATCTACGAATGAATACCTTCTATCAACTAAATACATATGTTTATCAAAATTAATAAAATCTTATTTCAATATATAAATATAAAGAATTCAAATTTCTAATTGAAATTTCTCAATAGTCCTAATTCGAGCTGTCTCTATTTTAATGACCAACATAAAACATACTATCACAAAATACGGAGATTCCCCTGAAAACATAGAAAATGCAAATTGAGTACAGCAGTCGTGTTTTGACGGCAAATGTACTATGGCATTTAAATACGAAATGGCGTTTTCCACCTTCAACAATTTTGTTCGAATTTAATGTTTTCGTGGTCAACAATTAGGGTTCTCTATTTTAATGTCCATGACAGTATATATATGGGTATGTGTGTAAAGTTATTTCTTACTTTATTTTGAATTTAATTTAAATTCATGGTTACCGCGATATTCAATTTGTTTATTAGCAAAAAAATGTTTATAATTTCGAAAAAAATCCTGAGGCCGCTTTAATATTCCGAATTTAATTTTATAAAATGCATTCAATGTGTAAAGTGCACTTCTACGAGTTTATGTAAAAAAAATTCAAACTCCTATGGGCTTTAGTTTCTGACTTGCAAGATTTGAAAAAAGTTTGAATTTTTTTCAATAAATTTTGATTGCCAAGCTGTTATGTGAAATCTACTGATTCGATTTTGATAAAAATTTGCGTACTATTATATTCTATTTTTAAAAAAAATTTAGGCACGTTATGAAGGTCCTAAGTTTATTTGAAATGGTGGAAAAAAATTGGCAAAGTATCGTTTTGTTTCCCATTTGTTTTTAAATTATTAAATGGGAAGTGTGGTTTCGGCGTAACGAATGGCTCCTCTTCAGGTGCTGCCATTTGAGTCACTCGTTACGAGACAGCACTACCACCGCTGGCTTGTTGATGGATCAAGCTCGCTATATTTCAACTATTTTATAATTTTACATCTGCGAATTACAACGACTGTCACTTTGTTTCGTATGTATGCCTACGTAGCTTTTTCATTATTTACGTTTTATCATGGGTTAGAACCTCCTGGTCTATTCGACAACTTTCCTCTCTTAGTGTGCTTTTGGTTAACGACTTGCTAACACTATTGTTGCAATTAGTGGAGGTTCTTGTTTCCAGGCTTTTTGGCCGGTACCATTATTAAATGGGAAGTGTGGTTTCGGCGTAACGAACCCATGATAAAACGTAAATAATTAAAATTATTGCTATTTTGCGGCTAAATATCTAGAACATTTAAATTTTTGAATTAATACTATCTTGTACAAAATCTTATCACGTAACTTTCATTTTCATGCAACTTTGCTCTGGAGTGAACTGTTTTAAAGTTAGGCGTAAAACAAGCAGGAATTTTGTTTTAAATTTTTTAAACATTTCGATTTGTTAATATTCCCGAATTTTTTGAGAGCGAGCATAGATAAATTATTGTAATACGAGTAATTCCACAACCTTTCCTGCAAAAATCAGCGTGCTCCCGCTCAACGGTCAACTGAAAACAGATCCGTCCTGGTCTATTAAAAGATTTTGTCGCGTCATGACCATTTTGAATAGTTGAGTACAAAATTTTCATGGCTACTACATATTCACTGAATTTGAATATTTTCACCATTTTACATCCATGATACTAATAAATATTTGGAATTTTGCAGTTCATCTTGAAGAACATTGATCATTCAGTAAATAATGGCTGTTTATTTGTATGGAAAAAATATAAAGCATTACAAAAGATGTGGGAGGAAGTAATTGCAATCTTACGAACTCGAAAAAACTAAACTACTAAACAAACTAAACTGAAAACTACATTTTTTTTATTTGATTTAAAACTTTTGAAAGCAAACGATCCAGAAAACTATTGAATATCATTGTATTTGTACTGATACACAATGTTATCTTCAAACACTGACAATTATTTCTTATTTAGAAGTTGATCATGCAAGTATGAATTCGATGTCTGATTATATGCAAAACTTAAAAAATCTTACTTAAGACTCAGAGAGAAGTAACTAAAATCTTAAGAACCTTTACAATAAATGAACTCAAAATATTTGACAAATTTTCCTTGCACATATATTGGATGCCCTTTTATTCATTATACGTATTCATTGTATACTGTTTTTGTATGAGTGCTTTTTAAAAGTAAAAGAAAAAACTATGTAGCTTTATTTGATGAGAACTTAAAACATCTGATTTCGAAAGCAACGATTAGCAGAAGTTTAAATCAGATAGAAGAGACTTTTTAAGAAACCACGTCATTAGAGTATATGAAATTAGGTAATATTATTTTCATTAATCTTTTTTCATTATAAATATTAGTGGTGTATTGTGCTTGTATGAATATGTTTTGCAATAATGAAAATGTTTTTTTTTTTTTCAGAATATACCTATATCACAACCTTTCACCATTCAAAGAGTGGTTTACCACGAATTCAAATGTTATTTTTTTCAAATTTTTCGAGTTTTTTTTTATAAAAATAAAAAACGGAACTGTGTAAATTATTGAAAATCTGCGAAAATCATGCAAATTTTGATAAGGTTTGATCAACAAAGCAACAATGCCTTTAGAACACACACACATATATGTATAAAGTGTTCTTTAGAGACAAGGAACTTGCGATAAGTATACCTGTCGTTGTAAATGCTGAATTATGCTGCTATTTTGACATTTTGTTAACTTGCAAGTATATGGGAAGTTCTTGTAATCGCTTCAAAAATCGAAATTGAAATTTTCAACATTTCTTTACGTTTTGAGGTCTATAGTCTAAAGTGTTATAGTCTAGAGTGTTTTTAGAATGAGAGATTTGTGTGTGTGTGTGTGTGTGTGTACGTACGTACGTACGTTCGTCGACCATTTTCTTTCTTAGAGCATAACTCACGTAAACAAGTTATTGACATTTTCTCGATTCTACAAATTTTTTGAAATAATTGGTGGAGCCGTTTTTTTAATTTATGAAAAAGAAGTGCAACAAATTAGGTTTTTTTTATAAAAAAATCGTTTCAAGCGTTTTTTTAATTTAATGGCAGAAAATGCGAAAAATTAGGGGTTTTTAAAAAAAAATATTTTTTAAATCTGTAATAAATGTTCATCAAATTTAAACATTCTTAACAGTATTTGAAGATAAACCAGCAAAACTTTTTTCCGTGATTATGAAAAAAAAACTTAATCAAAAATAAAAAAATCGTTCAAAGTTACCATGTAAAATGGGTTCATACGAATGATATTACTCAATATATTTTATTCTAAAGAGTTCTAAAAGTTGATGTAAAGTCAATCTAAGGATTATAATATTTGCACAATTTGAGCAGATTTTGAATAGTCACAGTGTTTCAATTTTAATAAAAAACTGCTTTTGAAAACCAATAAACTTTCAATCAAATTTGCTTTTGTGATAACCAACGTTTTGAATGGTAAAATGTTTTGTAGGCAATACTATGCTAGACCGTATGCTTTAAAAATTACAGTTTTTAGTAGATTGATTCTTTAGTGTTCGTAAAATTTCAATTACTTCCTTCATCATCATTTCTAATACATTTTATTTTTTACATGCAATGAAACTGATTAATGATTGAATATGCAATGTGTTTCAAGATCAATTGTAAATAAGAAATAATTATTAGTTTAATTGATGTAAAATCATAAAAAGATACAAACTCAATTATTAAGCCATGGAACTATTCAAAATGACCACCACGCGAGAAAATCTCTTCAGTGGGTGTAAAAACAAAAAACTGCATTCATTTTTGCTGCCGCCCTTTTGTTTTCCAAGCATCGATATGAAAATAGCAATTAACGTAGAAAAGGCTTTGTAACCTACCACCCCGCTCCGATTGATCCGCGGTAATATTCAATCAAAGCATTCCAACCCCCATCCACCAAAAGCCTTACGTAATCAATGGGCGCTCCCGTAGATAATATGATTAACATTAACAGAATTACTTACTTAAATTACTGTTAGGAGTACCTCTCATAATTTTTATTTGAAGGAGTGTTATTTTCAAAAATATTTTTGTGTTTAATATTTTTGATGTTTATGTAGATATTACTGGAACGTTGACCGTGTGAACCTCAACGGTTGCACCTCGCGGCTTGTTTAATTTATTTTTGGCAAGACCAACACTCACAAAAACGTCTTAAAATATTGGAAATTTATTTTGACATTTGCGTTCTGAGCACCAAACTTATAGAAGACATCACCCAATTTATGAAGCATATGAGCAGGTCATATGCCATTGAATATATACAATCACACATACACACACTCACACACACATGTATGTATGTATATATATATATATATATAAATTGATTTTTTTAAATTTATATATATATATGTATATATAAGACTTCGTGAAAGTGTCAATCGAAGCGTCTTTGCAATCTTTAGAGCCGTTTATGGAAAATTTTTTGTTAGGTGTTTTTTTTTGTTTTAATCCCTCCATGGTCATTTCTGTCGAATACTATATATCGCGCACCAAATATACGATTTGCATTGTTAAGGTGTCAATCTGTATTAATATTTGCATGTGACGATCAAATTTAAAAAAAAAATGTTTGAGTCG
Organism: Oxycera nigricornis; assembly: GCA_963942545.1. Lineage (NCBI taxonomy): Eukaryota > Metazoa > Arthropoda > Insecta > Diptera > Stratiomyidae > Oxycera > Oxycera nigricornis. Next base: position 67,126,906 of record OZ012659.1, on the reverse strand, counting down.
TTTTTCAATTTAATAAAAAACTATAGTTTAGGGCACTTTTCATTAAAAATAAATTTTTAACCTGATTTGCACTACAAAGTAATCAATATTTATAAAATTTCTATACTCTTAATAGCTCTTATGAAAACATCAGTATTTTTTTTCAAAGGAAAAAAATTAAAAAACAAAAAAATCATTAAAAGTCACTATTTAAAAAGTGTTCATACGAATAACCTGATGTCTATTATTTTGAAGACATTGTTGCTTTGTCAATCAAAGCTTCAATAATTTACACAGTTCGGTTTTTATTTTAATGAAATAAACTGCGTAAAATTTGAAAAAAATAATTAATAAAATTTGCATTTGTGGTAAAGAATGCTTCGCTTGTTAAAATGTTTAGAAGATGAAGATATTTAATTATATAAAAAACAAAATTTTCATGATTCCAAAACATATTCATACAAACATAATACACCCCTCATATTTATAATGAAAAAAGATTGATGAAAATAATATTACCGAGTTTCATACACTCTAATGACATGGTTTCTTAAAAAGTCTATTCTATCTAATTTAAACTTCTGCCAATCATTGCTTTCGAAATCAGATGTTTTAAGTTCTCATCAAATAAAGCTACATAGTTTTTTTCTTTTACTTTTAAAAAGCACTCATACAGAAACAGTATACAATGAATACGTATAATGAATAAAAGGGCATCCAATATATGTGCAAGGAAAATTTGTCAAATATTTGGAGTTCATTTATTGTAAAGGTTCTTAAGATTTTAGTTACTTCTCTCTGAGTCTTAAGTAAGATTTTTTAAGTTTTGCATATAATCAGACATCGAATTCATACTTGCATGATCAACTTCTAAATAAGAAATAACTGTCAGTGTTTGAAGATAACATTGTGTATCAGTACAAATACAATGGTATTCAATAGTTTTCTGGATCGTTTGCTTTCAAAAGTTTTAAATCAATTAAAAAAATTGTAGTTTTCAGTTTAGTTTGTTAAGTAAGGATTAGGATTTAGTTTTTTCGAGTTCGTAAGATTTCAATTACTTCCTCCCACATCTTTTGTAATGCTTTATATTTTTTCCATACAAATAAACAGCCGTTATTTACCGAATATTCTCAATGTTCTTCAAGGTGGACTGCAAAATTCCAAATATTTGTTAGTATCATGGATGTAAAATGGTGAAAATATTCAAATTCAGTGATTATGTAGTAGCCATGAAAATTTTGTACTCAACTATTCAAAATGGTCATGACGCGACAAAATCTTTTAATAGACCAGGACGGATCTGTTTTCAGTTGACCGTTGAGAGGGAGCACGCTGATTTTTGCAGGAAAAGTTGTGGAATTACTCGTATTACAATAATTTATCCATGCTCGATCTCAAAAAATTCGGGAATATTAACAAATTGAAATGTTTAAAAAATTTAAAACAAAATTCCTGCTTGTTTTACGCCTAACTTTAAAACAGTTCACTCCAGAGCAAAGTTGCATGAAAATGTCCTCATCAAATAAAACTGCATAGTTTTTTTTATATTACTTTTTAAAAGCACTCATACAAGAAACAGTATACAATTAATACGTAATGAACAAAGTAAATATGCAAGGACAATTTGCCAAATATTTGGAGCTCAGCTATCTCTTGCTCAATCGTAGGTAAGATTTTTTATGTTGTGCATGACAGAAATGATCTCTGATGGTTTAAAAAAACATCACCCGACTGTTTTTTGCAAAAACTTAGCAGCACTAAGGATTGCAAGACGCTTCGATTGACATTTCAACAATGCGACTTTGTTTACGTGAGCGGTGTTCGTAGAAAAAACTTGCCACTTACGTACGTACGTACACACACACACATATATATAAAATTCTTTCCAACAACATTTGAAATATACCCTTAGGACCTCAAATTGTTAAAATATGTCAAAAATTTCAATTTCGATTTTCGGGCCGATTAAAAAAACATCTCATATACTGGGAAGATAACAATTAACCAGTAATAGTTATAATTTCGTGCTTTGTTTACCAAATTTTTATGTAGAGTTCAAATTGTTTTCCACGCAAAGCCAGATCGAAACAATTCACCACCCGATCCGTGCTCACCTTATCCACCACGGTGAGGTAGCAAGGAGCCGGTTTGGTTGGGAATAAGGGGTGGGTTAAATGTCGTTTGTTGGAGGAGGACGTGTCCTCCTAGGGAAGTCCGGACACTGGTTTTCGAAGCGAAGCAGGTTACCTGGGAAAGGTTATGAAAGTTATTTCGCGATATCTTCCGCGCCCCATCTAAACTGCAATCTTTTCGCGCACGCGCCTTCCCGCGAGTTGTGCACGTTACGTGCACGAAGCGCGATCGGAAACCGCATGCAGTCAATAAGATTGGCGAACATCTCGCATTTCGGAGTGCTAACGGGTGTCGGGCCAGAAGAGCCGCGAAGCACCTTGCTGTCCTCGGGGGGCTCGTGACTAGGACATTGAGCGGCGCCGTAGTGCGAGGGAGACCGTTTTGGATACCCTTCATCTTTAACGGCCCTTTGGAACGCAGCACATGCAAACTGAGGGAAGATGAAGGGGAGGACGGCACACGAAGGTCTCGCTTCACCGGCAAACAGTTTCTGAATCTTCACGACTAAACGACGGAGCAGCAAGCCACCCAACTCTAGACGTCTATAAGGAGTAGATTATGTGAGTCACAAAATTTCCAAACTACAAGCATCGAATTTAATTAAAAGTCAGAAAACTATGCACCTCTCGTCAAATATGGGGCAAAAGTAAAAGCTAAAGTTTTGCGCTCAGTTTTTTTCAGTTAAGGAAGTTTCTGCTTTATTCTACATCCAAGCTCCTCATTCGTTGAATTTAATTTTTTCCAAGAAAAGAAGTATATTCTTTAGCTCACAATGGATGGCATTTATGAGTTTTTGGAGTGTTACTGGACCCAAATGTCAGTGTGACAAACTGATTACATAAGTTTGTCACGCTGACATTTGACCTGTAAAAAATACTATTTAATGGCAATCTATTTTATTTACTAAAATTTTATGATAGTCCTTTTCTAGGTATTTACTTCAATTACTAAATTGGTCTAAAAAAGATTCAATATATGATAAAAATAACTTATCGTCTACTGTTACTTCAGTGAACCTATGAAAATCGTTGACAATTAAGTATTTATTCTTAAAGCTAATTTTTTGTATAACATCCATTTCTAAAATGCGTTTGCTACCTTCGTCTTCAAGTTTTGGAGGTTATCCATAAAGTTTGAATTAATTTGCTAATCAGTGGTTGGTTCAATTTTATGTTCAATAGCCAGTGTGCTTGTCACTTGATTAGAATAACTTTTTCAAATCTTTTAAAAACTCAAGATAATTCCTTTTTTTCAATATTTAAGTGGTAAAATTTCAACCTTTTAAGATAGTAAGATTCTTTGGTTCTAGAAGCGAAATCGTTTGAAATGAATAAGGACTGCATAAAAATTTATAAGTTGCCTATGGAGAGAAAAACTCATCGATTCAAAGTCGAAAAGAATTTTTGAATCGTTTAACAGACCCGCTCGTGTTGTAAATAGGACTGGGGCTTTCCTCCTTGCAATGCGTTGACTTCTATAGGTGCTGTTGTGCACACTTCGAATTCAAAACTATATTTGCCAATAATTATTTACCGACTGAATCATTGAAATTGGCAATGGTTAATGGTTAATGATTTTTACCAGCGGTACTTTCTCTAAAAATTTCTCAATAAAATTTATTTCGGGGAATTTCGAATTATTTTCATGAAAATATTGCAATTTTTAGTTTTATTGAGCTTTCATGTATTGTCGATATCCTTGCGCACTGTATAACCTTACGTTTGGGGAAAAAAAATTGTCTCTTTTGACCAGATGAATTATTTTGCTGTCTTTTGATCAGATGAGTTATTTGCGTCTTTTTTTGTTTCCGTTTTAGGTTTATTACTTTTTTGGTATTGCTACTACATGAAAATAATGCCTGCAAATAATGCTGAAAATTAAACTTTGCAAACTCTTACGCATATATGACCTTAAATTTTTGTTTTTGGGAATATTGTTCTCTTCGCTTCAAGAATTTTAAGTGAAAATTAAGATAAGTTAAGAATTACAGTCGAGAATTGTCAACCACTAATAAAAATTCAAGAATCAAAATGTCGGAATCTGATAAGGAAAAACTGCATTTGAATTATCTATGACTGTTATAAAAAATAGATGAACATTATATTAATAAAATCCACAGCTTGGAATGTATCTACTAGTTATGCTTTTTCAAAAGTTAAAAAAGTATACCATTCTGATAGGTTTTTTTTTACTTTTTTGATATTTATTTGCAGGTGGTACGAGCGGCAAGCCCAGCACTTCTTCGGGTCATCGCTCTGGGTGCTTTTTTCATTTACTCTACGGTAGGTACTATTTTAAAAGAGTTGGGCAGTGCTTACTCTTATTTAACATTTATATAAAAAATGTATACTCTAGTTTTACCCAATGTTGCATCAGAATTTAGTAAAGAATAAACGTTTAGCCTTAAATCGTAGGTTGATCTTGAAGAGACGTAGTTTTGATCGTTATCTAAGTTTAAAGTTTTTGATTTTAACTGGGAAAGCCTAGACTTGAAGAAAATATTAAGTATGTTGTTTTGTTGAAAACAAAATGGTCTTTATATTTTTACTTAATATTTTTTTTTGTAAAATCTTTAGTTTATGAGTAACTGGTTTTCGTTGGCGACGAAAATCACTCAGGACTCCGTCAAATTACCTCGAGGAACCTAAGCGACCCACCAGTAGTGACATTCGTTGACATCGTTGAACCACTCCACTCAGGCTCTCATAGTAAAAGAAAGCTTCAAATTCAATAATGGCAATTGTTAGATTTTAAATGAATGCTATAGATACAAATAAATGCTAGTATGCAGAGAAATGAGATAAATTGTCAGAAAATAAGTTAGTCGTGAGTAGGATACTGAATGCCAAGCAACCCTAGGAATACTAACATGAAGCTTTGTTAATGCCTCGTCCAAACAGCTGCTACATTATAGTGGGGGTTCAAACCATGCCAGCTTGAGTACAGCTGTAAGGCATCTTTAATTATGAAGTTAACGCGGAAAAAAACTGCTGTGACGTGGACAAAAAGGACGTTTTGGGGTTCGTTCCAGATCGCTGAAACTATTTTAGAAAAAATCTGAGAATTTTTTGAAAGCGGCACGCCGTGATTGTAGTGGTAGTACATTTTGTTTGCGGAGTCCAGTCAGAGAATATCGTTGAAGTGTAGGCTGAAGAGCTCCCGAGTTCCAATAATAATTGTGCTTGCCTCTGATAAATCGAGTGTTTTGTTTGAAGTCTTGGGAACAAAAACTGTGCCGAACCGTCGACTTTCCATTAATTTCGATTAAAGACAAGTTCGAAACAATATACCTTTGTGAGTTGAAAGGTTTGCTAGTAACCATTCAACAAAAAGAAAATGTGTTCCAGTATTTCTGTCTACCTGGGAAATTTGACGGGAAACGTGCGCTACGTTCCAACATCAAAAACCAGAATTCCGTCGTAAGTACCTACATCACGAAGTGGAGAAGGAATAGAACCAGCTGGATCGTGGAAGGGACTAACAGGTTACATCCGTAAGAGTTTGTTAAATTTGTTATTGTAGTGTAGGTATAAATATTTTTTTTGAAATCGAGCATTGTAAAGTTTGTAAAGTTAAGCAGGTTAATTTTATTTGAACTTTTATAGATTCTGATAATTTATTGAATTAAAAATCTGCCTTCCACAGTTCTTTGATTACAAAAATGAGAAGAAAGGAAATTTTTTTATCCATTTGTTTTGATAACGTAAATCACTTTTGTAAATTGTTCAAAATGTTACATCAAAAAAAAACTTCCGTACCACTAAATGGCAACATCGCTTTCTACAAACTAGTGTAGGTAGTGTGAGACACGAGTAAACATGAAAAAACATTTATTCCTAGTATATAGTGCAGTTCTAGTCTAATCACAGTCTTGTGTAAATTCTATTCACATCCATTCAAAAACATATCTTTAGATACTTGGACAGCATGGGAAGGAATAGGGTCAAATAGAAAATGCAATTGAAAGTCCTTAGTCTAGTGTGCAGTGCGTAATAAAACAGTACGGAAAAACCACCTCGTTAATAAAGAAGCCTCGTTAAGAACGCCCACAAATTTTAAGCGCATTAGCCAGGCAATCAATAGTACGCAAAATCAAAGAAGCTCCTAAAATAGAACCAGTGCGCCTTAAATAGCAGACGAGCTTCGAAAAGAGTTGAATGTAACGGTAAGTTATGAAACCATTAGAAACCTTTTACGCGAGAACAACTTACATGGTCGAAAACATAGGCGTAAACCCCAGATATCAATAGTCAACCGCAAAAAGCAATTTGTCTTTGCAAAAATGCACAAAGATAAGGCCGCTCACTTTTGGAATCGGGTCGAATTAACGGACGAATGCAAATATAACATATTTGGCTCAGATGCAACTCGAATGAAGAGCTGTGAAAAATTTAGTCTCAACAATGAAACACGGCGGTGGTACTGTGATGGTGTGGCGGCTTCAGGAGTTAAAAAGCTGTACTTGATTGAAAGTAAAATGGATTGGTGGAATTATTTAAATATTTTGAAAACAAACCATCGTGACAGTGTCATTGTTTTGGCATGGAAAATATTTTCATTTTCCAGCAAGACAATGATACAAACCACACCTTCATGATAATTAAGGAATAGCTCCTATATAACGTGCCAATCGCAATCGCCAGACTTGAACCGCATAGCACATCTTTCGGATGAATTACAACGTAGAATACGCAAAAACACAATAAAAAGGAAACAGGGGCTTGAAGGCAAACTGCATGAAAAGAAAATAAATTTTAAAAATAAAAAATATAGGAATAGTTTACAGTTATTGTTGTAATTCAGAAAAAAACAGTTTCGTGAGGATTTTTTTGTCTAACTGTAGATGCCCCGCTTTCTGTTCCCTTCTTAAATGCTGCTTTCTACAGAAGCTTAGAGAATAAATATTATATAATCTTTATATTTTGAGGAGGAGAAATAGTTAGAATTGATATTGATATTGCATATTTTTGAATTTTTTTTAGTTTGTGCAGCAAGATTAAAAGAACAATTATGAACATAAAAGTGCGAAAATCATAATTCACTTAAACGGTTTGAATAATTTAATCAAAAAATATACATGCTCCATCTCGCCCAACATTGGTTAAGATGGACCCCCATTTTAGAGTCAGATGGATTGGAAAATGTAATATAAACGAAGTTCTGGAAAAGCTTACAAAAGCTAAGAAAACGAATTCAGTACGACCTTGTGAAGCCAGCGAAACTTTTGTCTCATTGCCCTCGGAAAATTTCAGTCACGGGGACAAATAAACGAGCTCTTTCTGTCTGCGACTAATTTGTGTTTGGGGTCTATCGAGCAAGAAGTGCGTATTGACGTGTATACGCTCTCTTGCTGAGGATAAGTCTCTTTTAATGACATTCAGCACTCTAATCAAATCGTCCAAAAAAATTTAACCACAAAGCAAACAATTCAAAAATCCAAACATTAATTTTTTGGAGCAAAATCTCCTACTCCACTTTACTCATTGATTCTCACGCTCATACCGAAGAACCCGAACGGCGACAAACAAATCGTACGTGAGAGACGAAAATCTTTACTTCTAGAGAACCGGATTCTATCGCGAAAGTGAAAAACGATTCAAGTATACAATCTGAGCAGCGCCAATCCCGAAACGAAGGCGAGGTGACCAGGCGCAGATATAGCTGCTTTGGTACGATCTACTATAGCCTATTGTTGCGTATTCCCATGTTAGCGCGCTGCACCCTGCAAGCTTTCAAAATCAGTCAAGAGCGGTTCTTCACCGGCTGTACATTATCTGACCAGAAGGAGAAAGAGTATCTAAAAACCTAAAGGTAGTTTAATCACAGGATATTTGGCAAAGTTTTTAAAGATTCAAGAAGTCATAAATCCATATATTAAAAATAATAGTAAATGTGAGAACTAACTAATAATTATACTGAATTCAGAAAGAATAAAACAATATCAAAACAAAACAAAAACAAAATAATCGTAAATAAATAAAAGTCCAAAAAAAATTGGGAGTATCAATTAAAGAATAAAGTAAAACTTCCAGTTTTTCTATCCAGCCGATGAGGAGCGTTATCCATTGGTGAAAGTCTTTTACTCGCACTAGAAGTATAACTTTATCTCCTTAAGGGAAACCAAGAAAAAAACTAAGATGTACTTCCTACTACACAAATATTGAAGAAAGGCAAGTGACATTCATTCTAATTTTAAGAGGCTCAAATTATTTGTTGTCATGTTCACGAGTTTCCACGGAGAAGTTATCCTACCCCTGTCAGGTTTAAAATTGTTATGGAGCAATAAATCCTTGACTAAGATAAGCTACTTTTTACATTCATCAAAGAGGACTGTATATTACGAATAGAAAGATATACAAATTTTGAATAATGTCCAGTCAGTCCCCCGTCGGGAGCCAATTCAGTAGCATAAACAGTGCCTTTGTCGGGGTAGTACGTAAGGCACCGTTGATTGCAATAGCTGCAATCCTTCTGACCCTGTTGAGCAGGCTTACATTGGTTGTTTTCGCAATAGCTGGCCACCAAACAACTGCGGCGTAAAGAAGGATTGGTTCCACTATCGCCGTATAGAGCCATGATACGATTTTGGATTTCAATCCCCACTTTTTCCCAAAAGCTCTTTAACAGCAGTAGATTGCGCATGCCGCTTTGCGTGCTCTTTCTGCTATGTTCGCTTTCCACGCAAACTTGGAGTCCAGAATTAGATCTAAATATTCAACTTGGTGAGACGATTTGAGGCTTATTTCATCTAGTTTGGGTGAAAGAAATGGTGGAATTTCGTACCTTCTTGTGAAGAGCACAAATTCTGTTTTCCGCGGATTTATCTTTAGACCGCACTCTTTCCTCCACTTGGTAAGAATACCTAAGGCAAAATTCAGTCTTTCAGATAGGGTATTAATGAATTTGCCATATATTGCTATTGCAGCATCTTCAGCGTAGGCTACGACTTTGCAGCCAGTCGCTTCTATTTTTGACAGGAGCTTGTCCACCACTAAGTTCAATAGAAGGGGTGATAGCACCCAAGCTTATGGGGTGCCTCTGAAAGTTCTCTTTCTTAGGGTGCTGGTTCCTAGTGTGGAGTTGATGTTCCTGCTGCTTAGCAGTTGTCCGATGAACACTATCAGGTGGTCGTCGGCATTACTTTCCCCGAGTGCGTTGCCAATAGACAAATGACTGACATTGTTGAAGCCCCTTCAATGTCTATAAAAACCGCCTGCGTATATTCTTTGACGCTTAACGATTTTTCGATGTAGCTGGTAAGCGAGTGAAGAGCAGTTTCAACCGATCTGCCTTTTGTGTATGCGTGCTGTGCATTGGAGACTGGTTTCATAGCAACTCTCAGATGGATCTCTATCGGCCGGTTTAGAGTTTCCAGCAGAAAATAGGTTAGGCTGATAAGTCTATAATCCTTAGGTGAGGGATGGGATGTTTGTTTGTTTGAAGACTATTTTAGCTTCTTTCCACTGCTGTGGAATGTAAAACATTTGTAGACAAGCTTCAAAGATGGCGTTTAGCCATGGAAGTGCTATATTTATTCCCTGCTGGATCTCAACAGGTGAGATGTTGTCTATTTCAGGGGATTTATAGGGTTGAAATGAGCTGATTGCCCAGTGTAGGAGCCTGTCGTTTACAGGCACAGTGGTTGACAGGTAGTTCGGAGGTGTTATGGTTGCTTGTTAGTAATCTATAGAAATAGTTAAAGTCAGAAAATAAGAAAACGTTTGCCAATGAGATTCGATACTGGCTTTCTTTCGAATCTTCTCGTGTCGTTACTGGACCCTTCACTGTATTTCTTGGACTACGAATGTTTTAGTGTTTTAGCTTGAGACTATAAAAGGTCATTTTCACTAATTATATTGCCCGAGAAAACAAGGTGAACGCTTTCATTAAGAAAGGGTATTCATTTCTTTCAAATAATGTCTGGCTGCAAACAATTGGATACAACATGTTACAGCACATGACCATCTGGCGACATGATTGTCTGACAGTCCGCTTTGCTTTTTTGGATAAAGTCATGCGTTTTTGCTGCTGGCAACAGGTGTTTCACGAGTTTAATTGCTAATATTCAAATATGTTGACACGTATGAACATACAGACCCAGTACTCACACAGGCCATCAACTTCCCGATTCGACGACCCGGCGACCCGGTGTTACTTTGTTTCTGTCCGGCTTTTCTGTGCAAGTCACATATCATACGACACCTCTTGTCTTTGCATAGACAAAACATAAACGTTCCCATAGAATGATAGAATTCCATAGAATTAAATTGCACTTGCAACGTGACTTGATGCTTCGACTCATTTCCCGCAAGATTGCAGTTTTGGGTACTAGGTGTAAAGATAGTTGATAGATTAGAATTAAGTCAGTTCTATTGTAACGGTGAAACGAGACATATCTTAAAATAAAGCCCTTTAGTTGAATTGAAATATTGTTTTTGTTTTCATTTCTGTTCGAAAGAAAAATAAAATTTGCACAGCGATTTTTGTGGAAGAATTCTTTTCCGTCATCAATTTGTAGATCTTTAGGCATACGTTTTCGACTAAGAATCATTTCCATAGTTTTTGATAATTTGGTAGCAGTTTTTTTATGATGTATGCCCCAGTGCACTTGGAAAACGCATCTAATACTGTTAAATGGAATGATAATCTTGTTTTTCGAAGAATAAGAACTCATATCTACCAAATCTGCTTGCCATAGGGCGTTAACACCTCTTATAGGCACACGATGACGTGCAAAGTGCTTGTGAGCAGTCTTATGAATCTTGTTAACCACCTGTCTTCTACTCATCTTGCTGAAGTTATAAAAAAACAAAATCCTGTTTTGCTAATTAGTTTATAAAAACATTTGCAAGCATGATGAAATTCACGCATCCGTTCACAATGGGTGTGGAAAAACAACTATTATTGAGAACCTTCTGAATAACATGGCATTAATACATCTCCAAACAAAAAAGTAATTGGATGCAGAGTTGAGCTGTACGCTGTACCAAAACACATTTCATTTAAAAACACAGATAACCTCGGCTGGATTCCTGATGCATTTGAGAACACCGGAAGTGAACCGACGCAAATTGTATTGGACGAGGTTATGTTAAATGCATTTTCAAGACAGATATGGGAGCTATCAAGAAAAAATCCTATCAAAAGAATTATTTCAAAGCTTTGTCACATCATATACAAAAGCTATAAATCTCTTGAACGTGCTTCTGAAAGAACAGGGATGAATGGAATGAGATCATATATACATTAACTAGCAACATTATTACAAGCAAACGTGTTCGAAGCGTTTATCCATGCGATTTTGTCATTGCCAAAAGCAGCCCGATATGCAGAGCTGTACTCATTGGGTGGCATTTCATTGTATTAAAAAAAGCCCAGTTGAATATTTCGACTTATTTGGAAAATGTCCAGTCAATAAGTACTTAAAAAAATCCTGCGGATAAATGGGAAAGATTTTGTGAATAATAACTAGCGGTTACAAGGAGGCTTCTCTACAAAATGTGGGCAGAATTGCTGCGTCTTCCTTTATTGTCGCTCTAGTGGAAGGAACTTAAAAAAAATCTGAATCGGTTTTCTTCTACAAATTATGATGCTCATCACGACAAAATAAGTCATTTAAGGTACGCGTCCATTGGTATGCGCCTTACGCATCGCACGAATCGCATTATTCTTAACTACTGCGTGCATTAGTCCGCACAGCACGCATCGCATTGCCGCATTAACCCTATGTACACACCCGGGTGCCCGCTTTGTCATATTTTTGTTGATAATTTGAGCAAAAATTTAAATTTCGACCTGAATCTTCTAATCCCCATTATTTAATTCTCGTAAGAGCTGAAAATACACTGGTTTATTTTTTAAATTTTCTTGAGTCTAAACTAAATGGGTTTAAAGTACATGCGCCTCGCGGGCACACCCGGGTACCCGATAAGGAGCAGGAGTAAATATATAAACCAATTATAATAATTTATGTATACATTAAATTTATTCATTATAATGAATACATTTAATTGTCGATACACAGTGTTCATCGCAGACAGGCTTTTCACAAACTGAACAGCATTTTCGCGTCTTCCTGCGCCTCTTGATCGTTTCTTTGTAACAAATATGGGAAGAACTCGTAACTTTTTTTCGACCAGTTCTATCTCGAGGTTGAATTTGCTTTTCAGAAGAAGTAGAAGGAGCTGCCTGTAACCCGATTACGCTCTCATATGCACTAGTTACCACAACACTGCTGCGCCAGTCACCTTTCCTAAAAATTTAGTCTAAGTTGAACAACTAACGACTGAGCTAAAACTAAATGCGTACAAGCTTAAACACTAATTTCTATTATGTACATACTTGAATTCGGTAAAACACAGGTTTTCCTAATTACATGCATCTTTTAACTTCTAAAAAACACCAGGTGACTATGGCCATTATACAAAAGATTTTCTATTTCCTTTACAGTTTGGTAAATCCCTATGTCGTGGGTCGACAGTAATAAACTTGCTTACGTTTTACCTGTGTAAACTACAAGGGATATGCAGTGAATGCTAATGCAATTTGCGCTCAATATGTAGTAATATTTTTTCTTCAGACCTTGAATGTCTATCCTCCTCAAAAAGACGATTGAACAACGCCTAATTGTATAGTTTTTTAACATGGGCACCCAGGTACCCTGGGTGTGTAACAACGAGATAAAAGCTGGGTGTGTACATAAGGGTTAAAATAAAAGCTGGCCATAATTTGTAGCCGGAATGTTTGCAGTACAGTTTATATAGTGTCTCAGCGTAGTGCAGTTGGCCAATAATATAAAGAAATGGAGGATAGTGAAGAAGATGTTATTTTTATCAGTTTGCTGTTAAATAAAGCATAAGAAAAAAAGAGGAAACATCCCAGATTTTGGCAGCATAATATATGTAGAAAACGACTAGAATATGGAGAATTCCACACGTTATTTTCTGATCTGGTTGAAGATGACGTTAAATTCTTCCAGTGTTTACGACTCTCCTTGACATACTACGAATCCACTTAACTAGGAAGAATTCATCTTTCAGAGAGTCAATAGGACCTAAAGAAAGACTCGCGCTTTGTTTAAGGTATTAAATTTATTAATTGAAATTAAACATTTTTTTTCAAAACAACAAAATTAAAATACGATGTGTAATTAATGAAACTGTATATCATTAAATGTTGTTATCCATATTTTCAAAACTTTGAGTATGGTAATTTTTTTCCTGGGAATACGGCTGATAATAAATGATAGAATGCATTTGGAATTTTATCACGAAAGTTTAGAATATTTGAGCGCCGATTGTGCATGACTCACGATCATTTGAACTATGTATTAACTGCTGTTTGCTGTCTGCATAATTATTTAAGAAACGAAGCTTGCCATTGGACTGAAAATAATTTGAACATATCAATGTCTGAGATGAAGGGTCTAGAAAATTTGGATGGGATTGGTGGTAATCCAGCATCTGATGCTCTTGAAGTTAGAGATAGCTTCAAAAGATACTTTAATTCACCAGCAGGTTCAGTCCAGTGGCAACACAATAAAGTCCGGGCTGGTAAAAGGCTTTGTACATAATCTAATTTTCTTTTAAGGACTAAAACAACCTAATAAATTACAATCAAAATTATACAAAGCATTAATTTAAAAGCACCTGGAAGTTTCATTAGCTTCCCAATTTCCTCCCAGATATTTGTCTCGTCGTTGCTGATTGCAGTACTTCTTATGTTTTAAATTGTACAACTCTTCAGACTGTTGTACAATCGTAATTAATACTCCGTTATCCATTTTACGGGTGAACAAAAGAATACATTTCTCACTTCCCGTGACTAATTTTTGCGAATGATAACATCAACATCAATCGCATTTGTTGCCTTCTCAAGAATGCTAGTCGCATTTTCGTAAATGCGATGAGTGTGGCTTGGACCAGTGGAGGCACTCTCATGCAAAATGATGTAAGGCAACAGAAAGTGCAATTCATGCGATGCGTACGACGCGTACCAATGGACGCGTACCTTTATACAGCTAATTTTTTCCAAATATTTTGAAAAGCGTTGGAATCAGACCTGTAGAAACGAGACTGGTGGTTTTAAAGCAACGTGAGAGATCCCCATTTTCATCATTTTGCCGATCAATCTCTTAAGGTAACAAGCCGCGAGGTGCGACCCAGTAATTTTTACATATATATTAAAAATATTAAACACAATAATAATTACGAAAAAAATACTAATTTAAATAATAATGTACCTCGCATAACAGTAATTGGAATGAGTTAATATTCATTGTATCATCCACGGGAGCGTCCATTGATTACGTAAGGATTAAGGTCAATGAGGTGTTGATTGAATATTCACGCGGATCAATCGGGGGGAGGGGACAGGTTACCAAGCCTTTTCTACGTTATTTGCTATTTCATTTCGATGCTTGAAGGACAAAAGAGCGCTAGCAAAAATGAATGCTGTTTTTGTTATTGTTTTGTTGCGTGATGGCCATTTTGAATAGTAGCGTTCAAAATTGCCATCACGTCGGCATAATGAGACTAATAATTATTTCTTATTTCCAGTTGGTCTTGGAAAACATTGATTATGCAGTCAAATATAGGTTAGATTGCATGTAAAAAGTAAAATGTATTACAAATGATGAATGATGAAATCCTACGAACACGAAAAAAACTATAAAAACTTCAATTTTTTATTTGATGAAAGCATTTTAAGACATTCGATCTTGGAAAGTGTTGACTACAAAACAATTTACCATCCAAAACGTTAATTACCACAAATGCAAATTTGTTTTCTCATTAAAGTTAAAACACGGTGACCAACGAAAATCTGCTCAAATTATGCAAATATTAATAAACTTTGATTGACTTTACAACAATGTCTGATATATAAAAGATATAAGGTATAATCATTCGTATGAACCCTTTCTACATGATGACTTTGAATGAATTTTTATTTTTAATCTAATTTTTCTTTGTAATCATGAGAAAATGTTTTGTTTGTTTCTCTACCAAAAACTGATAAAAATTTATAAATTTTATAAATATTTATTATTGCGATGTGCCAATCAGGTTCAAAATTTTTTTTTATAAATGAACCCTAATTTTTCACATATTTTTTATATTAAACTAAAAAAACCGGCTTAAACGTTTTTTTTATATATCAAGACATCACAAACATAATAATATGCGTCGACTAACACCTTAATGACGCAAATATTATATTTGGTTCGTGAGATATAGTGATTGGTATGAATAACCTTGGAGGTCAAGATGACTTTGAATGATTTATTATTTTTAATTTAATTTTATTGTAATCATGAAGAAAAGTTTTGCTGGTGTTTTTACAAAAATTGTTTGGAGTTGAAAATTTTTATAAACATTTGTTACTGTCTTTTTCAAATCAGGTTAAAAATTTGTTGTTTGTGAAAAACCCTAATTTTTGGCTTTTTTTTTTAAAAAAATTAACAACTATTAATACGCGTTGATTGACACCATAATAAAGCAAATCCAATATTTGATTCGCGAAATATAGCGCATGACAGAAATGACCTGTAAAAGGTCAAAACAACAACCCCCACCCCCCAAACCGGAAGTCGTCACGACGTGGTTTACGTGATTTATGCTCGTAGAAAAAACTGTCCACGAACGTACGTGTGTACATACACACACATACATCTCATTTTCTTAAAAACTATTTTAATATACTCTACAGTGACGAGGCGTTCATATAAGCCGATTCCTATCGGCTTCCCTTTCCAAATATGTTCCAAAACACTTCAGTTTTATAAGAGAATGAAGTGTTTTTTTACTTGCATGCATCACTGTAAACATGCACAATCGTTCCACTTGATCTCAATCATACTCCATTTTCTTCATTCTACACATCCTCATAGTTTCATAAAACCCAGCAAAGCGATCAACATCTGCATCTGCAAAGCTTTCCGAGTCTCGAATTCATCAATAATTTAAGGTGCTGTGAGCATTCAACTCCCGTTTGTTGGATTGGCAGCTCGGTTTTTCTCAATACGTTATGGAAACAAATCAAAAAGCCGGTAGCGTTCCCGGCTTGCAAATCAGCTGTGAAAATTTATGCTAGAAAATCATCGAAAACTCCCAATTAAAAGTACATACTGTTGCAATAGTCTAAATGTCTTGAAAAGCAACTCCTTTCATATTCCTGGCCAGAAAGCTCTAGGCCTCCTCGTGGTTCTTACTGGGCAACTTTATTTTTGGTAGTAGGAGTCGTTTCAAACCAAATTCCACTAAAATCAAGAAATTTAGTTGACAAACTAGAGCCTCTTTTTTAGATCGACCCAAAATTTTATGCCTTGCTCCATAACTGAAATCTATATCTTTAAACGAAATCAAATTCCTTAATTTCGTATTTGCCTAATATATGCATTCCTTGCCAATAAAATCAAAAACGATACACATAACATAAAAATATAAATATTTCATAACTGATCGTAATTTAAAATGTATGCAATAGAAAGAATGATTACGGTAGTACAGGTGAGCCTCGTCGGTTTACGTCGTTTTCGGGACCGGGAAAATGCGACGTAAACCGAAAGAACGTATGTCGAATCTAACTGAAATGTAGCCCATGGAAATGAACAATGTGTCTCGCACAAGATTTTTTTATGAACGAAAAGCAACATTTATATTAAATTCAACATAAAAAATAACAGTAAGTACAAAATAACATTATTTCAGAAAAACGTGACAAAAAATAGTTATTTAACCGACGTAACTTGAAATTTTGTCGACGTAAATCAAAACTGGGAATTAAAAAGTAAGACAACGTAAATCGAAACGACTTAAATCGAGGCGACGTAAATCGAGACCTGCCTGTTTTTCTCTATATGCTCATAATATACTGCTTTGTCTGTTAAAGGTCCATTTCTCTCAAATAGGAAGCGGCTTACCAACAGTAATTTTTCACCCCTCGCCACAGACCTCAAAACGTAAAGAAAACTCGAAAATTTCAATTTCGATTTTCGAGGCGATTACAAGAACTTCTCATATACTGGGAAGTTAAAAATGGAGCCCGCAACTAGAAAGTTCAAAAATAAACGAACTCAGACCACACTTGATCGAAAGGTGCAAATCAAGAAAAAGCTTTCTGTTTTACCCGAACCTAATGGTTTCGACATTGAGAACGCGGTGGCGACTTTCAAAGAAGCGAAATCAAAACCGATAATAGCATCCAAATCTCAAGTCCCATGTAGAAATGTTTTGGTGAATTACTCGTATTATCTGGATGGGTATCACTATCACAGAATTACACTTGGATTTAACTCGAACACATTCCAGGCAAAAAGAACCTTTCACTGTCATGGATGATTCCCACAGGCTATAGACTACAACCAATGAATGACCTTTACGAATACCTCAAAAAATTGAAGATGACGTTTCGGTATGAATGTCTTGAAAACAAGCTAGGACTTCTAAACCGCTTTCAAATATCGGTAACGGTAGCATAAGGCTCAAACAACCGGAATTATGCAAGTATTCGAAATGAATTTTTTCAACACTGTTATGCACCACAACAATCTTGGCTCAGTAAATACCAAGGAATATTACGACTAGCACTGTGCCGGGTGCAGAGAAAAATCAACTGAAGCTGAACAACGAATCCTTTTTCATACTATCACGGACATCGTTTAAACATTTAAATTATTCGAGACTTTTGTATGAATTTCCAGCTGTAATATAATTTTTCATGTAATGAAATAAAATATAGACAATCGCATAAACCTATTTTTTTATCTCAATAATACATTCTATTCAATATTCATTATATATAATAATGTATCAATTTTAGACTGCACATCTTTCCGACGACGGTTTAGTTTCATGAGTTTTGTTTTGAAATTCTTGAGTTCTCCTAGTTTTGGCAATTCTATCTGTACTATGTTCGCGTCCGGTAGATATCTTGTTACATAACCTTCCTTCATATCAGCTTTTACGTATTTGGTAGATGCGTTAAATTCTTGCAGAATTTCCAGGAGCTGGTTAAAATTAACATCATCATCGCACCAGCGTAAACCATTGATATTTTTCGTCCCAAAATTATTTTGCCAGCGAGCTTTCAAACACGGTTCTTGGTACGGGTGAGGTGGGACAAAGTGATGGATCACAGGTACAGGCGATTCAAACGGCAGTACTGCAAGTTTTTTTACGAATTGTTTCCGGAAACGCACTGAAAGCTAAAAATGAGCTCGAGCATTTTGCTTAATGGAGATGTTTACAGAAAATAAAGATTTCTGCTCATTTTTACAAAATTTATGCTTTTTCTGTCTTTCACAAATATCTTTCAAAACATGAGTTAGTGAAATATATCCTTCTTTCTTTTATTCGATTTGACTTCTGTTGTCTCTGTCGTACTCAACTACACCTTTCAGACGAGCGATTCCATGTCAAGTGGGACAGCTTGGCCGTTTTCGATTTGGCTGAAAATTTACCCACTTATTCTGTATGTAAAGCCATGAAGATTTCAGCTCAAAATATGCAAAACTGCGCCCAGGGTATTTTTTTACTTTCAAAGTATCTTTTGAAAACTTTTTTATGAAAAGGTTTAGTTTGCTCAAAAAACATCCAAAATATGCTTTCCGACGTAAAATGACTCGCTAAACACGTTCTTGTGATCAGAAAAATTCCAAAAAATCGTGGAAAGCCGAAAAAATCGTTATATAGATAAAATTTTGATAAATTCATAGTGAAAATTACATCGGGGCAAAAATAATTTAACACCCGTCAAAAGTTACAGAATACGCTATACTTCAAGATGACATAACTTGCTGATGGTAATTTTACCATCCGCGCCTCTACAGCGCATAAAGTACGAAAAATCGTTAAAAAAGTCGATTTTCCGGAAAAATCATTAGTTTTCCGACTTTATATCTACTTAAAACTAAATTCTGAGCATGGATTCGGATTTCGCAGAATTTTACATAAGAAATGATATTTTGACAATTTTCCTCGCCAGTGTGAATACCTTGTACATCAAACATAATGCGAGAGTTAGTAGAAAGCTCTATTAAATGAAAATTTTGTAAAATTAAACATACATTATGTGTGTTTATATGTATGTAAAAAATTATGTTAGTTTAATATATAGTTACCAGTCCAAAATTTTTAGTCCTTTGGACTAGATCCTTTTCATCGACAATTGAAAAGATTTCTAGTCCTAATGATAATTTAAACTATTGTTTAGGTTTCTGCTATTTGTCTTTATTTCTCGACGAACAACTTAAGACTGCCAGAATAACTAATCTCAGAAAACTTAATGGCTATTTCATAACATATGTTGTACTTAATTAGGCGTTGTTCTTATCAGCTAGTAAATACCCGTCGGCAAGGTAATAAAAGTAGCGTTCTATTATTTACATTAGAATATTGCCCATCTCTTTGCTGCCGACTGACGGTAATAAAATTACATGTGATATCTACACATGTGCAGAACAGATGTCAATGTAACTCTTCCCTTCCCTATTAGAAAATCGTCCTCGATTTTTCAATTTCTGAATTAATTTTAAAATTTTAATTTTGCTTTCGAAAAATTAATGGTAATGCAAATGACATGAAAGTTATGTTCTGATTTTGTTACATATATTTTCTTGTTTTCATTATGTGATTGATTATTTTGTGTTGCTTACTTAACATTGAGTCACATGTTCAAAAATAAAATAGGTGATTAATTTATTTTCCACACTGACTAAGTGGTAATATAGTAGGCTTAAAGCTCAGGAAACAATTCGTAAGACTTTGTCATTCAGAAATATTTCGAAAACATGAACTAATCCCTCTCCACAAAATTCATTGATAGTTTTTAGTCAATAAAGGGTTTAATTATTGATTGAATTACATTTTCAATTGTTTTTATTTAGGTTACCGTTGCTATTAGAAACATCAGTATCTATCATTGTGGGATGAATGGAACGTTTAGCTTTATGAAATCGTTAAGGATGTACTATGAGCACCAAAAGTGAGTGCACACCTTTGAAATTTGTTTTTGGGCTTCAATTTAAAAAAATGAGGATATTGAAAAATATTTTCAATGAAATATTTTTAAACCTTAATTTGTCAAGAATATTATACAAAAAAATCAGTTCCCAATATTAACTGGGAAAAAGTTTACAGAGCAGCAAAAACGATAACTCATAGAAACATGAATCAAAAGTAAGTGCACAGGTGTTCAAACATTTAGGAATTATAGCCGTAAACAAAATAACGGAACAGTTGAATGCAACTCCAATGTAATTCACAGGAAATAGCGATAGCAAAAATTCTTAGTAAAGTAATTTGTCTGGAAATTAGTTTGGTTTAAAACGTGCTAGAAACAGTTGGCCCAAAATGAGAAAAGAAACTGAGCCAGGAATTTGCATTGTGAAGGAAAAAGCTTACGGGAAATTGGAAAAACTGTGAAAAGACCACACAGCACAGTGAAAAAAATTATTGACAAATATAAAAAATGCAAAACATTAGAAAATTTGAAAAGATCGGGAGGAACAAGAAAATTAAATAAACATAATATAAGAAATATAGTGAATAAAGTTAGGTGTAGTCCACGCTCAAGTGCAGTTAAAATAGCAGAAAATTACTCCGCGATAAATAATCAATCTGTTTTAGCTACCACAGTTCGAAGAATATTAAATTAACACGGGTTGCATGGCAGAGTGCAACGAAAGAAACCGTGAACAAAAGAAAACGCTTAACATATGCAAAAAAGTATAAAACGTATGATTTCAACTTTTGGAAAAACGTTTTATTCTCCGATGAGAGCAGGTTCGAAATATTTGGTGGCCATAAAAATAACAAAAAATTGGAGAACCAAAAATACAGAGCTCTACGAAAAAAATGTTTCCGGCACGGTCAAGAATGGGGTTGGATGAGGATGAGGTATCTGTTATGGTTTGGGGGTGTATGGCAGCAACGGGAGTTGGAAATCTAGCATTTATTGATGGGACAATGGATAAGCAAGGTTACCTCAAAATTTTACAAGAAAATATGGAGGAAAGTGTTTCAAAATTGGAACTGCCTAGGACGTGGATCTTCCAGCAAGATAACGATTTTAAGTACACATCCTATTTAGTCAAGGAGTGGTTGCTTTATAGAACTCCTAAAATATTAGATCATCCTCCCCAATCCCCAGACCTCAATCCCATCGAGAATTTATGGGATTATTTGGACAGGAAAATTCGGGAACGTTTGAACTCCGCTTAAGGAAGAATGGGAAAATATACAGAAAAACATTACCAAAAAAATAGTCGAATCCATGCCTAGGAGATTGGAAGCTGTTTTAAAGGCAAAAGAGGGTCAAACCAAATACTAATTTTCCTTAAATTTATTAGTTGAATTGTTATTATATTGACTGTATACTTACGTTTGGTTCACATTTTATTGAGTTTTTGTTCTTGATGTTTTGTAAGATTTTTGTTAGTGAATATGTGAAACTAGTTTTTTGTACATTGTTCTTTACAAATAAAGGAGTAATAATATTCAATTAAAAATATTTTTGAATCAGTGTTTTTTTTTCAAAATTGAAGCCGGAAATCAAATTTGATCGGTGTGCACTCACTTTTGACGCTCATAGTAATTTCAGTTTCTGCCTATTTTTATTATATTTGATATATCTAGGTTCCAGCTTAGTATTTTTTGGATTTCTAATATAGTTGTCATGTAAAGGTTCTAATCTGCGATTTTTATTGTGATTTTCATTTTGCCTTGCTTGATTTTTAAGTAACTTCGCGTGCATTTCATAATTGAAAGTTGGTGTTTGTTGATGAAACACGCTGGCTGGGTTTTCTTAATGTGCGGAGTGTATCGTTGTATTATATATACGAACACATTCCTGAACAGGATTTAATTCAGGAAGGTTTTTGACTTCCTCTACTTGTCGAATAAGGAATGTACGTAAATTTTCGTTAAGAGTTCTATGAGCTACTTCTTTATCTGAATTGCCCGTATGTTGATGAGGGATGCAAAGTGGATTGTGATATTAGGACTTTTAAGCCAGTCAATAGTCTTTAGTAAATTAAAGGAACTTTCATTGTCTGTTATCATATGCTTAGGGAATCCAATCATATTGAAAATCTGAGAATGCGTGGTTAATTGTATCCCATTGTCGATTTTTGATAGGATATACAACTAAATACTTGCTAAATCTGTCAATGATAGATATATGCGGATGATTTTTATCCTTGAACCAAATGTCAAGGTGGTATACATCTCGAACTTGGTTTGGATATTCAGATTTTTTGAAAGGAAATCTAAGTGGGTTACGTTCGTATTTTGATCGTTTATATATATATATGTATATTACTTGTTGATGAACAAAGTCACAAGTTCTCTTAGCTTCGGAAAATAATACTCGTTTTTTAACGCTTCGTATGTTTTGTCTATACCTTGGTGATTCGATCTTTGATGTGTCCGAGCTATTTGGTCTTTAATATATGTTTCTGTACAATTGTGTAGTATTTTGGGTGCGGATACTATGCACATATTAGCATTTAATAGTTTATGTTTATTATTTAAGTTTTGAGCAAACAGTAGAGTATCTTTGTCAGGAAAATTGATTGCTGTTGTACCTTTTTGAAGTGTATGATTTTTGAATATAAACTCGATTGTTTTGGGTGCTATATTTTGGAATTGTAAATGAAGTATTTTCTTACCCTGGTGTTTGATTACCTTTGACGAGTTTTATAAATATATATATATATATATATATATATATATATATATATATATATATATATAACATGATGGTTATCTTCTAGAGCCGAATGTTGCGTTGCAACAACCGATTCATTATCTTTTCCATCTCTAATTTCCTTTTCTTTTTCGTCTTGCATGTGAAGGATTTGTATACGAGACAAAGCATCTGCCACAATATTTTGTTTGCCTTTTACGTGTTTAATGTCGAAATCATATTCACTGATTCTCAAACGCCATCGTTGTAGTTTCCTATTTATTTCTTTAAGATTGTCTAAGAAAGTGAGTGGTTTGTGGTCTGTTACAAGTGTAAAGCGCTTGTTAAATGAGTATGGTCTGAAGTGTTTTAGGGACCAAACGATTGCCAGTAATTCTTTTTCAATCGTTGAGTAGTTTATCTCATGTTTGTTTGGTGCTCGCGATGCAAATGCGAATACTGCGATAATACTGCGCCAATCGCATAGTTTGATGCGTCAGTGGTTACAGTAAGATTCTTTGTAAGATGCGTCATTAAGGTTATTCTTTTTATTGTTCTGTAAATATATGGTCATTGGTTTTTTATTTTAGCGTAATCGCGTATGAACTTACGATAAAAACCTGTTAGGCCAAAAAAAACTTTTTATCTCCTTAGTGGTTTTCGAGACCGGAAATTTTTGAATTGCTTCTATTTTCGAAGGATTAGGTTTAATAACTTTGGGCGTAATTTTATGACCTAGAAACTCCGTATAACGAGACAAGAATTTAGTTTTACTCAATTGAATTTTCAGGTTTGCGTTGCGTAATGTTTGAAATATTTTTCTTAAGGCTATCTCGTGTTCCTGTAAAGATGCACTGAAGATCAGTATATCGTCCATGTACACTATACAAGTGTTTCCGATATGCTTATGCAGTATATCATTCATTAGTTTTTGAAAAGTTTCGGGTGCATTTTTCAAACCGAATGGTATACGTAAGAATTCATAATGTCCTGAATCAGTGGAAAAGGCAGTTTTGTGTCTATCTGAAGGTTCCAACTCAATTTGGTGGAAACCTTTTGCCAAGTCAATTGACAATTCCCGAGTTTCCCGAGTAAATCAACTGTAAGTTGGTTGAGTTTTCTGAAATTTGCCACTAGTCTATATTTACTGCCTTTCTTTGGTACTATCCATATTGGGTTGTTATACGGCGATTGAGATGGTTGTATAATCCCCTGGGCAAGATCTTCTTGAATTTGCTTCGAAAGGAAGTCTTGAACCGCGTATGGAAGTCGATAATTCCGTTGATATACTGGTTTGTCGTTAGTAAGGGGTAATGAATGTTATATTTTATGTGTAAAAGTTCGCTTTTTTTTTTCTTTAAATTCGGATAAAATATTTTTAATGACTTTTTTCTCTTTCGCCGTGTGTTCTACTTGAGTAGGTATTATTTTTGCCTCTATTGGATTTTAAAAGCTTCTGTGAAGTAAAATTGTTCTTCTGCATTGTATGCAAAAGGAATGCGAATATTGTTGGCACTGTACATGCATTGAGTCCTGTAAACTAAGACTAAGCTAACTGTGTATGCTATATCGTGACCTATTATAGCTTGAAAACCTTTTCCTGCTAGTGAAATTAATTTCCATTCAACCGGAGCTGTGGTCCCGAAATTTTCAGGGGACTGAGTTCTTAGACACTTAGATGTGTTAAAGCTGTTACTCATTGTTCTTATGTTTAACGGGCTCGTTTTTGATGCTCATGGACGATTCTTTCGTCAATAATAGATATTGTACTTCCTGTATCTATAATACATTTGAGAAATTTTCCGCCGATTGTGAGTAAAACTGTTGGGAGCTGTCTTCGGAGGCTGGGATCTAAAAATCCCGCTGAAGGGGTTGATTTTTGAAATGAAGTGTACTTTCTCATGATAATGCAGTATTCGTTGATACATCAGTATTGAGCCTCATGTCGTTTGGATTGAAAAAGCTATGATTAGGTCTACTAACGTTATTTTTGTAGTTTAAAGAAGGTTGGGTGCGGTGAAAATTATGTGAGCAATCGTTGTTGCGTCTAGATTGTTCATAAGAAAATTGATTGACATTATTCATTTGCTGAGGGCTAGGGAATATATGTTGCTGGTGCAAGGATAACCTTTGCTCAACATTTTGTGGCTGGTGAATATAGTGGCTTTGAAATGATTGTGAATTATTTATGAAATGTTCTTTTTCGATTGAATAGTTAGCTAAATTAGATTTTACAAGGACACCGAACGCGGACTCCAGAGACGTGGGTTGTCGGGCATACAGGATAGTTTGAACAAATCTTGGACTGTTTTCTACAAAAACGTCCGTAGCTATTTGGGTATTATACTCTATCAGTTTATTTTTTTGTTCGACGGACATACATATTTTCACTATGCCTAATTCTAATATTTAACTTAAATAATAACTATACTCGTAATACTTTGTTACGTTTGTAAATTTTGCACTTCGTAGCTTCAAGGTTATTTGTCCTGTTGTCTCCTGTGAATCAAAGTGTCGTATAAGTAGCGGCTTCATTTCTTCCCATGACAGTGATCCATATGTTTGAAGAAGCTGTGCTACTGGTCCGGAAAGCTTCTACATAATGCTTTGGTACATCAAATCACAATCTGCTTCAACTGGATATGCTGCTATTCTGGGTGCAATTTTATCCATTGCGGATATAAATTGGTAAAGTTGCTCTGAATTGCCATTGTATGAGGAAGCTTGTGCTATAACGTGAGTGATGAAATTGAATAGCTCAAGTGACGATATAGCTGCTGGTGAACTCAACATAGAGGGTTGAATCAGGTGGTTTGTTGGTTGAGTCATATTTAATCTGTTGTTCTATATAAAGCAATGATCCCTTATATTGATGTCAAGTGCTTGAACGAACTGCAGAAAGTTTCCTTTTTCCATTATTATTTCACTGGTTCACTCACAGAAATTCACTTTTTAGGTTTCACGTTAACCGCACGACTGCGCCAATTACCAGTCCAAAAGTGTTAGTCCTTTGGACTAGATCCTTTTCATCAACAATTGAAAAGGTTTTAGTTCCTAATGATAATTTAAACTATTGTTTAGGTTTCTGCTATTTGTCTTTATTTCTCGACGAACAACTTAAGACTGCCAGAATAACTAATCTAAGAAAACTTATTGGCTATTTCATAACATATGTTGTACTTAACTAGGCGTTGTTCTTATCAGCTACTAAATACCCGTCGGCAAGGTAATAAAAGTAGCATTCTATTATTTACATTAGAATATTGCCCATTTCTTTGCTGCCGACTGACGGTAATAAAATTACATGTGATATTTACACATGTGCAAAACAGATGTCAATGTAACTATATGTATAAATGTTTAATTTTTAACTTCCGAATATATGGGAAGTTCCTGTAATCGCCTCGAAAATCGAAATGGAAATTTTCGACTTTTCTTTACGTTTTGAGGTCTTTAGAGTGTATTTAAATAGTTTTTAGAAAAATAGATGTTTGTGTGTGTGCACGTACGTACGTACGTTCGTGGACAGTGTTTTCTACGAGCATAGCTCACGTAAACAAAGTCGTATCGACTTTAAGGTGTCAATCGAAGCGTCTTTGCAATCTTAAGAACTGATAAGTTTTTGGGGCACTTCGGTCGAGGGGGTTTGTTGTTTTGATCTTTTGAAAGTCATTTCTTTCGTCCGCTATATCTCGCGAACTAAATAAAGGATTTGCTTGGTTAAGGTGTGAATCAACGCGGATTGACATTTGTGTGATTCTATATAAAATTTAAAACATTTGTTGGAGCAAGTTTTGTAACTTTTTTAAAAAAAGTGCAAAAAATTAGTGCTTTTTTCACAAACAATGAATTTTCAACCGGATTTGCAAGAAACAGTAATCAATGTTTATAAAATTTGTATACTCCAAACAATTCTTGTAGAAAACCAGCAAAACTTTTTTTGTGTCTAAAAATAAAATTAAATTCATTAAATAAAAAATAAAAAATCATTAATCATTAAGTCATCATGACCCTCAAGGTCATTTATGTCATTCACTATATCTCGCGAACCAAATGTAGTATTTGCATCATTGAGGTGTCAATCGACGCGTCTTAACATTTTTGTGTTAAGCTTATAAAAAAATCGTTGTAGCTGTGTTTCAATTTTTAAAAAAAAAAATCGCAAAAATTAGGGTTTTTTTATAAAAAAAATTTTAACCTGATTTGTACATCGCAATAATAAATATTTATAAAGTTTGTCAATTTTTATCAGTTTTTTGTGAAGAAACAAACAAAAATTTTCCTCATGATTGAAAAGAAAAATTTAATTAAAAATAAAAATTCATTCAAAGTCATCATGTAGTAAGGGTTCATACGAATGATTATACCTTATATCTCTTATTCTGAAGACATTGTTCTAAAGTCAATCAAAGTTTTTTAGTATCTGCATAACTTGTGCAGATTTTCAATAGTCTTCACAGCACCGTGTTTTAACTTTAATGAGAGAACTGCTTAAATTTTGAAAACCATTAAAAATCAAATCAAACTTGCATTTGTGGTTATCAACGTTTTGAATGGTAACATTAATCTTTAGTCATTCCAATAACTTTTATAAGAGGTATATTATTATTATTTAAAGTAGTATTATTTTCATAATTATTATTGTGTTTAGTATTTCTAATATTTATGTAAATATTACTGGGAAGTTGACCATGTTGACCTCAAGGGTCGCACTTCGTGGTTTGTTTATTTAATATTAAAACTGATTATTATTCTTATCAATACAACTTCAATCTTTATTATTAGGATGAATTTGATTAAAATTATTTAATTGGTTTTAAAATATTTTATTGATCATTTAAATGAAATTGTACGTATATAAAGTCGATGTATTTATGTAAACATTATTTCATATACAATCCTATTAAAATAATAGCCACTATCGGATAGCGTGCTACTACCTTGTGAAGTTTTTGAAAGGACAAAGCGCGCAGCCCGCCAAAGCGCTATATTTTTTATTTATAGTAATTTTAAAGCAATGAAAATTTGGTAGAACTCAATCTCATTACAATCGATATATTGAAGAACAAAATAACATGAAAGTTTGTACTTTTTGTAAGTTTTCAATTTATGTAAATGACAAAAATTATACAATCATTTCATGTTTTCATTTATTCTGAATGTTACAAAAATTTGTGTATTATGTTAACTAATGCGTAAACATCGGGATGAATATTTTTTAACAAAAACATTATGATGAAATGTTGCAATATATATACGAGGGTCAGTCAGAAAGTAAGTTTAAGGGCCCGATAAGGGGGAGAAGGAGTGGTCAAAACAAAAACAAGGTCTCTCGCAGTACATTTTTTGTATCTACAAACTAATTTCGTAATTCCGACGTCGAAATGTTTTGCGTCCAAATTTTTAAATTACGCTGTGACAGCTTTAGTGATGTCATATATCGTGTCGAATCGTATGCCGCCGAACGCCGTTTTCATCGCCGGGAAAAGGTGGAAATCACTTGGGGCCAAGTCAGGGGAATCAGGAGGATGCTCAAAAGCATCCCATTTAAATGAGGCCAATTTTTCTTGGTTTAAACGGGCAGAATGCGGAAGAGCATTATCGAGAATCAAAATCACTTTGCGACTCAACAAACCTGGCCGTTTGTTTTTGATTGCTTTTCGTAAACGATTCAAAATACCACAGTAATACTCTGCGTTGATAGCCTTGCCTTTGTTCAGATAATCAATCAAAAGAATACCTCGATAATCCCAAAACACTGTCGCTAACACCTTGCATGCGAAGAAAACTGCTTTGCATTTTTTCCGCGGTCCGTTTACGTACGCTGTTCGCCAACGCGTTACCATTTAAAGGCTCATACACTGCTCACCTTATACATACGCTAATTGGTTGAGAGAACAACGTACTAAAATTTCGTTAGTTTATCTTTTCACCACGCGGAGCGCTGCCACCCATAAACACACACACACACACACACATATATATATATATATATATATATATATATATATACATGTATATATATATATATATATACATGTATATATATATATATATATACATGTATATATATACACATGTATATATATATAAATATATATATATATATATATATATATATATATATATATATATATACATATATGCCTCATTTTTTAATTTTACAAAATTTTCATTTAATGGAACATTTTTTCTAACTCACGCATTATGTATGATGTACAAGGTGTTCAAACGGGGGAGGAAAATAGTCAAAATGTCATTTCTTACGAAAAATTGTGCTAGCAATCCGAATCTTCAGACTTGCCTTTACAGTAGATATAAAGTCGGAAAATCAATTTTTTTTCCGGAAAATCGACTTTTTTAACGATTTTTCGTACTTTTTGCGCTGTAGAGGCGCGGATGTTAAAATAACCAACAGCAAATTATGTCATCTTGAAGTATCGCGTATTTCGCAACTTTTGACGGGTGTTAAATTATTTTTGCCCAGATGTAATTTTTACTATGAATATATCAAAATTTTATCTATATAACGACTTTTCCGGCTTTCCACGATATTTTAGATATTTTATGCTCAAGGGATCGTGTTTAGCGAGTAATTTTACGTCGGAAAGAATATTTTGGATTTTTTTTTGCGCGAATTAAACCTATTCATAAAAGATTGAGAAAGATACTTTGGAAATCAAAAAAACAGTCAAAATTTACAAAAATTCATCCTGGGCGCAGTTTTACATATTTTAAGCTGAAACTTGGCGAATCCTCATGGCTGTACATACAAAACAAGTAAATTTTCAACCAAATGGTAATGGGTCAAGTTCCGGAGTTGTCCCACTTGATATGGAATCGTTCATACTCATTTACAAGGTATTTTACATATTCTTCTGGCTAGTCTTCTAATCAGATTATCCCACCTCACACATGCACTTTAAAACATTAACATGATAATATCCACATCATTTCATGAAAATTACACGATTTCATAGTCTTTGAGGTTATCTCTTGATATAATGTATATTATATGTCATGAAATGTGTATACAGATCACTACCTTTTGCAATTTGGATTTTTCATGAGATGCTATCTACATATTATGATATGAGAAAACATTTTTAACTCATTTTCATTTATAGAAAAATATCATACCGCCTGTGTTTATAGCAAAATTCAAATTACACGACTGCGTGTTCGTTGAGCTTATCTCCTGCAAAACCGAGTGTAAAATTATAATAATGTGTGCAAATTTTTGATAATAAATTATAATTACTTTTATAGTTTTCGGTTTTCTTCATGCTTCTCACTGCCCAGCATTGCAAGCATGCTTTTTAATCATGAACAGACAACTAGTTCCAAGACAACGTTTCGGCATAGCACGTGTTCGCCAGACGTACATAGACTCATTCAAGACAATTTTTCAACATGCCTCTATCAATATCGTAAAGCCAAAGAAACAACACCACTTGCACGTTAACCTTGAAACAGGTATTTTATTTCACAGGTACAACAGTTTGCACGTAAACATGTGATTTTGTATTTGACTAGTACAACACTTTGGGCATACAATGAAAGTTACCTTTTTTGTTCTTCGCGAGTAAAAAAAATTACTAATTCGTAGCGATTTTATTTATTAATTCATGTTAAGAAATAGTTTACAATTTATTATGTTGCCTACAAGCTAAGTCTGGTTATCACCTAATTACTGCTAACTACCAAATGACTATTTGCTGACGTTGTTTACTCAAAAATTGCTAAGGCATGTGTAGAAATTTTTGTGGGAAATGCTGATGGTTCGATCAAGTGCTTTGATTGGAACGGAAGTGGTTTGAGGCGCAAAACCGGTCACGTTGAATGCGTTGATTTCGAGGTTAGGATTGGGTTAATGGACATGGATTGGATTGATGGAATATCATCAAGTGCATGCGTTGCTTACTTTATCCAAATACAGTACTTGGACTCTCCACTTCACGTCATCTCATATCAAAACCAGCTCCCGGCCAACTAGTGCACCCAAAAAACCTGCTCTAGTCTCCATCTTATATGCACACGTACCCACAGACTAGCATACAACCCACTTCCGATCGGAAAACCTGTTCCCCATACAAAAAACACCCGATTTGATATTACACTTTCGACATCTCTCAGCTTTTAGAACTATTGTATTTGGGACATGTAGTAGTATAGCTGGTTCATATTGGACGTAGTGCAATCTTACATCAAAGTACTTGTCTGACGAATCTTTTTCGTTTTTTTTAATATAATTTATTTGCGCTTGATGTAACTAAACAATAAAAATTTACACCGTCTTTCAAGTCTTTTGGACGTGCAGCGATTTTTTTGAATTAGTTTTTTATATATTGTTACATATAGTTAGCGCATTAATGATTTTTAGCACGGTTTTTGCTCGTTGTTTGGATGGCTGTATCTGATTTAGTTCCACAATTTATGACAGTATATTTCTACATGCAGTTGTGATTAAGTGTCTATAGTCGTGTGTAGTAGTAGTAGGCCTGTACGGGAATATTTTTTTCTTTCAACTGGTCAGAAGTTGATGTATTGTATTGTAATACGTAATGTTCAAAACAATTTTTCGACTCAGCTGCATTTAATCCAAAAAAAAGAATGCAAAGTTTTGCATTGGAATTTTAGACCGAACCATAGTAAGCTAGCATTGTGACCATAGTCGAAAATCTAAGTTAACTGGGATAACAAATGATTGTTCCTTCATTGATTGGATTTAGTAAACTAGAATTATAGGTAGATACACCATTCATAAAAATACCGACAGTATAATATGTCTTCAGATATTTAAAAAAAGTACATGTTAAATCGACCACAAAACGTACAGGATAATTATTATTGATTTAAATGAAGAAGTTGTCACACAAACCATCTACCTCTAAGCCACTCAATGTTGAAAAATAATTCCACGTTTAGAAAAACAATTAATCGTATCAATGTATATTGTCAAAAATATCATACTTGCCGAAGAAATTTTCAACAGCATATTGTTCGGAAACATCATTATTCTGACAAAAGGAGCTTGCCATGTGAAATAACTTAACACTAAATATTTTTTAATCAACCTGAACTTTATTGGATATGCTTCGTACAATCTTCACCAAAGTTGGTTTATTACTAATGCTAAAATGAACTTAACTGTAAACCTTAAGTGAAAACTAGTGTGGGTTCAACGAGCCCTTTCATCAGGTTTGATACGTTTCAGTCTTCTTATTTCGTGGTTAATATATCCAAGTTATATAGGTTATGAGTTGGAATGATACATTCACCTTTTTTATGTTTAATGGAGTAATCTTAGATAATTTCACAGCACCACTTAATACCTATGTAATTTTGTATTTTCACTTGATTACGTAACGATATGCATAAACAATTATACGCAGCAACCTGTTTTGAATATATTTAATAATATTTCGATTGCCTTATGCAAAAGATGAAGCGATATTTCTTGAAAAGTCTACTGCTGATGCCGTATAGTCAAATAGTCAAGTTCACATGCAAACACTTTTGAACTTACGAGTATGTCAACCACCAACCCATCTATGCAGCCATATACGCGACAATGGCGTTGGCAAGCGACAATCATCTAAATTTCATAAGTCTGGAAATTTTGTTTTTATTATTAGACGTAATGAACCAAAATCCAACAGAAGGCTGAATTAATGCTTTGTAACAGTAGCGTACGCAGGATTTTGATAAGGTGGGTCATATTTTTGAAATCTTGACTAGGTACGTTTGCTAGTGCTTCGGTGTAGATATGAAGATATAATTATTTAGTCATACTTAATCATACTTTTTCACCGGTCAAAGTTGGAGTCCTCCAAAAATAATTTTGGCAGACTAAAGCCCGATTGCATGTCGGGTTTCATTTATTTGAATCATTTATGATATTTTCATTCAAATTATAAAACTATGCGCTTGACGTGTGAAAGAATATACACTGTATTTGTAGACTTCCTTGGAACCATAAAGTGTTGTTACGGCTATAATTTGCGTAAACGCTCTCCACAACACCGTAGCCGATCCTAGCCACGGTTCGGGCAATCCCACCCGGCTTCACCCGCGAAGAGGGGTGTGGGAATATGTATTTTAAAAAGGGCACCACCCGTTTCCGCGTCGGGACTGCCCTGCTCGCGAATCCTGAAACGGGAATCGGATTCACGGTGACCCAAAACCACCGATCGAATAGGGGAGCAAAAAGAACACAAAGCCAGGAACGCGATTTCCGCCTCGCCACTTCACACAATAAAACAATTCCTTACTAAACACTATTTCTTCTATCAAATTCCAAAACCTAGCTTTCCCTATCTATATGTTCTTAAGTCTACTTACAATTTCGTCCTTATCCTACGTCCTTTTAAATCTCGCTTCACTCCTCCTATCCGACGAATTCCTCTTCCTTAGTTGTCCCGGTCGATGTCGTGGGGGTTGGATTGGTTGGAGTCGCTCGTTATCCAATTCCTTACCGAACCAACAAGTTCAACGTCCAAGAAACCCGCCGCTTCGCACTGATCAACCCACTCCCGTAAAGCACCACGCAGTTTCCACGACAGCGGTCGAAGTCAAAAAGCCCCGTCAGCTGCTCCTGCAATGCTATTTATTCAAAAGCCCAGTCCCGTTTACCCGTGTCGTAAGTCGATGACCACTCAGCTGGGCAGTTGACCCCATCGCAGCTTTCAAAAGATTTTGAACTGGTTTCGTCAGAGGTCAGACGTTGTGTCTCGACGCGGGGGAAAATCTGTGAAAGCTGTGGGATGCGATTGGAGCGCGGTGAAATACTCATGGCGGTCGTTAACCATGGTGAATTGCCAGTGCCAATGGTTGTGGGTATCACTGGCGCATAGGGGACTCCATTGGGGCGCATCGTAGACCGGGCGGGGCCTGGACTTGGATCCACTGCGCGATTGGGTGATCGTGTTTGTTGCCGTCATTGCTGGCAACTTATCTGCAGGGTCTGTGACGGTATCCGGAACACTCTCCATAACAAACTTACTACCTACTTAGGTATCTAATCTAATATCCTTACATCCTACACCTCCTCTACATTTATATAATTCAACTTCTACTCCTTACCATATAGGCTTTACCTTCAATGTTTGTTTTTAAATAAACAAATTTGTCAACAGCTGAGACAGAATCAGCGTTACCAACAACCGTGGAAAATAAATCTCGAAACGTTTCCCAATCAGTATGTTTTCCTGAGAATTTGGGTATTTCAATGGGAGGCAAATTTTTATGCGTAGACGAGGACTCCTTTGCAAGCGTCGAAGAATTTATTGAGCGATAAGTTTGTTCATATTCACAAGTATGGATAAAATCGTTAAATTGACCTTTGTTCTCATAATAATAATCCTCTGTGTTTGACGCGAGGTCAGTTTTAAAATATTCGTGTTCATAACTAACATTTTTTAATGCCAAGATTTGTCGATGGTGTTGATTAAAGGTATTGAAATATTCTTCTAAACGCTGCAATTGAGCCTCAGCTCTTCCTCTCGTTTGTTTGTCAGGGGATTGAGAGGAGAATGTGGTATAAACTTTATTTATCCTTGCAGATAAATTTTCTTGGGCTTTTACAATATCCTCAAATTTATTCATTTTAGCTAGGTAAAAATAGTGTATAAATATACTCAAAAAAGATAATTTAACAAAATAAATTAAACTTTAATGCAGCGACAGATAAAAGAGCCTCCTTTTACTTGTCCAAAAATCATCCGATTAATAATTTAAATTAATTCTTTAAAAATGTCAACAATCTTATAGAGCTAATACTCAGACGATTCGTTTAAAATGTTGTTTTGGGTGTTCCCAAGATCCTTTTGACTGATATTTTGGAAGAATTCTGCTTTTCCTATGAAATCGGGTAGATCAGATTGATTGGAAGCAAAATGTGTTGGTCACTTTGTATCTGTTTCTAATGCTTTTGCAGTACTTTTGGGCATAACAATGGAAAATAGATACAAAATAATTGCATGTGAAATTTACTTATCATCTGGATTAATTTTGATGGATGAACTGCGTCTGGATTTATAAAACGTTTACTAGGAAATTTATTAAGCTTTCAACAGTGGTACTTTTGGTAATCAATATTTAACAAGCTTTGCGCAATCTAAACGTCATAAAAATTTGTTTATATTCTAGCATTGTCTTAGTAATGCTAGGATAGTCTATTACCGATTTAAAATGTTGAATTAATTTCATAAATTTTCGAAATTATTTTGTTTCAAAATTATTCCAAAATTTGTATGATCACCATCACATGTCATCAACTTTCATGAGTATTAAAGATTTGATTAACATTCACAAGCTGTTAAGCATAAAATGAAAACCCCAGCTAATCAAAATGTTGAATTAATTTCATAAATTTTCGAAATTATTTTGTTTCAAAATTATTCCAAAATTTGAATAAAACTTAGCTCGTGTAGCCATAAGCAGGAGCCATCCAATATGAAGCGAGGCAGCGATATGATTAACAGCGTGCCAGTAGTCGACGTGTAAAAGGTAACGGTCAATATGGTGATCGTTGGCGGATTTCGACCTAAGCCAATTTACATGGTGTCGTTGACGTTCCAAAAGAAATTTTCAGTCGATTCGTATCCAAAGATCCATCTTGTATAGCCATAAGCAGGAGCCATCCAATATGAAGCGAGGCAGCGATATGATTAACAGCGTGCCAGTAGTCGACGTGTAACAGGTAACGGTCAATATGGTGATCGTTGGCGGATTTCGACCTAAGCCAATTTACATGGTGTCGGTGGCGTTCCAAAAGAAATTTTCAGCCGATTCGTATCCAAAGATCCATCTCGTGTAGCCATAAGCAGGAGCCATCCAAAATGAAGCGAGGCAGCGATATGATTAACAGCGTGCCAGTAGTCGACGTGTAACAGGTAACGGTCAATATGGTGATCGTTGGAGGATTTTGACCTAAGCCAATTTACATGGTGTCGTTGGCGTTCCAAAAGAAATTTTCAGCCGATTCGTATCCAAAGATCCATCTCGTGTAGCCATAAGCAGGAGCCATCCAATATGAAGCGGGGCAGCGATATGATTAACAGCGTGCCAGTAGTCGACGTGTAACAGGTAACGGTCAATATGGTGATCGTTGGAGGATTTCAACCTAAGCCAATTTACTTGGCTTGCGAGCCCAAAAAATATCACGAAAGTCACACAATATCGATCTTAAAGTCGTTGTCTGGCGATTCACACTATCGCACTATCCAGCTCGACGGACAATGTTTATTTAATGTTTTAATTATGTACAAAACTTTTCTACTATTTAAGTTCAAACTACTTGTTTATTTAAGTGGACTGTATTAATGGTTGACGTGCGCACTGTCTCGCTACTCGATTGCAACTCAACTCAGCGCTGCGCCTCAGTACTCCCTTATTCTGGTGCAGGTACTCATCGGAGTTACCGTACAGGGTAACTTACAATTATTCGTATTACAATTAAATGTTAATTAATCTGAAACACTGACTACTTCACATCCTTGGTCAAGTAAATGAAATAACTCTGTTGCCTGAAGCCCCAATTTTGGCGGTTGCGCCATCGATTACATATTATTTTTACCAACCTCTACCCAGGCAATGACGAAGCCTTATGTAAATATGCTTAAGATATATAATTCATATTATGTGAATCTTCGAATTTTCTAAATTTACGCGAGGTGATCAAAGTTTTAAAATGCCGATAATGATACAAACTTAGTATTCAAAACTCATCTAAAGTAACGGTGAGAAACAGTGTAAAATGGGATTTAAATTTTATGTCCAAGCATAAAACAGAACCCTTCGCCGGATAAAATTATATCGAAATATCTAAGCGACGATTTTTTTTTCATTAGCTCATTTAACACATTTCTGTAGATGGAGTGAGATCTCTATGAATATTTAGAAGTGTCAATCCATTTAGCCGTTCATTGCTGGTGTAATTTCGCAAGTATGTTTTTAGTCGCCGTAATACTGAAAATGATCATTCGTTTGTACACGTAGATACTGGGAGAACAGTCAATATTTCTAGCAATTTCGATATATTCGGCAAAATGTTTGAATTACACATGCTTAACCCATCTATGACCGCTTTTGGGCGGTTTACTGTTTAAAGATGCCCTATCTTTCTGTACCACAGAGTCAACTCAGCATTCAATTCTTCTTCAAGGGGGGGGGGGGTTTGAACCCGTAACCCCCCCCCCCCCCCCCCATTGGGCACGCCACTGCCTTGTAAGTAGAATACCTAAACTATCTTTGGTGGGTGAGTGTCACTACCATAATTCATTTAAACCGATTTTTCCCAGTTCATCGAGTTAAAAGTCAACGAAGTGTCGATTTTTCCATGAGAAACGAATGCGGAGAATATATGAAAGAATAGTTCGTGGCAACCTTATGCATCAAATACATTGATGATTGTTTTTAAATGGAAGTGTCAGCTCACAATATTTTCATGAGAAACGAAGGTATTGAACTCATACATGAATTTTCCCATACAAACTTAGGTATTGAATATGAAGAATTTTACCTTAGACTTATATTTTTTAACTTCCCAGTATATGTACGTACGTGCGTTTGCGGACAATTTTTCTACGAGCATAACTCACGTAAAAAAAGTCGTATCGACTTTGTTAAGGTGTCAATCGAAGCGTCTTTGCAATCTTAAGAGCTGATCAGTTTTGGGACACTTCGGTCGGGGGGTTTGCACCCTTTAAAGGTCAACCCTGTCATGCACTATATCTCGCGAACCAAAAGTAAGATTTGCTTCGTCAAAATGGTAATCGACGCGTATTAGCATTTTCGTGGTTCCATCAAATTTTTAAAAAAATCAATGGTGCCGTTTTTTAATTTTTTGGAAAAAAGTACAAAAAATTGGGTTTTTTTCAAAAACATCAAATTTTTAACTTGATTTTCAAGACGCAGTAATCAATGTTTATATAATTTATATACTCCAAACAGTTTTTGTAAAAAATCACCAAAATTTTTTTCATGATTAGAAAAAATTTAATTAAAAATAAAAAATCAATAAAAGTCATCATGACCTTCATGGTCATTTATGTCATTCATTATATCTCGAGAACCAAATATAATCTTTGCATCATTAAGAAGTCAATCGACGCGTAATAACATTTTAATGATGTTTTTAAATTTAAAAAAAAATCTTCGAAGCCATTTTTTTAAATTTAATAAAAATATATAGAATATTAGTGTTTTTTTACATAAAAAATCAATTAATAATTAATAACATTAACATCGTAATAATAAATGTTTATAAAATTTATAAACTTTTATTAATTTCTGTGGAGAGAACAGCAAAAATATTTTCGCATGATTTCAAAACAAATTGAATTTAAAATAAAAAAACTCATTCAAAGTCACCATGTAAAAGGGGTTCATATGAATTTGTATACCTTAAATCTCTTATTCTAAAGACATTGTTGTAAAGTCAATCAAAGTTTCTTATTATTTGCATAATTTGCGGAGATTTTTAACAGTGTTCACAGAACCATGTTTTAACTTTAATGCAAAAAACTGCATAAATTTTAAAAACCAATACAAATCAAATCAAATTTGCAAATTGTGGTAATCAACGTTTTGAATGGTAAAATGTTTTGCAGGCAAGGCTTTTTAAGATCATATGCTTTGAAAAGCTTTCATCAAATAAAAAACTTGTAGTTTTTAGGAGTTTTGTTCTTTAGTATTCGTAAGATTTCAATTACTTCCTTCATCATTTGTAATACATATATTTTACTTTTTACATGCAATTGAACCTTTTTTTGACTGCATAATCAATGTTTCTCAAAATCAACACAAAATAAGAAATAATTATTAGTTTCATTGATGTAAAATCGTGATAAAATACAAATTCAGTGATTATGCCGAAGTGCTAGCAATTTTGAAAGCAACTATTCAAAATGGCCATCACGCGACAAAATCTCTTCAGTTGTCGTAATAACAAAAACTGCATTAATTTTTGCTAGCGCTGTTTTGTCCTTCAAGCATCGATACGAAAATAACAAGTAACGTAGAAAAGGCTTGGTAACCTGTCCCCACTCCGATTGATCCACGTGAATATTAAATCAAACCAATCCACGAAAATCTTTACGTAATCAATTGACGCCCGCGTAGATGTTACGATTAATATTAATGAATTCCAGTAACTTTTATGAGAAGTACATTTTTATTGTTAAAAGTAGTATTATTTCCATAATTATTATTGTGTTTAATATTTTTAATATTTATGTAAATACTACTGGGAAGTTTTCCGTGTGGACCTCAAGGGTCGCACCTCGCGGCTTGTTTTATTTTGCAGTCGATCTTAAAACAACATGATGATAATTTTTATCTGATTCTTTGTAAAGTATTTAATATGTTGCGTAAGATAGAAGAAGAAGTAACTGAAATCACACAAATCCTTACAATGCTTCTATTGTAGTTGATTGACGCTCTCTTATTTATAATAAATATTCACTGTTTATTCTTTACATGAATATTTGTTGAAAGTATGAAAAAAATGTTTTTTCGTACCATTTCTTACCTATCTGCATTTGAAAAATATTAAGTACCAGACGAAAAGTATTAAGTGCCAGATGTGCGAATTAGATAGAAGATTTTTTTTCGAAAAGTAATGTTATTAAATTAAACAACCACTGCGCTGAAGTTATTGAAAATTGCATCAAATCATACGTATGGCAAGAAGCAATGAGCGATAAAATAACTACGTCATTAAAGTAAGTGAAATTATGGAATACTGTTCGTTTTAAATGGTTGACACAATAAATATCAAAAGCTTGTTGTTTTGGTTTGAACAACAGTCTGACCTTACAAACTTCTGATTACGACAAATATAAACTTGATTGGAAATAAAGGGTGTTTCTTTTAAAGGAATATAACTTTTTAAACACAGAAAACATAGATAAATTACTGTCACAGTCCCGACTACGCGCCTAAACCCAATGATCCGAGTTCGAGTGCCCCAACATTTTGGACGCTCCTCGACCCCGGATGCCTCGTGTGCACACGTGCCGCCGGGACTGGTAAGCCAAGACTAGGACAGGGGCTGTTTAAACTAGTTTCAGCTTATTTTCTATTATTTACATTTCTACATACATGATC
Source organism: Oxycera nigricornis (assembly GCA_963942545.1). Lineage (NCBI taxonomy): Eukaryota > Metazoa > Arthropoda > Insecta > Diptera > Stratiomyidae > Oxycera > Oxycera nigricornis. Next base: position 67,086,994 of record OZ012659.1, on the reverse strand, counting down.
ATAATTTTTGTATGTTTTTTCTTTCTTCTGTAAGATGGTCAGCCATTTTAGCTTCTAGGGGTGCTGTAGGGTCACTCTGCTAATTAAAAATCGCCAGACTCGCAAGTCCGCCTACCTGGCCAGGCCCCCAACCACACGATCAAGAACTCCGCCCTGTCTCGAACACGACGGCAGGGCCTTCAACGGGCTTCCACTTCTGCTGGAACTGCACTTTGCAGTTTTCAGCACTTATCGCCATGAGAAAACCACGCCAGCGCATTGAATACGGCAACAAAACTCCATTTTACTTTGTGGAAGTCGGAACGGCAGGCTCGGGCGGCTCGAGAGTTCTATCTCACTCCACGTTTCAACCTGGGTTCTCTTCTCAGTTTGGAACCATTATTCAAATGAATTTTATAGTAAGCCGCAGGTTTACTTAATTTCATTATCTAATCACCAAAATCTCTTCTCACAAATTTTTTTTTTTCTGCTGTGAACTGCTCTGCGGTCCGGCCGGTTCGACCGTCAAAACGTAACTCCTCACACTCACGCACCATTTCCGGCACGTCGAACATCGAAAAGCTACTTTCCACGTAGCGTGGAATGATCGATCACTCGTATTCGTGAAAGCTTAAGCACGATCCGAGGGTTGGAGCGAGATGACGTGCTGGAAAAGCTTTTTCGAAACTTCACAAGCTTTACACTTTCAGCTAATCGTTGCCAGGTAGGTATTTCTCGAAGTTAGTTATTTCGTGCAGAAAAGGCACGAAGATAATTTGAATATAATTTATGGATAGGTACACAACAAACGTGGGGACGACCCCGCCCTGAGAAGAGTTTCTCCACGATAAAGCCGGGCTATGAATGAACTCTAGATAATGAAAGATCTCATAGTTTGTATGAGGCCAGGCAGATGTAGTCAAAACGTCTAAACGTCGAAATCATCATGCTCGCTCAAACGAACCATCAGGGTTTAACAAAAAGGAAGTCTTACGGGAAGCTCAGCAGATGTAGTCAAAACGGATTAACGTCGAAATCATCATACATGTTCACGCAAGTTCCTCGATACGGTAGAACGTTAAGGTAACCCTACTCAATCGACATTTTTACCCGAAATAAGCCTTCAGAACTAACTAAGTAGTCGAACTAGCCTGAAACAGAAACGGAATCTATCAACGGCCGGTTACTGAGTTTTTAAACAAAATGAAACACTGGCGTCTTGGAAAGATGATTAATGAAACAGACTATTACAGACCATGGATAACGTTACGAAAAGATATCCGGGACACTACACTACACTGAAAAACGAAATTGTGGTCCGTCCGAGTTTTACACTGGGGTTGAGCTGTACTAAACCAAAAAAGATCAACCGTTGTCGCTCTTTATCGAAACCCCATAGAGGGCCTCAGGTCTAACCTGACAGATTTCAACACGTCTCGGATCGGCCAAAGAAAACAAACCAGAACTTAAAAAAGGAAGACAAATACATAAAATTTTGAGTTCAATATGAGCCCCCACCCCTAAGATAGTTGACTAGCAACTGAAACGGTTGTATACCGGAGATAAAAAGATGAGGAATACTAGATTCCGATAGGTAAAATGGTTAATATTCAGAAGATAACGAGCTATGGTTAGAATACAAAAAAATATGGTTAGGGGTTAGGGACCCCAAGGATCGTCACTGGCATAGTTGTTTATGACTCCAAACCCTGTTATTCAAAATATTAAATAATATGGTACTATATACTACACCAAAATATTTGCTTTATATACAGACATCAACACTCAACGTGTATGAGTTAAGGGACCCCAAAAGTCGTCAATTTTCTAGCATTTTGCGACTCCAAACCCAATTATTATCCGGACCAAAGAAATACTGAAAATAGCGTTGCAGATATACCTAATTAACTTTACTTTTATATACACGATGAAGGATTAACGTCCACACTGATGCAATCAACGCTACGCGCGAGGCCATCAGGAAAACTCATTGGACCGTTAACTTCAAACCGATACTTTAGCCTAACCAAAATGAAAGGAGCAACATCCACACTGATGCAACCAACGCTACACGCGAAGCCATCATGAAAACTCATTGGACTGCTACTTTTATAAGGGACCACGCCCTACCTAATTATCCAAATGTTATATCTGCAACCTTTCACTCAAACCAAACTAACACTAATCCAAAACTGTTAAAGATAATTAGAAGATAGGGATATGTACTACTACCTACGACAAGATACTATAAGATACGATATTAAATAAAGGCTAAAATAGATAAGATGCAAAACAGGACTAGTTACTTTTTTATGGCTTGTACATGACATATTCCCATAGACTTTCCAGACAGGTCTCGAATTTCGTATGCGACTTGTCCTACCGGCCGAACTATAACTCCAGGCACAAACTTCGGGGCAAGTTTGGCGGCGAAGTTGTCGGTGGCCTTACTAAGAATGTGGTTAAGAACGTAAACCGTTTGGTCGTTAGCAAAAACGCGAGGTCGGCTACGCAAGTCGTATCGACGCTTACCTCTTTGGTAAGCTTCCTGAATCCTATGGGCTACTGTATTCTGTATTGCACGTAATTTATCATTACGTTCCGTAATACTTATTTGTCCGTCCGAGAGAGAAGATAATTTGCTAAGCAAGGAATACTCAGAACCATTCCGAATGGCTTGGAAACCAAACATTAAGAAATGTGGTGAACAACCGGTTGATTCGTGCACAACATTACGAAAAGCGGCACAAGATTCCCGCAAATGTCCATCCCAATTGCGATGATCATTCCCAATGTATGATCAAATGGCAGACAAAATGGATTGCTTAGTACGCTCAGACGCGTTTGATTGAGCGGAATACCTTGGAGAAAACACATGGGTAACATTGTAATCAGTCATAAGTTGGGAGAATATTTTTGAAGTGAATTGAACTCCATTGTCAGAATGAAGATATTCCGGCACTCCTTAAGTATGGAAGATACTTTCAATGAGGAAACGAACGACTGCGTCTGAAGTAGCCTTCGGCATGGCCTTGAGCCATATAAATTTAGTGTAATGGTCTAATACCACGAGGAGTTGGGTATTACCTAATTTAGATCGAGGATATGGGCCTAAAAAGTCGATAAATATTCGTTGTAATGGTCGTTCAAAAACACGAATTTCGCCTAACGGTGGTCTCAACGTTTGATAACTGTATTCAGTTTGTTTGCAAATAGTGCAGTGACGAATATACTTTATAACATCCAACTTAAGATGTGGCCAGTAATAGTAACGGCGAAGAATTTCTGCTGTTTTATGAACACCACAATGTGAAGCTGACGGAGGGTTATGCGTTTGTGCAATTAGACGTTCATGCAGACTATCCGGGACCCATTATTTAATTTGGGGAATATTTACATCATAATTCAACAAGACATCAGTACTTATGTATATTTTACCGTCTCGTACCCATAAATTGGAAAATTTATCGGGTTCTCGCTCAATAATCGTGATTCGATCGACAAAAGGAGCTTCATGAAAAGCCGAATCGATAAGAATAGAAGATAAATACGAATGTTCAGGCAGAATCGGGTCGGAATTAGTGATGGATAGAGGGGACATACTGATAGATGAAACGTTTTCATGTATGCGCGATAACGCGTCGGGAACAACATTGACCGAGCCTTTACAGTGTTTGATTTGAAAATCAAAACCTTGTAGTTTCAGACTCCAACGAGCCAATCTACCGGACAAATCCTGTTGGTTCATCAGTCATTTTAGACTGGCGTGGTCCATAATTATAGTAAAAGGTAGTACTTCAATGTAAGCACGCAATTTTTTTACGCTCTGCACCGCGGCGAGACATTCGAGCTCAGTTATAGTGTAATTACGCTGAGCGGCATTGAGTTTTCCCGACATGAAAGCAATGGGGTGTTCGATACCCTCGGTATCCTTTTGAAACAGGACCCTATCAATACCGGTAGTACTAGCATCGCATTGAATATAAAAATGTTTAATAAAATTGGGATTAATCAGAACGGAACGGAACGGTTATGATAGCGAATCGAAGAATGAAGCGCCGATACCATACGGCCATTCACATAAAACGACGAACTTCCTTTGCAGACTTTGGAGTCGGATATTCGACAATACTTGAAATTTTAGTAGCATCCGTTTTAAGAATTCAATCACTCACAATATATCCGAGGTATTTTATTTCACGTTGAAGGAATTTGCTTTTCTGCACATTGATAGTGAGACCAGCGGCCGTGAGAAAGTTGGCTACTTCACCTTATAGATTTATAGATCGAGATGCTCATCAAACGTGGCACTAGTAATAAGAAGTTCGTCCAGATACACAAAATTTTTATACTGGAACTCGTGAGGAATAACGTTGTGCATAAGACGGCACATCGTTTGTGGTGCATTACACAAACCAAAAGGCATGACTTTTAACTGATACAAAGGTCTACCGGGAACAGTGAAAGCGGTTTTTTCACGTGATTCAACAGATAAAGGAATTTGCCAAAAGGCATCCTTTAGATCCAAACTTGTAATAAACTTAGTGGATTGTAAATGCGATAAAAGTCCGTCAATTAGCGGAAAAGGGTAAGCATCCTTGATTGTCACATCGTTTAAGCAACGAGCATCTAGAAACAAGCTATTTTTGCCCGGTTTTCGAAATAACGTAACAGGAGAGCTCCAAGAACTCTGACTCTCTTCGATAACTCCCAAAGAGAGCAGGCGATCCAGTTTCAGATAAAGCTGATCCTGAATCACCGGAGAAACAGAGTAATGGCGCTGTTTGATGGGTTTTGCGGATCCGGTATCGATAACGTGTGACAATAAGGAAGTTTGTCCCAGCCCTTGTTCGTTGAAGGAGAAAAAAGTTTGTATAACGGATTGTAGTCAAACTTGTTGATCAGTAGTAAACTGATGAAATGGGTTGATCTCTGGGTTAGAGATAGATGAAATTTCCGAAACGGATGCTATTTGAAACGGTACTATGTTAAATGTATTCCAAAAATCAATTCCCAAATAAACGCGATGTTCAAATGAAGGTACTACCAAGAATCGAAGTGGTTTACTAAAGTTACCAAAAGTGATGTTAGTATCAACGTATCCCAATGCAGATACTCGTTGACCGGAAATGGTACTGATGTGAAGTTTGGTATTATGTAAATAAAGATTTAATGAAGATATCAGCTCTAGAGCCCCATGACCTAATACACAAACGCTGGCTCCGTTATCAAGCAGACCGCTTAGTTTATGACCATTAACAAGGATGTTTCGCAAGGGACGAGAATCGACATTAGTTTGATTTGCATACACGGAATGAATAGCTGCTTTACGCAGTTGTTGGATTCTATAGAAGTACAAGGCTGCACGGTTACGTTTACGAAGTTGACTACTAGAAAAAAACGATAATTAGGGGTATGACGACAAATAGAAGTTTTATTGGGTGGATTGATTGATTCGGACTTATGGTTTAAGCTTCTTCTTGGCACCTGATCGACTTCAGGCTCGAATTTGGTTTGGGTACTAAGTTCTCTCGTCAACACGGAAGAAGGAACGGTACAGTTATTTATCGACGTTGATATTGATCCGACTTGCCTGGAAAGGGTGTCGGTAATCGCCCGCCCCGCTTTGGAGGTCCCGACGTTTGATTCCCAGAAGTGGGTCGGTTACCCGCGAACGGCACACTCCTCTGGAAGTTTTCCGACAAGGAACATTTAGGACAATTTCGTTTGAGGACTCCCACGTGTCCGCAACCAAAACAAAAGACTTGTTTCGCAGGTTTTGGGCAATTTGAGAAAACGTGTCCAATGTCACGACAATTCCAACAGACACTATGGTTATTGGAAGTAGCGACTGGACATTGAAAGGTAGAATTGTCAGATCTACGAAACGGGTTACGATTGGCGGGTGGCCTTATCGGTTCATTGGATTCAGGGCCAATGGATTGGGTATTGTGGCTAATTTCGTGAATGGAACGCCGCAGTATGGTTGCGGGTTTTCGGATTTGACTGTTGCGATTCCAAACTGACTCAACTGAGATACAACATTGAACCAATTCCTGAGTGGTTCCAAAATGTCGACCAGCAAGATAGTCGCTGAGACGCGGGTGCATGTTACGGTACAAGATTACTTGCAAATCATTATCCGGTAGTATATTATTTAATTGAAGAGGCATACTTTCAATGTCATCGAAAAGTTCGATGAAGGGTTCGTTGTTACGTTGAATCCGAGCGTCAATACGTCTACGGATGTCTACATTAGAAGGGATAGAACCATACCTGCTCAAAAAGCCGTTTTTAAAACTTAACCAATCAGATGAATTGGGTTTTAATTGTAGGTATTTCTAAAACCACACGGCAGCGGGTCCACGAACCAATAAATGAAAATTTACGATTAATTCGGGATATGGTACTTGATAGCTTTTTGAAAGTGTTTCCACTTGAAATATGAATGTCTCTGCGTTGAGACCTGAGGTGGATCCGTCAAAGCAGATACCCCAACGGAAGATCGGGACATGTGTCCGGAACGAAGAGTTGGAATGCTCTCTCCTACAGCTTGGAGGAACATTTGAAGGTGACGCAACGGAATATGAGGACCTAGAAGTATCAATTCCCTCAACAGGAAATGTGTGATTAGGGTTGGACACGAATAATGGCCCTTGACTGACATCAGATTCGATTGGAATGCACACGGAAGTATTTACTTGGGAGCTACCTCCCACCTCAGCTACTTGAATAGGATCGGATAAGTTCCGATTATAGAGATTTGATATTATAGCGCTGTCTCGCCCCAACTCCAACGAATGGATACTTTCAGACCGAGTGTTATGAATATTAGGTGTAGACACCTTATTAGGCCAAAATGTCTGAGGAACATCCATGTTGTTAATGACTAATTCTATTTATAAAAATAACGTTAATACGAGGACCGATATAACAATTTAGAATTATATACGAATTATTTACACGCAACGATATTTTGATAGAAAACTAATATGGCGATACTGATTACTCGCTAATAAGCGAAACGCTCCAAAAGCTAATACTGCCTAAAGTGATCAACCTGCGTTATCACTACAGCAACGATAGATATTAAAGAAACGATATATTAAATACGCGATACCGGTACCGATTTGTGTGTGTGAGGGTGTGTGTGCGATTTACAAAATTTTTGCATACATTGTACGTAAGTTTTTACATAAGTTTTACATAAGTTTGTACATAAGTTTTACATAAGTTTTTACATAAGTTTTTACATAGAATTTGTAGATAAGAAGTTACAAAATTAAAGTTGAATTTTACTTAATTGTTACCTTAACAGGTTTGTACAGACATTGAACCTTACTAGAACTGATTAAATGGAATATTTTTTTCATAGATTTTGATTATTATTTGTTTTTGTTTTGTACTCTTGTTTTATGTATTTATGATTTTAAAGTGTGTGATTTTCTCTCTCCCCCCCCAAAAGCAGCGATGCAGGAACGGATAACTTTCAGATTTTACGTCAATATATTTTGTGCTGGGGCCGGATGTCGAACACTCAAATTGCGAAGTACGAGTACATGTGTAAGGAATTCACCCATGAATCGAACAATTTGCGCGACACTACCAGTTTTCAGCAAAGTTTACTAAATTCAAGAAGAAGTTGGTTTAGATAATTTCGAGAATCGTTAGCGACAGATTCAAAACGTATGTAGCGATAACAAGAGCTGCAAAAGCTTACTTGACTCAAACTACCACGCGGCTACACATCACAACTCGATTTTCGAATTTACGAAGTAAACTTGAAACACGAAAGAATTTGCAGATATACTGCCGTAAAATAGACACGAAGAAAAAAAGAATATGGAAAAGGTCCCATTGATTGGGTGCCATTTGTCACAGTCCCGACTACGCGCCTAAACCCGAGGATCCGAGTTCGAGTGCCCCAACATTTTGGACGCTCCTCGACCCCGGATGCCTCGTGTGCACACGTGCCGCCGGGACTGGTAAAAAGTCGACCGCATAGTGGCGGTCCCGATATAACATGTTTTTATTTCCGCGACTAGCTCACCGAGTCGTGGGTTTTGGAGAAAGCACAGACCCACGAAACCCATTCGCGCACGCGTCACCAAAGGAAAGAAAAAGAAAAAAAATCACATCACTTGTTTTACTTTACTATTCCATTATTATTATTAACTTCCAAGTATATGGGAAGTTCTTGTAATCGCTTCGAAAATCGAAATTGAAATTTTCAACATATCTTTACGTTTTGAAGTCTTACGAGTATATTTTAAGTGTTTTTAGAAAGAAGTGAGTATGTGTGTGTGTGTGTACGTACGTACGTGCGTTTGCGGACAATTTTTCTACGAGCATAACTCACGTAAAAAAAGCCGTAACGACTTCGTTGAGGTGTCAATCGAAGCGTCTTTGCAATCTTAACAGCTGATCAGTTTTTGGGACACTTCGGTCGAGGGGTTTGCTGTTTTCACCCCTTGAAGGTCAACCTTGTCATGCGCTATATCTCGCGAACCAAACAAACGATTTGCTTAGTCAACGTGTTAATCGACGCGTATTAACAATTTAGTGATTCTGTCAAATTTTTAAAAAAAATCATTGGAGCCGTTATTTAATTTTTTGAAAAGAAGTGCAAAATCACCAAAAAAAATTCCATGATTAGAAAAAAAAAATAACAATAAAAAATCATTAAAAGCCATCATGACCTTCATGGTCATTTATGTCATTCATTATCTCTCGAGAACCAAATATAATCTTTGCATCATTAAGAAGTCAATCGACGCGTACTAACATTTTAATGATGTTTTCAAATTTAAAAAAAAATCTTCGAAGCCATTTTTTTAAATTTAATAAAAATATATAGAATATTAGTGTTTTTTTACATAAAAAATCAATTAATAATTAATAACATTAACATCGTAATAATAAATGTTTATAAAATTTATAAACTTTTATTAATTTCTGTGGAGAGAACAGCAAAAATATTTTCGCATGATTTCAAAACAAATTGAATTTAAAATAAAAAAACTCATTCAAAGTCACCATGTAAAAGGGGTTCATATGAATTTGTATACCTTAAATCTCTTATTCTAAAGACATTGTTGTAAAGTCAATCAAAGTTTCTTATTATTTGCATAATTTGCGGAGATTTTTAACAGTGTTCACAGAACCATGTTTTAACTTTAATGCAAAAAACTGCATAAATTTTAAAAACCAATACAAATCAAATCAAATTTGCAAATTGTGGTAATCAACGTTTTGAATGGTAAAATGTTTTGCAGGCAAGGCTTTTTAAGATCATATGCTTTGAAAAGCTTTCATCAAATAAAAAACTTGTAGTTTTTAGGAGTTTTGTTCTTTAGTATTCGTAAGATTTCAATTACTTCCTTCATCATTTGTAATACATATATTTTACTTTTTACATGCAATTGAACCTTTTTTTGACTGCATAATCAATGTTTCTCAAAATCAACACAAAATAAGAAATAATTATTAGTTTCATTGATGTAAAATCGTGATAAAATACAAATTCAGTGATTATGCCGAAGTGCTAGCAATTTTGAAAGCAACTATTCAAAATGGCCATCACGCGACAAAATCTCTTCAGTTGTCGTAATAACAAAAACTGCATTAATTTTTGCTAGCGCTGTTTTGTCCTTCAAGCATCGATATGAAAATAACAAGTAACGTAGAAAAGGCTTTGTAACCTGTCCCCCCTCCTTACGATTAATATTAAGTCATTCCAATAACTTTTATGAGAAGTACATTTTTATTGTTAAAAGTAGTATTATTTCCATAATTATTACTGTGTTTAATATTTTTAATATTTATGTAAATACTACTGGAAAGTTGTCCGTCTGGACCTCAAGGCGCGCACCTCGCGGCTTGTTATTTTTTTGGTTTTGAAAATGGATTTACAAAGACTAAGCCGACAGCCAAGACTAGGACTGGGGCTGTTTAAACAAGTTTCAGCTTATTTTCTATTATTTGCATTTCTACATACATGATCATAATTTTTGAATGTTTTTACTTTCTTTTGTAAGATGGTCAGCCATTTTAGCTTCTAGGGGCGCTGTAGGGTCACTCTGCTAATTAAACATCGCCAGACTCGCAAGTCCGCCTACCTGGCCAGGCCCCCAACCACACGATTAAGAACTCCGCCCTGTCTCGAACACGACGGCAGGGCCTCCAACGGGCTTCCACTTCTGCTGGAACTGCACTTTGCAGTTTTCAGCACTTATCGCCACGAGAAAACCACGCCAGCGCATTGAACACGGCAACAAAACTTCATTTTACTTTGTGGAAGTCGGAACGGCAGGCTCGGGCGACTCGAGAGTTCTATCTCACTCCACGTTCTAACCTGGGTTATCTTCTCAGTTTGGAACCATTATTCAAATGAATTTTAAAGTAAACCGCAGGTATACTTAATTTCATTGTCTAATCAGCCAAATCTCTTCCCACAAAAAATTTTTTTTGAAGTTATACTTCTTTACGCAGGGTAGTGAGAAATTTTTTCGGTCACGTGGCGTTACATTTGAGTGTTCGTTCGTGCCAGATAGTGTGGAAGCTGAAATGGAATAAGGGAGCAGGGTACTAGAGTGAAGGCAGCAAGCGCAACATTCTCTGTATCAAATCTTCCTTTGCATATAGGCTGTGCAAGCGAAAGAGTGTCATTTGTTTTACCTTTCCCTGTCGGGCCATATACCACCCTGACGCTTCGCTTCGACGGATCCCCCATCTAAGTACGCATTGCGTCCCGCAATGCTTGACTTTCATGATAGGCAGGGACGACGCCTCTGCGCAGCTCCCCTGCGATCTGCGTTTGACTTGTCCATTGATTTCGATGAGATGTTCCATCACCGGGCAGAACAGTATCCCCATCTAATGGCATGAATCGTTTGCATTGACGAATATTAGATCGAGTAAACACCATTAAATTATAATAAATTCTGTGCAGCGCTTGCGGGTAACTGGGAAAGAGTTTTATATGAACGTTTTGTGTGAGTGCGTGAGAAAGAAAAAGAAATAAACTAATGTGTATACAACTGTCTGTTGTTTGTGAATTTAATGCAAAATGCATAATTTTGTATTAAATGGTAGGTACAATGTAAACTCAATGTTGATAATTATTTATTTACCAATTATTAATTAAATATTTATAATATAATTATAATAATACAGTAAAAATTTTATTAGACTATTTTGTTGTAAGTTAAATGAACTTTGTGCGTGAGGGAGTCAGATTAAAAGCTGGACAACTGGCAAACGTACTGATCGTCTTAAGGTAACTGTAGAGGTTTGTGAAAAGTGTATGAGTTTGTCATCGTCCCATATAATTTGTGTGGACAAGTGAAGGGGTTTATGGAAGTATATACAAGTGATCACAAACCACTACAGTTACCTTGCTGGAAATTATTTTGTATTTGTAATCATATTAAATAATCAGTTACACAAAACATCAATATTAATCAAATTAATTGAATAATAGTTAACTAAATGATATTAACAAATAATTTAATACTTATTAATATATAATATATGTATATCAAATTAATAATTGAATAATAACTAACTAAATACATTTACGGACTTGCTTATTTGGGTAAAAATACATACATACATATGTACATAGGCGCAAGGTACAGAAAAATAGGAATTCTATCACAAAAACAACCCGACCTTTAGATCAACAAAGCTGAAAAATGGCATTACCAACTAAAAATATTTCCAGAGATGATTTTAACCAACAGTTTATTCAAAACACATGTAATTCAATTGAAATTTCACCGAAAACAATTCTGCCGAATACTTCTGTTGAAAATAAAAATTATATATGGTTTGATTTCAGTATCACATATTAAATTCCACGAATCCAACAACTGCGAAAGAAGTATCACTTCCCCGCGCGTACTTGTTACACACACACTTTTTTTTCTGCTGTGAACTGGTTTGCCGGTTCGACCGTCAAAACGCAGCTCCTCACACTCACGCACCATTTCCGGCACTCGAACATCGAAAAACTACTTTTTGCGTAGCATGGCATGATCGATCACTCGTATTCGCGAAAGCTTGAGCACGATCCGAGAGTTCGAGTGAGATGACGCTTTGAACAGTTTTTTCGGAACTTGACGAGCCTTACACTTTCAGCTAATCGTTGTCAGGTAGGTATTTCTCGGAGTTAGTTATTTCGTGCAGAAAAGGCGCGAAAATAATTTGAATATAATTTATGATAGGTACGCAACATTACTAAAATGGCTGTTATTTTGACTTGCAAATTTGATGGCATTTAGTGTTTCAATACAATGTTTGTCATGTAACCACCACAGCTGCGTCTTAAAAAGGTCATCTTGTCGATCTAATATTGCATTACCTTTTCCAGCGAAGCTAGTCTTATGCGTTGAATGTTCACTCCCAAATCATCAATAGCTGCTGGTTAATCAATAGATATGTATGTGATTTAACATACTTTCACAAAAAATAGTCCAGTGGAATCAAATTTCATGATCTGGCCGTCAGTTCACAAGTTCATTTCTTGAGATGATTCGTTCACCAAAAGTTCGGCTCAATAAAGTAATGGTTTCATGCGTTCTATGGCATATCGCGCCATCCTGTTGAAATTATTCGTTCCTTAGACGATTTGCATTGATATTGGGAATCAAAAAAATACGGCTAATCTGTCGTTAACGATGACCATTAACGGCAACGTTGATTCCATTTTCAGATTTGAAAAGAAAGGAACAAGTATGCTGCCAGCATGTAAACCGTACCATACAGACACTTTTTGGGATGTAATAATGCTTTGAAAATCTCTCGAGGGTTATGCTAACACTAAAAACGGCAATTTGGATAATTACGAGCCCACTAAGCCAGAAATGCGCTTTATCACTAGAAAAATTTACAGGAAAAATTTGGTTCAACTTCCAATTGATTCTCAGCCATGGCAATGGCTGTGTCTACAGGAGCGATTGTTGCCTCGTGGTGCACTGTACAAGCTCGTGTTGGATGAACATTGTTCACTGTTTATTCTTAAATACTAATGAATTCCAATTACATAATAGTAGTAAATGTGTTAGGCTTATGAATGTAGTTTATATCATGTCTTAAAAATATAACTTAGGAACTAGAAAAAGATTTTTTTAAGCGATTTTTATATGCCTTGACCGATTGGCATTGGCATTGAATCGTAGTTTCTCAAAAGTGAACTAAAATACAGGCTGGAAGCTGTGTTAGGTGGAGCAAAAATACTGACATTTCTAGAAGGATGAAAGAGTGAGGGAGGCGAAGCTCAATACAAAGAGGAATGCCAAGGAGATGGAAGAAAAGTTTAAAGAGGAGACACTCATCAAAGTAAATTCTACGTTGCTGTAGAGTGACGACGTTGAAGTGGATTAGTCGTGCAGTTTAGGAAACATAGGAAAATGTTGAATTTACATAGCAGGCTTCGAGTAAACTTTCGCTAAACAATAGCTACGCCGCTAATACTCTGTGGAGACCATATAGAGAAACAGTATTCGCATAAATTGCGTACGAGAGAACTGAACAGCTTGATACTAGTATCAGGTCCACAACCACAAGTTTTATATGTTTTTAGCTTAAACCTGTCAACGAGCAGGTGAAAATTTAGTTTGGTGTCAAAAATAACTCCCAAATCACAAAAATTAACGACAGGAACAGTAATATTTTGTATAAAGAAAAGAAACACGAAGGGATTTGTTTTTTGGTGATTGTGAGTTTACTTCATTTGTCAACATTGATAGCTACATATGTCATTGAGGGTACACCATAGTTGAAAGACATTCGGATCACGTTCAAGAATATGACAATCATTGACAGAGTGAAAACGCGTTATTTGATGAGGAAAGCAGTGTCGAGCTTATACGGACAATCCTTGTGTACAGAATATTCCCTAGAGTCCCGAGAAAACGAAGTTCTCGGGCGTATTGACTGCATAAAGTGATAACGCGAATTTCAAAGGCGTTGCGGGGTCATTAGAGACCAAGCCATCACACATACAGACAAAAATTTGCTACACATTCGGTGCGGAGTGACGCCATTGTTTCACGGTCTTGTAAAGTACCAATGCGCGGTTTAGGCCCCCATAGACATAGACATTTAACAGTCGCAACCTAAACGCTATAAGCAAATTTCAGGATCAGGCGGCTAATGAAGTCCCCTCAGCTTCCAGAAAGCGGAAGGAGTATACTCCTGTCCATAAAGATATGGCAAAACGTGTGACTGGGATTCGAAACATCCCACTTCCGCTTCTTTCACCAGGAACCCTGCGAGATATTCAGGAACAGGGGACAATTTCCTTTGAGGTGCAAGAGCTTAAGGCCGTATGCGAGATGGAAGTGGCTCCTCTTCCAACAAATGAGGCAAAGATAGGTTCATCTAATGTAAACAGGTCCACCTACTCCATCCGGAATAAGTCAACAAGTACAAAACCCACAATATCCTTCAGGACAACTGCGGCTTTCTTCCTGCCACAGGTGGAATGGTAGGTAAGAATAGTAGGAAACTTGACAGTGAGAATAAGAATAACAATGTAGTAAATAATACCAACCGAATACCCCATCAACATACTGAGAATCCAACCTTCCGTCGAGGAAATTACTTTCCATAAGCAGATTTCATAATAAAGAGTTACTCACGGTCCAGACACAAAGTGTTTATCGAGGATCCGGGAACTCATAAGGAACTTCTCTTACATTTTAAGGGGAACAAGGTTGCGGAACCCTACTCATATGCCCCGGTATGTGAGAGGAAAATAAATATTATACTTCGGGGTATGTCTGCTGACTTCTCTCCGGAGGAAGTTCAACAGGATATCCTTGATCAAAATAAGGATATTAAAAATTTTAATATAAAGCGGTTTGAGTCCCAATGGGCAAAATATAAAAAAATAACACTGGATCTGTTTTTGATCAACCTAGAATCTAAAGATTCACTTGTGGCAATAAAGAAAATTGAAGTGATTCTTCACACAAAAGTGGCCTGGAAAAAACCCAGAAAGCAAAAAATAACTTATGCGGTTATGGTCAGAGATGTGTCAAATGCGGTTTCGACCATGAAAAAATGGACCGTGTTTGAAAGTCAAAGAGGATGCGGAGTCGTCTCTTCCATTCTGCATTAACTGCCAGACTGTTGGACATCCAGCGAATTTTTCAGGTTGAAAAAAGAGAATCCATTGTCCGAGTCAAAAGATTAATTTGCGAATCCTTTCCAAACAAACTTGAAATGTCAACAAATGTGCAAATTACCCCATATTTGATACTACGTTTTTTGAGCTTTTGTGGCTTAGACATCATCAAAACATTGCTGTAACATATGTGCAGAATTTTGTGTGCGATTAATCAGATCCAAGCGTTGTTATATCTGAGCACGTGAAAATAGAAGCATTTCGGCAGTCAGGCTATACATAACCGCGTGAAAAGTCTGTGGAAGAATGAAACATGAGGTGTGGCCTTCATTTGATATCGTATATTTTTGAAACTATGTTTGATAAGCTGAAAAGATGTCAGTTTAATTTACAATTAAGCCAGTTTGCTCTATCAAGTGATCTTCAACCCGCCAGTGGTGACGCAAAATTATCTTACATAGTTGGTGACGTCGGTCTCAGAGACCGAAATTTTCGAGTGAAGATCCATCGAAAATAACACGATTTCTGTAAATGTAGCAAATTGAACTTCAAAAATTCACGGTTGAAGTATAATAAAACACAAAAAATTATTACATCACATCACGTTTATTAATAATAATAAAATTCCCCTGCAACACTAAAAAATTATGTTATTTTCATACACATATTTTTTTACGAAACCGGTCTCACAGTCATATGCGTCACCATTCGCGGGTTAAATTGACTTGTGAAAGAAGTTAATCTTGCCCGTAGTTTTCCGTTGAACTTTGGACCCGTGCATTTTCTCAAGCTGATGGAGACTTTCATTAAAATGATTTTGAGGTAGTTGGCTAAGTTGTTTGTCATAGCACTTTCGTTATGTGTAAAGAGGTGTTTTGTTGCAAAATGATGGTTTAAAGCAGACTTTATGTCTATCCAGTTTCGGATGTCTAATGGTGTAACTTGTGTAACTTTTGGAAGTTTGTCAAAGAGAGTTAATTAAAAGTTAAATTCAATTTTTTTATCTACGAACCATATATCGATGTGAACTACTTCATGTAGCTAACCTGGGATCAGAGGTTTAATAAGCCATAACTTAAATCTATCACATTTACTGAGTTGACAAGTGTTACAATCGGAAATTATGTTGGTGTTATCTTTCTTTAAATACGGGTAATAATACGTCGGTTTCAATTTTTTGCAGACTTTTTCAATTACTTTATGTTTATTTTTTTCGTGTCCTTTTAAGATTTCCTTTTGAATTGGTCCTTTTCGCACAATCAAAGAGTATGTAGCAACATCTTAAGATATAACATAATGCCGACATGTGGAGCTTTCCGTTTAAGGTATTCTGCTTGAAAGTTATGAAAGGCATGGAAATTTGACAAGTGAACTTTATTATTTCATCTACATTGAAAGTATTTTAAATTTAACTCTTTAGAAATGCAAGTTATACCTAATTTCCTAAGATAGCAACTTTTCTATGGAGCTTACTGCTGGATAAGCGTTTGTCAAAAATAGAAACGACTGGCTGCAAAGTCCAAGCCAATGCCCACGATGCTGCAAAAGCAATATCTGGCAAATTCATCAACACGTTATCGGAAAGCCTAAACTTTGCCCTGTTCTCACCAGATCGAGCGATGACTGTAATCTACCATAAAGATTAATCAGCAGAAAATTGACCTTGTGCTCTTTAAAAAATTCCAAGATTTGTTCCACATAAACTTGATGAGATAAGTCTAAACCCATCTCAACAGGTCAATTATCTAAATCTAATTCTGGATTCCAGAATCGCGTGAAAAGTTAATTTAGCAGAGAGAGTGCGCAAGGCATCATGCGCATCTGTAATATCGCACGGCAGAAAAAAAACATTTTTGGTAATCTTTGGTTCACTCAGAAGCGGCAACCCCGCACACCAAGGCAGTCTCGAAAACCAGCTTACAGCGCTCGAACCAGGTAATCTGGTTTGGCAGCTACCCGACCGGTTCTTTGGACAGAACCGTTATCGGATCGGGAGTTGGATCGCTGGCAAGAGCAGAATGGGGAACTTGATTGGGAGAGTTGGTCGGGTCGTGTTGCATGTGCTAAGTTATCCATTTTCCGTAGACTAACGTTTTGGATACTTGGGCATCAAAGCATCGTCGTATGTGCTAAATTTTGTGCGAATAATCCTTTCCGCAGTATGCATGGCGATGACCATGTGAAAATGGATTGTGGATATGAACTTTAGTTCAGGCCTTCACCATGATATCGCGTGTTTTAATATTGTGTTCGAGAACCGGAGAGGAAATTTAACCTTGGTCCGGCTAAGAGTTGACGCTACCATGAGTTCATGGGATATTCCTCAACATGATGCAACAACATACTGTCAATCTATAGTAGAACGAGAATCCAGCAGTGAATAAAATTGATGGTGAGCAGGACGTTATTTCTCTCCGAAAAATGTACGCAGCGTGACAATCTTGAAACAAAATCAATTATACATTCGGAAGTGTCCTTTTTCTGGGACAAAAAGGCTGTACACTTTTGGTTTTTGACGGTTATAGTTTTGTGACAAATCGTCGAAGTGGGCATAAAACTTAATGGATTTGCTCAAAAAAAAATAGGAACAAAATGGCGTGCACGTTTCGTCACAAAATATAATCGATGGTGTCCAAAAAAAATGTTCTTAGTTAATTTAAACATAATAATTCGAGAGCACAAATTGCTTACTTTATAACGGGCCAAAGAGGCTGCACATTGTTAACAGACGGTGGATTCAATTTTGTTAAAAATCGGGAATCAACTTACAAAACGTATTGGAACTGTGCACGCAAGGATCGAACGGGTTTCAAGGTGCGTGTCGTCTCGCGAAGTGAAAATTACGGTGTCGAGCGAATCATACTTCGTACTGCTAAACATAACCATCCAATATTCTTGCCGTCAAAACGTTTTTCAATTCGTTCAGTATTATCAAATTAAATTGCGTTCGAGCAACTTAAAGTGCGTTTGATTTAATGTTTAAAATTGAGTCCGAAGAATGTCAGATGAAATCGAAATCATCGATGCAACCGATTCGTTTGGCCAAACGTAAATATGACGAATTGCTAGGAAGTACAGAGGATTGGGGAAATATAAAGTATGTGCCCTCGGCTGTGGTAACAAGTTGTTATGTTATTAGGGACATCGTTACATCAAAAAACAATATATACGGTGCAAGTGTTTATTGGAAATATACAAAGAGGGCATGCAGGCTGTTGATCGCGTGTCATTACAAATATATTTGATTCGATTTTTTGTGTTTTGAAAAATGTCCATAATCATGAAACGGGTCGACGTTTAGTGTCGATTGATGAGCAGTAATTAATTAGTATAGATATTGATGCATGATATTAAATGAAGTAAAGCGAATCGCATCAGCAATTCAATAAGTTTTGTAATGAAAACCATTGTACAATTAAAATACTTTGACCTAATCAAGGATATAAGGCTTACTCATGTTAAGTAGCTCGTAGGTGAATATTTAAACATTGCAATATTTAAATACCCTCCGTACAACAGAACCATATGTCTTTCGATATATGAAGTAAATATCTTAAGAAATACGATCTTCTAAAATAAATCAATTATTTTTCTAACCAAAGACGTAATTGCAATTGAAATGCAAGCCGCAAAGTGCGACCCTTGAGGTCCACACGGTAAACTTTCCAGTAATATCTAGATCAACATTAAACATATCAAACGCAATAATAATTTTGGAAATAATAGTACTTTAAATAATAATAATGAGAGGTATTCATAACAGTAACAGGAATGCGTTATTAATAATCATATCATTTACGGGAGCATCCATTGATTAAGGCTTTTGGTGGATGGGGGTTGATTGATTTGATCAATCAATCGGTGGGGACCTTTTCTACGTTATTTGTTATTTTCATATCGATGCTTGAAGGACAAACGAGCACTAGCAAAAATGAATGCAGTTTTTGTTATTACGCCCACTGAAGGGATTTTGTCGCGTGATGGCCAGAATGAATAGTTGCGTTCAAAATTGCCATGAATTCAGCATAATCACTAAATTTAAAACAAACCGCAAAGTGCGACCCTTGAGGTCTACACGGTCAACTTCCCAGTAATATCTATTAAAAAGAAAATGTTTTACAAATGATGATGGAGAAAGTAATTGAAATCTTACGATTACTAAAAAATGAATCTACTAAAAACTACAATTTCTCATTTGATGAAAGCTTTTTAAAGCATATGATCTTGCAAAGTATTGACATTAAAACATTTAACCATTCAAAGCGTTGATAACCAGAAATGCACGTTTGATTGAAATTCTGATGGTTTTCAAAATTTAAGCAGTTTTTTTAATTAAAAGATTGTAAAAACTATTGAATCTGCTCAAATTATGCAAATATTTTGAAACTTTGATTGAATTTTCAGAAATTTATTTAGAATAAAAGATATAAAATAATATCATTCGTACGAATCCTCTTTACATGGTAATTTTAAATGATTTTTTCTTTTTAATTTAGTTTCGCGAAAAAAGTTTTGCTGTTTTCTCTCCAAAAACTGATAGGAATGTATAAATTTTATAAACATCAGGTTAAAATAATTTTTTTTAATATAAAAACCCTAAGTTTTCTGATTTTTTTCTATTAAATTAAAAACACAGCTGAAACGGATTTTATCATGGTGAAAAAATCAAAAAGACACGTCGATTGACACCTTATTGATGCAAATATTATTACTGGTTCGTGAGATATAGTGAATGGAAGAAATGACCTTGAAGATCATGATGATTGTTAATGATTTTTTATTTTTTGTTTAATGTTTCTTGTTATCATGAGAAAAAGTTTTGATGTTGTTTTTACAAGCACTGCTTGAAGTATATAAATTGAATACTGTCTTTCATAAATCAGGTTAAAAATTTACTGTTTATAAAAAAGCCTAATTTTTTGCACTTTTTTCCTTAAATTAAAAAACGGCTCAAACGATTTTTTTCAAAATTTGACAGATTCACACAAATGCTAATACGCGTCGGTTGAACTTTCAACCATGCAAATCATATTTTTGGTTCATGAGATATGTATAACGCACGACAGAAATGACCTTGAAAATCATGATGCCTGTTAATGAGTTTTTATTTTTTATTAAATTTTTTACGCATTCTCGAGAAAAACATTTGATGTTGTTTTTACAAGCGCTTCTTGAAATATATAAATTTTATAAAAATTGAATACTGTCTTCCGTAAATCAGGTTAAAAATTTATTGTTTATAAAAAAACCCTATTTTTTGCACTTGTTTACCATAAATTAAAAAACGCCTCCAAAATTTTTTTTCAAAATTTGACATATTCACAAAAATGCTAATACGCGTCGATTGACACCTCAACCATGCAAATCGTATGTTCGGTTCGCGAGATATGTGTAACGCACGACAGAAATGACCATGATGCCTGTTAATGATTTTTTATTTTTTATATAATTTTTTACGTAATCATGAGAAAAAGTTTTGATGATGTTCTAACAAAGACTGCTTGAAATATATAAATTTTATAAAAATTGAATACTGTCTTCCGTATATCAGAATAAAAATTTATTGTTTATAAAAAAACCTTAATTTTTTGCCCTTTTTTTCCTTAAATTGAAAAACGGCTCCGACGATTTTTTCACAAATTTCATAAATTAACGCAAATGCTAATATGCGTCGATTGACGCCTTAAACATGCAAATCGTATGTTTGGTGCGCGAGATATAACGCATGACAGAAATGACCTTCAAAGGGGCAAAACAACAAACCCCTCTGACTGTAGTGTCCCAAAAACTAATCAGCTATTAAGATTGCAAAGACGCTTCGATTGACACTTCAACAAAGTCGATATGACTTTGTTTACGGGAGTTATGCTCGTAGAAAAAACTGTCCATGAACGCACGTTCGTACGTAAGTACGTACACACACACATACATACTTCTTTCTAAAAGCAGTGTAAATATACTCTATAGAACTTAAAACGTGAAGAAATATTGAAAATTTCAATTTCGATTTTCGAGGCGATTACAAGTACTTCCCATATACCGGGAAGTCAAAAATTTTCAGGATTTTACATCAATCAATATAATAATTACTATATATTTACTATTGGTCTTGAAAAATTTTGTATATGCAGTCGAAAATAATTTCAGTTGCATGTAAAAAGCAAAATGTATTACAAATGATGATGGTTATTGAAATCTTACGATTACTAAAGAATGAATCTACTGAAAACTACAATTTTTTATTCGATGAAAGGTTTTTAAAGCATATGATCTTGCAGAGTATTGACTACAAAACATTTTACCGTTCAAAGCGTTGATTGCCTCAAATACAAATTTGATTGAAATTTTGTTGGTTTTCAAAATTTAAGGAGTTTTTTTAAATTAAAAGACTATAAAAACTATTAAAAAACTGCTCAAATGTTGCAAATATATTAAAACTTTGATTCAATTTACAACAATTTCTTTTGAATATAGGATATAAAGTAAAATCATTCGTATGAATCCTCTTTACATGGTAACTTTGAATGATTTTTTATTTTTAATTTAGTTTTTTTCATAATCATGGAATTTTTTGCCGATTTCTCTTCAAAAACTGATAGGAATGTATTGATTTTATAAACATTTATTACTGTGTTGTGCAAATCAGGTTAAAAAAATATTTTTTATGAAAAAAAACTCTAATTTTTCGCATTTTCTTCTATTGATTTAAAAAAAACGGCTGAAACAAATTTTTATAATGTTAAAAACATCAGAAAGTTCCTAATGCACGTCGACTGACACATTAATGATGCAAATATTATAGCTGGTTCGTGAAATATAGTGAATGACAGAGATGATCTTGCAAGTCATGATGACTGTTAATGATTTTTTATTTTTTATTAAATGTTTTACTAAATCAACAGTAAAAGTTTTGCTGGATTTTTCACAAAAACTTTTTGGAGTATATAAATTCTATCAACATTGATTACTGTGCTTCGCAAATCGGGTTAAAAATTTATTGTTTATGGAAAATACCTAATTTTTGCATTTTTTTTCTTGATTTTTTTTCAAAATTTGACAGATTCACACAAATAATAATACGCATCAATTGACATCTTAACAAAGCAAATCGTACGTTTGGTTCACGAGATATAACGCATGACAGAAATGACCTTCAAGGGGGAAAACAACACCCACCTTCGACCTAAGTTTCCCAAAAGCTAATCAGCTCTTAAAATTGCAAAGATGCTTCGATTGACACCTCAAGGAAGTCGACACAACTTTGTCATAAAATACTGTCCACGAACGTACGTAGGTACACACACACACATTCATACATCTACCTATCTAAAAACACTTTATATATACTCTATAGACCTCAAAATGTAAAGAAATGTTGAAAATTTCAATTTCGATTTTCGAAGCGATTACAAGAACTTCCCATATACTGGGAAGTTAATAATCACAAAAATGTTGACAATAAAAGTAGAAAATTTTAGAAATATCCAAGACTGGAAAATAAACAAACATGGAATAATAAACCTTATCAGCGAGAGTTTCCCTAAGGGTCCTCTCTCCTTCTGGCTTTAAGGAACAGGGTTCACCCCGGCTGAGGTAAGTAATTGGTGGGCCTAGTGCGCACAACACATGCAGACACGCAAGCGCTAGGCCATGGTAGGGCGGGCCCAAGCGGCAACATCTGTGCCTGGAGCTCGTCTTCCTAATCGAGAGTAGCACGGCCACCCGAGAGATTGTTCTTGTACGCGGTAGTCTAGAGGTCACACCAGGATTGAAATGCACATAGATCCTGGTCAAGAGCTTGACAATCGATAATGGAGTTGATTGTTCTTAAGACTTTAAAGCCGTCAGCGTACAGGAGGCAGGGAGACTGAATGAATTGAGGCAAATCGTTGACAAAAAGTAAAAAAAGAAGAGGACCTAGGATAGAGCCTTGCGGAACACCTGATGATGGATAGAAAGGAGCAGATGTATGATTGCAGAAGGAGACAATGCATTCATGGTTAACCAGATAGGAAGAGAACCATCTGAGTAAAGACCCTTGAAAGCCATAGCTCTCCAGCTTACGCACTAAAATATTATGATCAACGGAGTCAAAAGCCTTAGACAAATCCGTGTAAATGCAATAAATTTGCTCTCTTTTGGCCAGAGACTTGGCCGCAAAGTCGGAGAATTCTAAGAGGTTAGTAAGTGAGGAACGACCAGCAACAAAACCATGTTGTGCATTAGCAATAACAGGTCTGATGGAAGTAATTAATGAATTTTAAACGAACGGCTCGAGCAGTTTCGAAAAACAAGACAACATGGCTATGGGACGGTAGTTGCGTGCAAAGGAAAGGAGTCCAGACTTGTGGATAGGAATTGTATGTGAAAGTTTCCAGGAAGCAGGGAAAATGCCCTCGGAGACAGTTTTGTTAAATATGATCGATAGAGGCGGGCTAAGAGAGGAAGAGAGGCAGATCACAAACAAGTTAGGAATACCGTCTGGTCCAGGGTTCACATTAGGATCAATTCCATTGATTAGGATCTCTAGCTCAGATTTAGAAATAGATAAACTAGAAGGTAGTAAGCAAGAAGGAGTAGAATAGGAATACAAGGGGGGACTTGCCATGGGAGATGAAAAGACAGAAGAGAGGAAGTCAGTGAATAAGTTTACCATATCTTGAGGAGAGCGAGCAATTAGGCCGTTATGAGTCAACTCGGTAGGGACAGGGGAGGACTTACTTAGAGAGCGAATATAGGACCAGAACATTTTAGTTTCATCCCTGGTCACAGAAGCTTCGAGGCGTTGAATGTAATAATTCGAGGAAAAGCGGATAAGGTGTTTCACCTCGGATCTACTCTGTGAGTATCTAATTCGATCTAAAACAAGTTGGCTTTTCAGCCACTTTCTTCGTAAAGTATTTTTGGTACGTAGAGCAGATTCAATTGCAGGAGAGAACCAAGGAGGCGAGTTCGATTTAACTTCACGTGTTAGGGGAACATAGTGATGAATCAAGTCATTAAGTACAGAGTGTAATGATGATGAAGATGAAGATTTGGAGGCAACTTCTAACGCCTGAGTTTTTTCGATATAAATATCGAAAGTTTAAATTAGGGGGATTGTTGGATAACCGTAATGCGCAAACCTATGCAAGCGGTCAAACCGCAGATAGAGTGGCGTGGAGAACATGTCTCTCGGCCGATATTTTATAATGAAACGCAACGATTTTTCTTTATCACGTAAGGATTGCTGGAAACTTCGATTTCGCTACTAATCGGCAGCGTTGCGTAGTAATATCTCCGCGCGTCTTGGTCAGGAAAGCAAATCCTCCCGATCTATATTTTGGTTTTTTTTTATACCATTTTACAACTTCTAATATGCTTACGTACTAAGTTAATTTATTACCTTATGACTAAGTGCCCAATATATTTTTATTTCACACAGTTCGATGATCTGTTTGCCCATGCAGCAACATAGGTCATCGAATTTCATTATGTATACTGTACAATCTAACCATGCACCCATTTGACCCATGGCGCGATGCCTGTTCTCACATTAGCCTGGTCAAGTGTTCATTCATAAATCGTTCACACTAATCGATGACATGGCAAACCTCTGCCTTGGCATAGGTTGTGTACACGATCGTTGAGTGTAGCGGCAAAACACTCAACACGTGCGGATCGATTTATGGGATTGCGATTGTTTACAATTGCAGGATTTATGACCTACTTTCTTGTGTGGGCTAGGATTTCTTACACTAGGTGACAATGAATATGTCACACTATACTCCATTAAATGGTAAAGATTATAATACACTACGTCTTTACCCTTTTTTGATGAGTCTTATACTTATTAAGACGAATCATTCGATCTGTTCTTTTGTACAATATGGCTTGATTCTATTTTTATGTATTAATTTGTGTGTTCCCTCTATGTCTAATAAAACATTACTTTTATCTATTTCAATTACTTTATAAGGACCTTTGTATGGTGGCTGGTGCTTTTTTCGGTTTTCTATTCTGATTAGTACAAGGTCTTCTAATTTTATTTTCGCGGGATTTATGTCTGTATCTTTATCGACTCTGTTTGTTGTTACTTTTTTATGATATCTCGCACTTTCGTTATTGATGTTCTCAATCTTACCCTTAGCTCTTTTGCGTAATTGTCTAAATCGTAGACCCCATCGTTATTTTCAATTAAATCATTTGGTAGGTAGGGAAGTTTGCCAAATATTAGCTGGTAGGGGGTTTAATTGGTGTCTACATGCAGTGTTGTTTTATATGCAAATGCATAATATGAAACCCAATTGTCCCATTGATAATCATCGGCAAATGCATACATGTATTCATTAAGTACACGATGATTTCTCTCTACCACACCAAGAGTTTGGTGATGATACGGCGTTGAGAATATTTGATTTATGTGTAATAGTTCACTTATTTCTTTCATGAGTTTATTGTTAAATTCCGTGCCTAAACTTGATTTAAAGTTTTTAAAGTGACCATATTTTAAAATGAATTGGTTGATTATACCTTCGGCAACTGTACGTGCTTCCTTATTTTCTAATGGGATTGCTACTACAAATTTTGTCAGTTCACATTGTAACGTCAATATATACCTATACGAGTTAGATATTCGTAGTGGTCCTACTGTATCTATTTCTATTGGTTCGAAACTGGTTGTGGGTGTTCCGGTTTTTACCATGTCCTCCTTAGTGTGTCTTATCTGCTTATTAATTTTACAAGCTGTGCAGTTTATTACGTGTGCCTTAACCATGCTGCTCATACCTTTCCAACAGTAACGTTGTTTTAGTTTTAACAAAGTTTTGCGGATCCCTAAATGTCCTGCGTGTAGTGAATTGTGAAATTCCTCAATAATTTTCTTTTGCTCGATTTTATCTGTTATTCTTGTGGGTGGCTTATTTATCATTATCTTCAATTTCGTACGAATATCACGTCATCCTTTGACGGTGAGAGCTCTTTAATATTTTCTTTATGAGCAAATTTTATTAGTTTCTCCATGATGGAAACGTATTTCGCATTTGAATTATCGCTACTGTGCTCTTTAAAGTTTCTGGTACCATTTTTATCATTTTTATTTGCTAGCTTTCCTTTGGCTGAAACGGATTTCTCGCCAGATATATCGCTGCAATATATTATTATCTCTTCTTTCGTACGTACGATGCTTATATTTTCATTATTATTTTTGTTGCGCAATATTATAAATTTCAATTTAGTTATACCGGTAATGTCTGACAGACTCGTGCAGTCCCAACAATAGAATTGATCAGAGTCTATGGATTGGGTGCAGTTGCTGCTGACTTGCTTCGTCATATTATCTTCATTTTAATTTTAATTTGCCATACCCCTTGTTATTGCTAGTAACTTTCGTTTTGCTTTATTATCGTTTTCTGAAGGAATCATTGCTTTTAAGGTATCAGAGTCTAATTCGATTCTTGATAGAGCATCTGCATTTGTGTTAATGGAGCCTTTCTTGTAAATGATTGTAAAGTCATAATCTGACAGATCGACACGTATTCTCGTCAATTTAGATTATGAATTGTTATGAGTAAAGAGAACAGATAGAGGTCTGTGGTCCGTTACGACCACGAATTTTCTTCCATATAAGTATGGTCTGAAGAAGTTAATGCCCCAGTGTATCGCAAGCAACTCTTTTTCAATAATTGGTTTATTGATATCGTGCTTTGTTGAACTTTTGCTGGCATATGAGATTGGTAAATCTGAACCTATTTCACCTTGTGACAATACTGCTTCTAACGCGTAGTTAGACGCATCTGTGGTTAATATGAATGGTTCATCATTATGTTTATATTGTGTTGTCTATTATAATTGTTATTATTGTTACTATTGTTATTATTGTTATTATTGTTATTATTGTGAAATGATCGGCGCATGTTTGTGTATCTATTATTTGTATGCATATTGTTCCTGAATTGACTATTGCCGTTATTGTTTCTGTTTGTGTATTGTTTGTTTCTATCATAGTTAAAATGCGACGATTTCTAATTTGCAGAATCGATTTAAGCATTGACTATATCGAATGCTTCGAACTAAATTTAAAGAAAGAATGTAATCTTTCATTTGTTTCATAGGTAATGTCAACTTTTGCACTATTATTTTGTGTTGACTTGATAGCAAACTGTTTGTTAAATAGATGAAACCCAAAATCTAAATACAATAATTCGCATATTTATATGATCTACAGTAATTCTAACTAAAGTGTAAAGTGTTATTTTAGTGCACGTTCTCAATTAACAATTGAAAATTGCCCATAATACAAACTTATCAATCGTATTCAACTTCATTAATCATATTTTTCCTTTTAAACGTGAGGTGCACTTTGGCACAGTTTTCCTAAGAGTTCACGTAGTGATTTCATGTTATCTCAAAATTTTATCGATTTGTTTAAAGAATCTTTAGTTAATATAGTATTGTTATTCAGTCCATAGCTATGAAAATTTAAATTTTGACTAAAAATAATAAGTGTTCAATTATAAATTCCTGGTCGTTGCCGTTAAATCACTTAGTCATCATTAAATTGTTTGTTAGTTTACTCGCAAATAGCGCAAGCCGCTTGACGTACTCTTCCTTTATTTTTCCGGCGTGAACTGTGTGACTGTCTGCCTACTCAATTATTCACTGATTCCACAACCCGCCATGGTATCGTCCTCGATACCGCATTTTCACTCAGTATCGTTTTTTCCGATACCATCATCGTCGTCATCCGCGAACCACTCGTTGTAATACTCGGTAGACTTTACCAAGGGCGTCATAAAGTCTGCTGCCAAACTCGTGCGAATGGGGCCTTTGTGGTCTCCGACCTTTTTGACAATATAACGATTATTACTCATGACCGTGACAATCTTGTACGGTCCCAAAAACTTAGGGTATAACTTTAGACCACCACTGTACTGTGTTCTTTGAAGAGCGACTAAATACCCCACTTCGTATTTTCCAGCCGATTTTCTCTTCCGGTTGAATGTTTTCCTATTTTCTTCCTGTATTTTTAAGATGTTCTTTCTTGCATCATCACGAAGATTTGTACGTTGTTCCTCAAATAACTTGATGAATTCGTCTTCCACCAATTGTCTCAACATTTGAGCATCTGTTAATTTCATTTTTTCGCCAATCAATAATTCGAAAGGCGTCTTCTTCGTACTTCTGCTGAGCGTAGAATTCATGAACTGTTGCACCTGACCAACACATTTTCACCACTCCATGGAATTGTCTGCTGCCAATTTTGCCAAAATTGGAATAATCACGCGGTTCATCCTTTCCACCTGACCATTCGCTCGTGGTACACCTGTCGTGATTAGAACGTTTTCGATGTTCTCAACTTTACAGAAATCATCAAAGGTATTAGCGGTAAATGCTGCACCTCGATCGGAGATAATACGCCTGGAATTTCCAAAAGTCACCGCCTGCAACTTGAGTCGATTAATTGCTTCGTCTGTGGTCGTTGATTTCGTTGCGTTTAACTATACAAACTTTGTGAATGCATCAACGATGACAAACAAATGATTGTAGGCCTTCTTTGTTGAGGGCATTGGACCCAAATAGTCAACATCATACGTGTCCAATGGTACAGTTCCCTTTTCAATGGGATTTAACAAACCATCACCTTTCCCATGTTTTTTCTCATCTAGCAAACATTTCACACAATTTTCAATCACTTTTTGAATTTTCTGCCTCATATTGGGAAACCAATATTCACGTTTCAACATAAACTCAATTTTATTCCAACCAAAATGTCCTTGTTCGTGAGCCTGTTTAATGACGTCATACTGCATTCTTTTTGGAACCACCATGAGTTCATCCCCATCACTCTCGCGATACAACACTCCTTTTTTCGACATGGAAAATTCATCATTTTGCCCTGTTTCAACTGAATTAATCATTTTCTGCAATTCAGGATCGTCTTGCTGTGCTTTCTGTATTTTTTCGATCAAACCGTCTCGGCCTTCCTGCACAAGTAAAATCTCAACTGGGTTTCTACTTAATGCGTCAACATGGCGCATAGACGTACCAGGTCGATGCTGAATTGTATAATTGAATTGATCAATTAACAGCGCCCAATGCGACACTCTTAAAGAGAAATCTTTCTTTTTCATCGTTAACACAAATGCTTTAAAGTCTGTCACAATCTTAAAGTCAATGTTCAACAAATACACTCGAAATTTTTTCAACGCTTTTACCACTGCAAGTATCTCCAACTCATAACTCGTGTATTTCTCTTTAGCGGGTGTCGTCTTCCAGCTTGCATAGTAGACAGGGTAAAACCTGCCATCCTCTGCGTCTTTCTGCAGCAACACAGCGCCTAAACCGCCCTTACACGCATCTGTGTGCAATTCAGCCTGTACCCCAACACGATACAACTTGAGCACTGGCCCTTCAATCAAGGCCTCCCTCAACTTTTCAAACGACGCCTTCTGTTTGTCACCAAACTCAAATTTCATACCGTCTCTTAAGAATTCAGATAGGGGTCTTGCATGCACGGCAAATTAAGGAATAAATTTTCGAAAATACCCCGTGCGTTCCAAAAAACTTTGCACCTGTTTCACTGTTTTTGGAATTGGGAATTTCTTCACTGCTATTGTCTTTCTGTCAGAGGGTTGGATCTGTTCGGCCTTCACAATGTATCTCAAGTAATCAACCCTTCTCACCAGCAATTCACAATTCTTCCAGTTAATCACCAAACCGTATTCACTCGCCGTTTTCAATACAAATTTTAATTTCTCCAGATTTTCCTTCTCGTCCTTAGCAGGAACAATCAAGTCATCAAGGTACACGAGCACTACGCCACTTGTAATTAGCGACCGAAAAATTGGTCTAATATGTCTTTGGAAACCCGCCGGTGAGTTACAAAGTCCGAAAGGAACTTTTAGGAATTCATAATGCCCATCTGGCACCACAAACGCCGTATACTTGACACTTTCTTCCTCAACAGGCACGTGGAAGAATCCATCTTTTAAATCCAATGTAGAAAACATTCGCGCAACTTGCAATCGATCGAATTGATCCTCGATCAATGGCGATTTCTGTCTTTAATAATTTTTTTGTTCAGTGACCGATAATCACAACAAAGTCTCATTAGTCCATATTTTTTCTCAGTTAACACTACGGGACTATCGTAATCGGATACACTTGTTCGTACGACACCTTCTTCAATCCATTCTTCAATCGTTTTGTTCACTTGTTTTTTCTGTTCGTCCGAGAGTCGTCGTCGATTCTGAAATACAGGCATCTCGTCTTGCAACATAATACGCATTTTCACTCATGTATCTTTAGTTTTATCCGGTACATAGTTCTTACTAATTCTCGCACTTCGTCTTTAATTTCTGGATCAATTACATGTCGGATTGAAACGTCATAGTCATTTTCCGTCACTTGGCCCACGTTGTTATTCAACACTTCGTTGCAGCCAGCATCATTAGTCTCCACTATATTCTCAATCGACTCGATTTTCTTTAACACAGCTTGCCTGTGTTTTACTCGTACTTCAGCATGGTCGGATAATTCACCACTCACTAACAAATCATTTGCATTTGCATCCAACTCAATATCAACGTGACTTGCCATCTCTAGCACACGATAAACATAGTCCTCATAAGATTCCGCACTTTTTTTCATCACTGCAGCCAATTCTTCATGCACTTGTTTACTATTCATCGTTTCAGAGAATTCTTTAATGATGTATGTCTTCAATTTCCCCCACGTCGTAGCGTGACACTCATAATTCACATACACTTTTGCTGGTCCATCTAGCAACTTTTTCATGTAAATCACCTTCTGTGCCTCTGACCATGAGCACATTTCCGTGGTTTCTTCTAATGTGGAAAACCACCGTCGAACATTCTGAAGTCCATCACCGATGAATCGTTCGAAGGCATCGTCAACATCTTTGAACGTCACAATATTGCGCGGATAACCGGCAAAACGATCTCTTTCATCACTCTTGCCTGAGCTGCGCCTCTTGGGACCACCACGTACATGCTTCACACCCGCACCGGTGTTTGCATATTCTTCATCGTCACTGTTTTCACTGTCCAAACTACTTTCGTCATCACTGCTCGAATTACTTTTCTCTTTTCCTCTCAGAGTCGTCTTCAGTCTTTCGAGTAATTCGGCCTTTTAACCCGTCGTCTTTAATCCCAAATCAATGAGTCGTGCTTTTAACTCTTTGCTTCTTAGCGTATCAAGATCACTATCTTCGTCTTCGAGATGATTATCATTTTTTTTATTTTTTCCGACACTAGTTTCACCATTTACACCTGTGTCGCCCTTCGTCATTGCCTCTGATAACCTCAAGCGTTCGATCAGCGCCGCCTTTTTACCCGTAACCTTGAGTTGCAATGCACGTAATCTAGCTTTCAGTTCACCCACATTCAGAGTATTCAAACCATCTTCGTTGTCACTTTCATCTTCTTCCTCGTCGTCACTTGCGTTTCTCGCCAGATCAACTTTTCTCAACCGTTCAATTAAGACGGACTTAGATCCTTTCATCGATAGGCCAAGCACTTGGAGTCTACTACGTAGTTCCTCCATGTCCAATTCATCATAAGTCACATTTTCCGTAGAACCCGGCATTTTAACACCTTATGTACGTTACACAAAAATCGTCAATTGGCCGTCTACCTATTGTGTACCGCACGCACCTTAATTGAATTCTCAGATATGGACTGTCAACGTTTAATTTACCGCTAACGACTTTGATACCGTACCAAAATATCTCTGTTCTCGAAATGATCCCGGTTGAGCCCCCACTTTGTAGGGTCAAAATCACCGGGCACAGAATATTTATTTTCATTACGGAAAAAGAGTCTTTATAATTCTACGAAAAATTATTGATTCGTCTCCAAAGCCGCTTGACGTACTCTTCCTTTATTTTTCCGTCGTGAACTGTCTGACTGTCCACCTACTCAATTATTCACTGATTCCACATTCATTTAGCCACTTATCGAGTACGGAAACAGGGCAATTGCAAGGAATATAAACACACCCAACAAAAAGGGGACTAGATTGTGTGTTTATCTTAATAAGTATCCATTCTATAATGGATGGGAAGGTGACCGGGAAAAAGAGGTACAGAGGGAAGAATTAAGAGAAGGCTTTGCCGCAATGAGAACACCTACACCGTCACTTTTCAAGGCAGAGTGAGTATTACGATCATGTCAGAAGACACGATGATAAGCGAAAAGCTCTTTGTCATAGATGCTAGCGTTAAGCCAAGTTTCAGATAAGCAAACGACATCGTGATTAGCAGAGGAAGAGGATAGGAGAAACTTCTGCAGTTTAGTCCTATGGCCACGACAGTTTTGGTAGTACAAAGAAACTTCACGTTACGATGATGAAGTTACTGTTGAGAGCTGTGTAAACGAGGCTGGCGAAAATCCTTAGAGCGGCGAGTAGAGAAGGCTTTGACCAGTGTACCGCTTGGCCAGAAGTCAGGTTTACGTAGGGAATTAAATTCCGGAGGAGCCGTAATTTTGAAGGAGGCAATAAACTTGTTCGGAATATTATCTTTCGTAAGCTTCTTGCAGTTTATGAAGGCAGGAGAAAATCCAAGTTTGGCATTGATGTGGCTCAAAACATCATCTTTAGATGTGGAGTAAGCCAGCCAAGAAATAAATATTTGGAGAGAAGGAGCGACAACTTGAAGCGATGAAGCAGCAGTGGGTGAAGAATGTTGCAAAGCTGGTGTAGCAGAAATCGGAGCTTTGAAGTTTAGCGTCACAAGTGAAGGCTTTGCGACAGTAGCAAGTGACGTTGTTGTTGTAAGACATCCAGATGATAAAGTTGTTGCAGTCGAAAAAGTTGTAGCAGCCGAAAGAGATGATAACGCTTCAGATGTAGATGTAGAAGAAGAAGATGCTGATGTTGAAGAAGATGCTGATGTTGATGTTGATAGTGTGGGGACCGACGAAGTCGCAGGAGTAGGCTGAAGTGTTGAGGAGGATGAAGATGAAGATGAGCGATTGCGTGATTCAGTAGTAGTTTTGCGATGAAGAGCAGGTGCCGATTTAGATATCGCACCTTGATGGTTGCGGTTTAGATCATTAGAAACAGCTTTCAAAGATGGTGGCGTTGAGGCACCAAAGATTACATCCATTCTCTGAGAGCAGTGAGTGTAGCGGTATTTTGATGAAGTATTTTTATTACATCATGTAGCGTGGTAACTTTGCATGCATCACAACGATAGAAAACGTTGTTGGGGAGCTTGGCAATAATGTCAACAAGTATAACGTTAGTGTTGATACACTTCGCGTGAAAACACTTGCCACAGTACCCGTCACAAAAGATGAAGCGATAGCGCGTGGATCCAGGCTGTTTGCAAATCGCACATAAAGAGCCAAATGGTGGTGAATAAAAAACCGTAATGAAAAGGGTTAGCTTTATTTGAAAGTGCAAAAATAGCGGTAACGGAACCCAATTAAAGCGAATAGATTGATGAGTTTATGTCAACTGAATTGGAACTTTAGGAAGCCGTTAACTGAACGCTGGACAACAGCCACACGCAAAGAGCACCAGCGAACAAAGAACTTGTTTAAAATTCACTAGATAACCAAGCGCGGGAAAGCACTGAGTGTTTAATTGTGAAGGTAACGCGCACAGCAACTGTATGTTTTGTTTTGTTTGGTCGAATTCTTTTTGTCGGTATGTAATCGGGTAAATCGATGGCTGAACCTCTGGAAATGAGATTCGGGACTGATGCTAGAGAACGCACCCACGACATTTCGCGCCGAGCTGAGCTGGCCTGCCAGCAGCCATCATTCCTCTAGCTAGGAAGAGGCCAAACCCGAATTCGTCTGAACGACACAAGGGTCCGTTGCCTCGTTCCCGGGACTTAACGTCCATAGAGGCCAACGAGACGAAAGTCTTGTTGCCTTGAAATTTTGATGCGATATTGTTCACCAACTTTCATTTCATTACGCATCCATTGCTGCAAAATAGCTATTAGTAAAAGGTAGAGACTGGAGCCTAAAGCTGAATTATGGCTCTATACGGCGATAGTGGAACCAATCCTTTTGTATAGCGTAGTATTTGGTGGTCATCTATTGCGAAAACATCAAATGTAGACCCGTTAAACAAGGTCAGATAGGCTGCAGCTATTGTAATAACGCACCACCCCTACAAAGGCATTGATTAATTTATTAAATATACACCTGATTGAAAAGTTTTGTCGGCTTATGTATGTGTGTGATGTGAGGTTGGACACACACGTAGCCGAGCGACTCAACGATAGGCAACAACTACTTGCGAAGTGGCCATTGCTTGGGTGATCGTGCTGAAGTAAAGACATTAGAAATAGAGTGCTGTGTAATAACCATTGAAAATATAATAAAAAGTATTATAATCCAACAGGTTATTGGCCCAGAGCACGCGTTCACTGCGCAGTGTTTTAAAAGTGATTTTAGAGAAAAAGTGAACGGTCAAGAGAAATTAGAAGGTAAGCCCAGTATAATTTACTAAAAGGTGTAATACCAAAAGGGGCGCAAGCATTGGTTTTCTTTGGTGCGTGTCGAGGCAGAGACCTGACATGCAGCCTCGAGCATGCTTGGGAATGAGCAACGAGCGCATGGGAAGCGTGCTTTGTTCGAAAACCGATTCTATTTAGAAACGTTTCTCGCACGTTGCCATTTTAAGAAGCGTCGTGCGTGGCTTGGTGTTTACGAAAACATCAAAGGTAGATGTATACGAGTGCATGTATGCATAATATGAGAGAAGTTTTGTTTTCTGAACAGAGAGTTCTGAAGATGAAAACATAAATTAATTATTTGAAAGCGTACACGTCAACTTTCTTTTGTTTTAAATGAAAGTAAATTGCAGTTAAAGGTCCGAACTAAACAAAATTGTTTTGTGTAGTAATGCAATTTTTGTTAAGTAATCTGAGCTTAATCCATATGTTTAGTTACAAAATATTTCGGAGCTGCAATTGTACGATGCTTGCTGTGCAGTATTGTATGATCGGTAGCTCGGGATGTTGAAGAACTCGGCCTGGTGTCCCGTATGTGTGCATGGCCAACTGAATTCAACAGGTTTTCATTGCCGTGCGTGGAACCGAGTGTTGAAGAAAGGGGTGCACGTACGTGGTGACGCTACTCGAGGACGAGATGTCTAGTTTCAAGTCGCAACGGGCTGCTGTTCCTTCATTATGATTTAGAAGCACGAAACTAATTTTTTTTTACAAAAACCTAGTAATAGACGAAAGAGAATGCAAATAAAGCTAAGAGCATATGAATATATGAAAATATTTTGTTTCAAAAACCCGGAATAGATGGCAGAAGGGAAAGCTCTAAACAGCTCAGATGAGTGGAAAGGAGCGTTGGTGGATTACAAAAGTGAGGATGAGGCTCCAGAAATGAATTCACCAGCCTTTATATTGAATACTATAAAGATGACAGTCGAGAAGAAAAACAAGAGAAACATAAAGAGAATACCAAAAATAAAGACAGTAAGTTATGTTTGTGTTTAAATTTGGGAGGATTTTCTGCCATCTTCTTTTCTTACTCCTGGTCTTTCTACTGCCAAACAAAATAGAGTGGTTAAATAGTGCTGTAAAATTTTATGAGAAACTAGAGTCTAGTTGTTGGAAGTAGAGTGTGAGAGTAAGAGCCTTATGCGATGGAAATAGAGTAAATCCAGGATTTAATAAAGAGTTTTCATTTTACAACATTTCATGGAGCAAAATCAAAAATTAATTGATCAATATGCCAAGACGCCGTCAAAATTAAATGCTGTTACTAATACTCTCGAAAGAGTCGTAGTAGGAGCAAGAGCTATGGTTGAGATGTTGGAAAAAAACATCCAAAGATAATCTACAGACTGAGAAGGCTCGACTTGAAACAAGAGGGTTAGAAATGAAAATTCAGTTTTTTCAGCTTCAATATCAGAATCCAAATGTTT
The DNA here is from genome assembly GCA_963942545.1 of Oxycera nigricornis. NCBI lineage: Eukaryota > Metazoa > Arthropoda > Insecta > Diptera > Stratiomyidae > Oxycera > Oxycera nigricornis. The sequence continues at coordinate 67,050,978 of OZ012659.1, read as the reverse complement.
AAAGAGAAAAACAAAAAATATAGAGGATGACATGGCAGCTACTGACATAAAGAGAATAAAAACGACAGACAAGACGAATGTAGAAGATAATAACGAAGAAAAGTCTCGAGAGAAAAATAAAAGCTTGGATAAATAAGTAGAGCCTTTAAAGAAAGTTGTAGAGCAAGAAATATTAAACACAAAGTTTCATATTTAAAAAAAATTATATAATAGAAAAAGACTCAAATTTTGATATTTGGCTAGATTACTTAAAATCCGAGCTAATGAGCAACAACTTGGTAGATGTAATTGAACCAAATAATGAGAGTATTCAAAATCGATCAGAAGCATTAATAGCTAGAAGAAAAATTTGGGTCCGAGATATAGTAATTAATTGCTTGGAAGAGAAGTATCATAAGAAAATTTTAAATTTAAAAGAACCCGTAAAGATTTTAAAAAGATTGAGAAGTTCAGGGACAAGTAAAGTAAATGTCACTCACAGTTTGGTCAGAACACGTTTTTATGCAATAGGAATGAGTAAAAATGAAACCGTAAACGATTTTTGTGATCGGTTTGACGCAATACTTAAAGAGTATGAAGCATGCAAAGACGTTATAGAACTAACAGATCAGGAAATACGTTCCGCTTTTTATCAAGCTGTATTTTCAGCGATCCCTGAGCTACGAAACGCCTATTTACTCAAGAAACAATCAACGTCGCGAGAAATGACTTTAGACGAAAAAAAATCTTACATCTTACAGTTAGAAGCAGAGAAAACGGCGGACTTGCTGCATAAACAACAATCTCGCGCTAAAGCCTCGGAAGAAAGCTTCGCGGAAATGGTAAACTGCTTTGATGGTCTTACATCCGCTGTCTCATCTAGTTGCAGCAAGAATAGCATCGACAAAGCTCTCAATGAGCTGCAAACTAAGCTTTGCTCCATAAATGAGAACGTGAAGGATATAAATGCAATCCTTACAGCTCCTTCAACGAAATATGACACCAAGATTACCTATCGTTTCCCCGAATCGACATTTATTCGAAAAAAACCCCGAATAATCTTTTCCCCGAATGAATTTTTACCCGAATGCATATCCCCCGAATAGACATTTCCCCGAATGTATGATCCCTCTATCAGAGTATCAGCCAAAATAATACTGAGAATGATAAAGAAAATACAATAGGAGCCAGATCAATTTTTGAAAATAAATACTTCATCAATGATATGAAAGTAATAAATGAAAAATGTAAGCTTAAACAAATTGAAAATACTAATCACAAAGAATATAACACACAAAATATAAAATACGAAATAAATGAAAGTAAAAAATAGTAAAAATCAACCAGTCATCTTGTCTAATGTTATTGCAAAGTCAGGAAATAGTTTATCACTTAGTTAAAAAAAAAACATTTAGCCTTGCCGAGTGTCTCTAAAACGACTAAAAAGATTAAATTATTTAGTAGAATAGGAGCTATTTCCTCCGAAGTTTGTAGAAATTTGGAGAAACAGAAAGAAGAAGTGAGGAAACAGAAAAGAAACGATATATTGATCAAAAAATTAAGAGATTAGAAGCTAAAGAAAAGAAAGAAGAAATGCAGAAAATAAAAGCAGAGAAGTTATCAAGCTCCAAACTTATTAAAAAAAGGAAGAAAATTACGACACAATAATTATGAAGAAAATGTATTTAATAAAACATGTGTATGCCAAACGTGCAATAGTAAAGAGGCTGACTATAGGGTAGGATAAGGCTGACTTGTGGAGAAATGAGGCTGACTACTGGTAAAAAGTGCCAAATTTTGATTAATGTTGATTTTCTATATGATGTTTATAGAATTATAAAGTTTTGTTGATTTTGTTAGAAAGTTGAATAAGCAACTTTTCTGTCAATAACATGTAATTTTATTCATAGTGTTGAATATTTAAACTATAATCCAAGAAAGTTTTTATTCTCCCTAAAAGGCTGACTACTGGGTATTTTACCCTATCCCTTGGAAGAAAAATCAAGGCGGCGCCGAAAAAAATGGGTTGATATACAGCAGCGATTGAAAACTTTTGTTAATAATTACGAAAATTACGACACATATTTAGAGTATTTGCAAGCAATTGGTCACATAATAACATTGTAATTGTATGTGTACGTGTAAATCGATTGAGTGTAAAAATAAACTAAACGTGTGTGCATAAAAAATTAGTGAGTGCTGTGAAATTTTATTCGGGAAATAATTAAAACGGTATTCGGGGATTAATTGATTCGGGGAAATAGTATTCGGGGATAAAGTGATTCGGGGAAATAGTATTCGGGGATTAATTGATTCGGTGAAATAGTATTCGGGGATTAATTGATTCGGAGAAATAGTATTCGGGGGTTAATTGATTCGGGGAAATGATGATTCGGGGAAACGCATTCGGGGAAATGAACGGGAACGTGACACCAATATTGCCAAGTCGCAAATTAATGGAGACCAGATTCTTAAAACCATCAACCAGCTTGCGGAGACCTTGAACCGGCAGCATCTTAATTCCATAGAAGCATTTGAATCAAGAATTCAACGGACATTAGTCAATATGGAGCAAAGACTGATCGCATTGTGTGATGATAAGCGCTGCGAAGTCAACACGCCGACGAGCAGCGTTTCAACACCACTTAGCCAAGAAATTCCTACCACTAACCTCCAAATGGTATTAAATAATGCCACGAAGAAGCCAACACAAGACAAAGCAACATCCCCATTGAAGTCAGCCTCTAATCATAAGGCTCACGTTACAAGTCCTCGCCAATCCAAAAGTGCTAGTAAATTATTCAAATTTGGCACATTTTGGTCAGAAGTTAAATGAAAAGGACGCATTTCCAAATTTAGAAAGAACGATGACGATCTTTCGAACAATACTTCTGCCAATAATAGTGAATATGTGGATTTCTTTGTCAGAAAATCCTCAAAAGCTGCCAAAAAAATAGAAATTGAAAAGAAAATCCGCAAGGATCTTTCCATAGACAGCATTGTGATGCTTTTGGCGCGGCGTGATAAAAGAAATCAATCATTTAAAGTGTCCATCCCATCTCGATACGCATGGCTGTTCACAGACCCTCAGGGAGGAAGCTCATATCAACTCAGCAATGGACTCGTTTTTTATCCATGGTACGTCTCACGGAAGGATAAAAGCAAAAACAAGAAGGAAAACTTAAATACGAATAGTGTGCATAATTATAGATCAAACAGTAATTATGATAAGTCCCCTCAGAATTCAATTTGTATCCCACAACCTAAGACCTCCCAACATACCTGTAAGACCTCTCAGCACAGTCCCATTTTTTCTCCTGCACATGGAAGTACTCTCTCAACCTCTTCCGTTAATATACTTTTGAAAGATTCCTCTTCAGAAACAACATTCTATCCAATAGATCCACCTAAAAACTACTCGGATAATCAACCCATCATGACCACTTATACACACCATAAGACGGACAATCCAGTACCCTCTGTACACTCTGCTTCACCCGTGCCCCGTACTCAGAAAGCTTCCAATGACCAGCCGAACAAAAGCAAAATTATATCTAACCAAACTGCAGTTCACACTGATGAGTCGCCATCTCCGTACTTAAACTTCGTTCGCGGTGAAATAATAGTTCCTTCTTCCAATGGCTTCATTCAAATTCCTTCTCAATCTGTCATAGTTCCCGATAGCGAGCCTCAGTTTCTGGATCCGCTCTCTCCGCCTGTGGTTAAAATCACTAAAAGCTGTGGTGCCGACCTTGAAAGTAGATATATGTTGTCTGGATTTAGAGACCACAAAATCTACGATTGTATCCGTCTTTACCTGGCATACATGCATAATGCGCCACATTCTTCATGCGTGGATGGTAAAACCAAAGTCAATCTTAAGGTTATGATACACCAAAAAGGTCTTCCCACGGACTTTGAATCTTTACGCCAGATATTTTTCAATTATCATGAGCAACTTGATATGACCCAAGATCAAATAAAAAAAGATCTTGAAACTTTTGGGTCGCACATAAGATCCAAGCATATTTCGTCGCTTCAGAGGGAAAGAGAAGAGAGCAAGAAATATTATTCCTAACAAACGTTTGACGGTGAATTCCCTTAGGCTCTTTTACCACATGAGAGGCAAGATAAACAAAAATTACCTGGACGCCAAATCCTGCCATTTTAATGTACTGACCTTCACTGAAACATGGCTCAACGACTCATACAAGAACGAGGAAATCCTTGACGGAAACTGGACTATATATAGGAATGACAAGGATTTTCTATTCACCAGCCAATCTAGAGGCGGTGGTGTGATGGTCGCAATCAACAACACTTTTATAAGTGAGATCGTTGAAACTGTGTCCTATAAAACTTTTGAGCATAAAGCCATTCGTGTTGGTTTAGGGTCTGTATTTTTATTCATTGTTGTAGTGTATGTTCCCCCCAACTCCAACGAAGATATCTATGGTTGCATACGAGACGAATTATCTTCCGTAATAAATCTTCTAGCCGAAGAAGACAAAATAATAATACTAGGGGACTTTAACCGCCCCACTTTGTCCTTTGTTCCTGATGAATTTGATGGCTACCTCTTACCAACGAACCTTAGAGATTCGATTGACCTCAATCTGCTTAGTACATTTTATGGCAATGATTTGCAGCAAATATCCCCAACTGCAAACCAAAACGGTAATTGGCTGGATTTCGCGGTTTTCGCGGATTTCGCAAAGGCCGTTCGACTACAACCAACCTTATGATTTTCACCTCTGACATTCTCTGTGCTATAGAAAAGGGCCACCAAATTGACGCAGTCTACACAGACTTTAGCAAAGCTTTCGATCGCGTAGACCACGACATCTTAATAAAGAAATTGCATAACTTTGGTATTTCGGGTTCTTTGCTTAAATGGGTTTCTCCTTACCTCAAAAATCGGACGCAAGTCGTTAGATTTCAAGGAAATCTGTCAAGAAAAATTCCAATTTCTTCTGGAGTGCCACAAGGCAGCCATCTCGGCCCACTCTTATTTAATATATTCATATTTGATCTGTCCTCAGTTCTATCTAACATACCCCATCTTTTATATGCCGATGATCTGAAAATGGGGCATTTCACGTGAAACCGACAACGAAAAAAAAGTGAGGTTCTGAAATTCGGTCATATTGGGCACATTTGTACTTCTAGGGTATATGAATGTGTACACATAATATTTTTGTTATTTGATGTTTAGTTGTTAAGATATGGGATTCTAAAGAATTCAAATTTTCACAGAAGGGGTTTTTTGAAATTTTATTTTAATATTGAAGTAAATTATAATTAAATAATAAATGTAGTGTTTTGTATAGAAAATTTACTGTTCTTTTTGATTTTTAAATGATATTCCGAATTTGAATTTTTTTTCTAGTTTTAAACCGGAAGTGAATATTTAAAATATTTTTTTCAATAACTTCGACCATTTTAATTTTTTTTTTACTGTAAAATAAAGCTTAACATGTATACAATCTACCATAAAAATTTCAGAGTGGGATCTAGATTAGTTTAGGAGATATATTAATTAGAGTGCGTGCATGTCGCTCTGAGCGTGATACCTGTCGCTTGTTAAAGTTGTTTGGTGATGTAAAAATACATTAAAACGTTGATAATATGTCAGTAAAATTGATTATTTATTGTTGCCTTACCCTTTTGTGTCATTCTCAGGTTATTGAATACCTAAATTTAAAATAAAATGTAATATATTGAAAGAAATTATGTGTAGAAACCATTTTCAAAATAAAACATTATTTTTCGTGATTTTTACTCATATTGTGGTGACAAAATACGAATAAAAACACCACCTCTTAATTGCAAAAAGAATCACTTCATCAAAACGAATCAAAATTACATAATAGAAAGACATAAAAGCATGAAGGCAAGCAACGCTCGCTTTTTTTTCATTGTTGTTCTAACCTTAGTCAGCTACGTTCGTTAATAAGTTTTATCATTTTAATTGACTTTTTTGTCTCCCTACGATGATCGGCACTTAAATCCATTAAATTTACTGGCTCCGAAAATTTAAAGATATAGAAAAAATTGCTAAAAGTTTAGATGTAAAATGGAATGGAAATATTTTACATTTTATTTAAAATTTAGGTATTAAATAACTTCAGAATGACACAAAAGGGTAAGGCAACAATAAATAATCAATTTTACTGACATATTATCAACGTTTTAATGTATTTTTACATCACCAAACAACTTTAACAAGCGACAGGTATCACGCTCAGAGCGACATGCACGCACTCTAATTAATATATCTCCTAAACTAATCTAGATCCCATTCTGAAATTTTTATGGTAAATTGTATACATGTTAAGCTTTATTTTACAGTAAAAAAAAATTAAAATGGTCGAAGTTATTGAAAAAAATATTTTAAATATTCACTTCCGGTTTAAAACTAGAAAAAAAAATTCAAATTCGGAATATCATTTAAAAATCAAAAAGAACAGTAAATTTTCTATACAAAACACTACATTTATTATTTAATTATAATTTACTTCAATATGAAAATAAAATTTCAAAAAACCCCTTCTGTGAAAATTTGAATTCTTTAGAATCCCATATCTTAACAACTAAACATCAAATAACAAAAATATTATGTGTACACATTCATATACCCTAGAAGTACAAATGTGCCCAATATGAACGAATTTCAGAACCTCACTTTTTTTTCGTTGTCGGTTTCACGTGAAATGCCCCAAATGTATCACGTAGTAGCATCGACCTCTGACGTAACTTTCATCCAGTCTAAGCTTGATGCATTAGAATTAATATTCATATCAATATTGGTAAATGTCAAGTGATGAGCTTTGCTCGCAAAAATACTATTGACAGTTACACATATTCCCTAAGCCGTACACCATTGACCAAAGTGGACCAAGTGGTTGATCTTGGCATTGTATTAGATACAAAACTACGGTTTCACTTACAGCACGACAAGATTCTCGCTAGTGCTTGGAAGCAGCTGGGATTCATTAAAAGACGGGCAAAAGAATTTACGAACTTGCGGGTTACTAAATCCCTATATACAGCATTTGCACGCCCTCTTCTCGAGTACGCTTGCTTAATTTGGAACCCAGCGTTTGGAACTGATGGTGATCGAATTGAATCAATTCAAAAGCAGTTTTTACTTTTTGCATTAAGAAATTTATATAATCCAGCTGACTTTGATAATTTACCTTCTTATGAGCACCGTCTTAAACTACTCAATTTACCTTCGTTATCATCTAGAAGGACAGTCCTGACTTCGTGCTTTGTGTTTGACATTATCAGAAACGTTATCCGTATCGAATCATTATCTGGGAAAATCTCATGCAATGATGCTGTAAGGCGTACCAAACACAATCGTATGTTAGTTGAGTATCAACATCATACAATATACGGACAAAACGAACCGATTAACAGATGCTGTAAGATATTTAATAGTGTTAGCAACCACTATTCGCCATCCATTTCCAAATCCACTTTTAAACGGAATCTGTTTAACGCACTAGCTAGCCATACATAGTTGTAGTTTAGTGTTAAGTTTAATAATAATAATATTAATAATGTGTATGCCTTGTTTGGCTAAATAAATAAATAAAAGGCAGACGATAAAGAAAAAAAGCCTAAAGCGCAAAGAGTTTAGTGTTCTATATATGCCAGAGAGAGTAGATGTTCCAGATGCAACAAAGAAGGGCATTGGTCTCATGATTGTCCATTAAAAGAGCATAACAAATGGGTTTGCTATCACTAGCAAGCTATTAGAGGTCATAAGGGAGAGGATTGCCCTAGCGTCAAATTTGAAAATACTACAGAAAGACATGTAGCCCAGAATCTTAGAAATCAAATTTTTAGGAGGTACAATAAAGAAAAATAACATTAAAATGTGAATTTCAGAAACAAAAAATTAAAATAATAAAGATGAGCAGAGGGGTATAAGAAAAAGTTTTAGAGTTAAAGAGTTGATTCAGGAGCAACTGATCATAGTATTAACGACGGCATGATCTCAAGTAATTTCAAGAAATGTGAAAATAAGACAATTAAGAGCTCGAATACAAATGAGATTGCTGATATTGTAATAGCCGGAAAAGGCGATTTGCTTTTACGAGGGTGAATGTAATATAAACAAGACTTTTTTTGTAATTTATTTTTAATTTAAACGCAAAAAAGAATAAACTTAGTTTATTTTTCTACATAATCTCCTGATTTGGAAACACATTTTTCCCAGCGGATAGGCAGCTTTCCAATTCCTTCCACGTAGAAAGATGCAGGTCGTGCCTGTAGACAATTGCGCACGTAGACTTCAACATACATACATAATGATTAATCAGTCAACCTACACAGAAAGTATTCTAGAGAAATTTAACATGAAAGACTGTAATCCTCAAATTACACCCATGGTGACCAGGCAAGTGGAAAACAAAAATAAAAGAAAGAAGTAGAAGGAGATAGAGATGGATAATGATAAAGAATCAAGGAGTGTTCAAACCAAGAAGGTACCATATAGAGAGGCAATATTGAGCTTGATGTATTTGGCAAATGCAACACGACCAGATATAGCATCTGCAGTTAATTATCTAGCAAAAAAACAGTTAGAACCAACTGAAGACGACTGGAACGATGTGAAAAGAATATTTAGATACTTGAAAGGAACTGTCAATTCAGGGCTAAAATATACGACTGAATCAGATAACTTAGACTCTAAGTTATCTGAGACGAGCATTCCCGAATAGAGTCGATTACCACCGAGTACAGTCAGTGGCAAGTATCGTGGCATTGTGGCAGTGGAATAAGGGAGCAGGGTACTAGAGTGAAGGCAGCAAGCGCAACATTCTCTGTATCTAATCTTCCTTTGCATATAGGCTGTGCGAGCGAAAGAGTGTCATATGTTTTACCTTTCCCTGTCGGGCCATATACCACCCTGACGCTTCGCTTCGACGGATCCCCCATCTAAGTACGCATTGCGTCCCGCAATGCTTGACTTTCATGATAGGCAGGGACGACGCCTCTGCGCAGCTCCCCTGCGATCTGCGTTTGACTTGTCCATTGATTTCGATGAGATGTTGCATCACCGGGCAGAACAGTATCCCCATCTAATGGCATGAATCGTTTGCATTGACGAATATTAGATCGAGTAAACACCATTAAATTATAATAAATTCTGTGCAGCGCTTGCGGGTAACTGGGAAAGAGTTTTATATGAACGTTTTGTGTAAGTGCGTGAGAAAGAAAAAGAAATGAACCAATGTGTATACAACTGTCTGTTGTTTGTGAATTTAATGCAAAATGCATAATTTTGTATTAAATGGTAAGTACAATGTAAACTCAATGTTGATAATTATTTATTTACCAATTATTAATTAAATATTTATAATATAATTATAATAATACAGTAAAAATTTTATTAGACTATTTTGTTGTAAATTAAATGAACTTTGTGCGTGAGGGAGTCAGATAAAAAGCTGGACAACTGGCATACGTACTGATCGTCTTAAGGTAACTGTAGAGGTTTGTGAAAAGTGTATGAGTTTGTCATCGTCCCATATAATTTGTGTGGGCAAGTGAAGGGGTTTATGGAAGTATATACAAGTGATCACAAACCACTACAGTTACCTTGCTGGAAATTATTTTGTATTTGTAATCATATTAAATAATCAATTACACAAAACAACAATATTAATCAAATTAATTGAATAATAGTTAACTAAATGATATTAACAAATAATTTAATACTTATTAATATATAATATATGTATATCAAATTAATAATTGAATAATAACTAACTAAATACATTTACGGACTTGCTTATTTGGGTAAAAATACATACATACATATGTACATTGGCGCAAGGTACAGAAAAATAGGAATTCTATCACAAAAACAGCCCGACCTTTAGATCTACAAAGCTGAAAAATGGCATTACCAACTAAAAATATTTCCAGAGATGATTTTAACCAACAGTTTATTCAAAACACATGTAATTCAATTGAAATTTCACCGAAAACTATTCTGCCGAATACTTCTGTTGAAAATAAAAATTATATATGATTTGATTTCAGTATCACATATTAAATTCCACGAATCCAACAACTGCGAAAGAAGTATCACTTCCCCGCGCGTACTTGTTACACACACACTTTTTTTTCTGCTGTGAACTGCTTTGCCGGTTCGACCGTCAAAACGCAGCTCCTCACACTCACGCACCATTTCCGGCACTCGAACATCGAAAAACTACTTTTTGCGTAGCGTGGCATGATCGATCACTCGTATTCGCGAAAGCTTGAGCACGATCCGAGAGTTCGAGTGAGATGACGCTTTGAACAGTTTTTTCGGAACTTGACGAGCCTTACACTTTCAGCTAATCGTTGTCAGGTAGGTATTTCTCGGAGTTAGTTATTTCGTGCAGAAAAGGCGCGAAAATAATTTGAATATAATTTATGATAGGTACGCAACATTACTAAAATGGCTGTTATTTTGACTTGCAAATTTGATGGCATTTAGTGTTTCAATACAATGTTTGTCATGTAACCACCACAGCTGCGTCTTGAAAAGGTCATCTTGTCGATCTAATATTGCATTACCTTTTCCAGCGAAGCTAGTCTTATGCGTTGAATGTTCACTCCCAAATCATCAATAGCTGCTGGTTAATCAATAGATATGTATGTGATTTAACATACTTTCACAAAAAATAGTCCAGTGGAATCAAATTTCATGATCTGGCCGTCAGTTCACAAGTTCATTTCTTGAGATGATTCGTTCACCAAAAGTTCGGCTCAATAAAGTAATGGTTTCATGCGTTCTATGGCATATCGCGCCATCCTGTTGAAATTATTCGTTCCTTAGACGATTTGCATTGATATTGGGAATCAAAAAAATACGGCTAATCTGTCGTTAACGATGACCATTAACGGCAACGTTGATTCCATTTTCAGATTTGAAAAGAAAGGAACAAGTATGCTGCCAGCATGTAAACCGTACCATACAGACACTTTTTGGGATGTAATAATGCTTTGAAAATCTCTCGAGGGTTATGCTAACACTAAAAACGGCAATTTGGATAATTACGAGCCCACTAAGCCAGAAATGCGCTTTATCACTAAAAAAATTTACAGGAAAAATTTGGTTCAACTTCCAATTGATTCTCAGCCATGGCAATGGCTGTGTCTACAGGAGCGATTGTTGCCTCGTGGTGCACTGTACAAGCTCGTGTTGGATGAACATTGTTCACTGTTTATTCTTAAATACTAATGAATTCCAATTACATAATAGTAGTAAATGTGTTAGGCTTATGAATGTAGTTTATATCATGTCTTAAAAATATAACTTAGGAACTAGAAAAAGATTTTTTTAAGCGATTTTTATATGCCTTGACCGATTGGCATTGGCATTGAATCGTAGTTTCTCAAAAGTGAACTAAAATACAGGCTGGAAGCTGTGTTAGGTGGAGCAAAAATACTGACATTTCTACAAGGATGAAAGAGTGAGGGAGGCGTAGCTCAATACAAAGAGGAATGCCAAGGAGATGGAAGAAAAGTTTAAAGAGGAGACACTCATCAAAGTAAATTCTACGTTGCTGTAGAGTGACGACGTTGAAGTGGATTAGTCGTGCAGTTTAGGAAACATAGGAAAATGTTGAATTTACATAGCAGGCTTCGAGTAAACTTTCGCTAAACAATAGCTACGCCGCTAATACTCTGTGGAGACCATATAGAGAAACAGTATTCGCATAAATTGCGTACGAGAGAACTGAACAGCTTGATACTAGTATCAGGTCCACAACCACAAGTTTTAGATGTTTTCAGCTTAAACCTGTCAACGAGCAGGTCAAAATTTAGTTTGGTGTCAAAAATAACTCCCAAATCACAAAAATTAACGACAGGGACAGTAATGTTTTGTATAAAGAAAAGAAACACAAAGGGATTTGTTTTTTGATGATTGTGAGTTTACTTCATTTGTCAACATTGATAGCTACATATGTCATTGAGGGTACACCATAGTTGAAAGACAGTCGGATCACGTTCAAGAATATGACAATCATTGACAGAGTGAAAACGCGTTATTTGATGAGGAAAGCAGTGTCGAGCTTATACGGACAATCCTTGTGTACAGAATATTCCCTAGAGTCCCGAGAAAACGAAGTTCTCGGGCGTATTGACTGCATAAAGTGATAACGCGAATTTTAATGGCGTTGCGGGGTCATTAGAGACCAAGCCATCACACATACAGACAAAAATTTGCTACACATTCGGTGCGAAGTGACGCCATTGTTTCACGGTCTTGTAAAGTACCAATGCGCGGTTTAGGCCCCCATAGACATAGACATTTAACAGTCGCAACCTAAACGCTATAAGCAAATTTCAGGATCAGGCGGCTAATGAAGTCCCCTCAGCTTCCAGAAAGCGGAAGGAGTATACTCCTGTCCATAAAGATATGGCAAAACGTGTGACTGGGATTCGAAACATCCCACTTTCGCTTCTTTCACCAGGAACCCTGCGAGACATTCAGGAACAGGGGACAATTTCCTTTGAGGTGCAAGAGCTTAAGGCCGTTTGCGAGATGGAAGTGGCTCCTCTTCCAAAAAATGAGGCAAAGATAGGTTCATCTAATGTAAACAGGTCCACCTACTCCATCCGGAACAAGTTAACAAGTACAAAACCCACAATATCCTTCAGGACAACTGCGGCTTTCTTCCTGCCACAGGTGGAATGGTAGGTAAGAATAGTAGGAAACTTGACAGTGAGAATAAGAATAACAATGTAGTAAATAATACCAACCGAATACCCCATCAACATACTGAGAATCCAACCTTCCGTCGAGGAAATTACTTTCCATAAGCGGATTTCATAATAAAGAGTTACTCACGGTCCAGACACAAAGTGTTTATCGAGGATCCGGGAACTCATAAGGAACTTCTCTTACATTTTAAGGGGAACAAGGTTGCGGAACCCTACTCATATGCCCCGGTATGTGAGAGGAAAATAAATATTATGCTTCGGGGTATGTCTGCTGACTTCTCTCCGGAGGAAGTTCAACAGGATATCCTTGATCAAAATAAGGATATCAAAAATTTGAATATAAAGCGGTTTGAGTTCCAATGGGCAAAATATAAAAAAATAACACTGGATCTGTTTTTGATCAACCTAGAATCTAAAGATTCACTTGCGGCAATAAAGAAAATTGAAGTGATTCTTCACACAAAAGTGGCCTGGGAAAAACCCAGAAAGCAAAAAATAACTTTTGCGGTTACGGTCAGAGATGTGTCAAATGCGGCTTCGACCATGAAAATAATGGACCGTGTTTGAGAGTCAAAGAGGATGCGGAGTCGTCTCTTCCATTCTGCATTAACTGCCAGACTGTTGGACATCCAGCGAATTTTTAAGGTTGAAAAAAAAAATCCATTGTAGCGTCCAGGAAAAATCAAGCCTCTCAAAAAATTCAAGGACTCTATAATCAAATAGGGCAACTCTACACAGTTCCATCCATACGTGCTCCAAACAATATTCCAGTTAGGGAGTACTCTCAGGGTTCATCATTTGCCGACGTGGTCAGGGGAAAAATGAAACTCGTTCCACGCCGAGCCATCCATCATATGGTCACCGCTCCATTTTCTCCGAGTTTATGACAGAAGCCGAAAAATTGTTCAAGTTAACCTTCACTGAGCTGCTAGAAAAATAAAGAGTTTCTGGTCACAATACATGACATCGTGAAATAAAATCGAAAGAGCCGCGGCATATCTTGTCTTCCTTGGTCAATTCCCTCTTTACGAAGGGTAAGTGGACTTTCGTCAATATCAATATGTGCTCTGTTAAATCGCATGACAGAAGAAAATATCTTGAGGAGTTACAGAAACTAGACTGGAAGCCAAGCACAAATTAAGTTTAAATAAATTCAACATTCTAAAAAATGACAAAAGTGCGGGTCCAGCTCTCTACATTAACAGTAAGGTATATCACACTCCCATATCAGCTCCTCCTTCACTAGCACACATCTCTGCAACCATTGCAACTGTTATATTCCACCGCCCGGATGGTAATTTTAACTCCCTATTCTATGATCTTGAATTAATATCCAATAAAGCCCGAGAATATGACCTGGCCATTATCGCTGGAGATTTCATCTCCAGGCACTGGGGCTGGTGAGATGACATAATTAATCAAAATGGAAGAGTACTACACTGATGGCTTTCCGAAGAGCCGTATTTTCACTTTTAACTCGTTAATGCGAGTCTCCCAACCTTCTTTTCAGCAGAATCCTTCCTCAATAATTATCTTATCTTAAACCAACTGCTGTTGATGTTGAACGGGACGCCAATTTGTTACATTCTCCCCAAAATATCTGATCATGACGTTCTTGCATTGGACTTAGAAATCCTAAATATCCTGCCGTGTTTTAGGCAAAGGATCAAAGTAAGAAATATGCGGCAGGTCAACTGGGAGGTCTTCAACTCTGAGCTGGAGGAGCATCCTGATATTAGTATTCCTTCTTATGCCAATCTTTCCGCAACCGAAATCGATATGTACATAAACAAGACTACTGCAGCGGTCACGGACCTCCTAAATAGGTATGCACCCCTCTCCCAAATCGGGTATGGAAAATACGGTTTTCTCGCGGAAGAAACGTTGGCCTTCATAAGAGCTAGGAGGCGGGTCCTCAATAGAATGAAGAAAATATATGAGAGAGACTTTAACAGAAATTGTTCGGATTGCCAACAGTTTAGGGATGTTATCAAGATGCTGAATGAAACCATCGGCAAGCTCACCTCTAAAGACCTTAACAAGAACTTTAGAGAAAGGCTTTCCAACATTAAGACTGGAGGTAATGTATATAAGGAAATCAATAACATCTCCAGGCGTAAGCGCGCCGAGCAAAACATAGAGTTAAACGATTTGTTCCACAACGGGGTTACTTTGCCGGGAAATAAAGACAAACTGGCAGCTTGCGCTGAATTTCATGGACTAGTCTACGCCGACAAGTCTGAAAGGGCAGAGGTATCCCTTTAATCCCAGGTTGAGCAGGTTGTCCAGGAGTTCAAAACGGGGCACACTGGATCAATGATCACCATTTTCTCAGCAAATAACCCATCTTACTCCCCTTGTTTACCTGTCACAAGTGCCTATGACGTCTCACCTCGGAACGTCAGATGGCTACGATTCTAAAGACAGGAAATGGTAAGAGATCCTTCGGTCCGGACGGAATACCTAACAATATATTGAAGAAGTGTACGGAGACTCTAGCTCGCCCCTTAACTAACATTTGCAACAATGCCAGCAACATAGGATACTTCGCACAAGCATGGAAAGAAAAAAGAAGTATCCTGATCCCCAAGGGCAAATTGAGGGGACAAATTGATGATCTTAGACCAATATCTGTTCTTTCCAACATGGAAAAAATATTAGAAAAAGTTATTCTTAGGAGCTTTGCTTAACTCAGCATCCCGCTCATCCCGGATCTTCAGTTCTGTTTCCAACCGCGACATTCTACGGAGCATGCCATGCTCACGTTACAAGATAACATTATCAAGAATCTTAGGGAAAAAAGTGCTCAGTAGCCTGCGCCCTTGATCTTAGAAATGCCTTCGATTTGGTTTGGATGGAAAGTCTGACGTTCAAGCTTTTACAAGCTGGCTGCCCCCCCCCCCCACAATTGAGCAGAATAAAAGATGATTTCTTAACTCACAGAAATGATTTCATCGAAATCGGGAATGCTGACGACACCCTTCTGTATGCGTCGTCATATAGTCCCAGAGAGGCATGTGCCGTCCTTCGAAGGGTCGAGGAATACTTTCGGAAATGGGGCTTAAACATAAATGTGGCAAAGTGTGAGCTTATTGGTTTTCGGAATGCTAGCGGGAAATGTAAAGCGAACACAGTCAACGAAAGTAAACAAATAAAGTTCAAATTGGGGGGAGGGGGTGACCGTCACTCCTAAAAACAGCATAAAGTACCTAGGATTGCATCTGCACCATAGGCTTAGAATGAACTCTCACGCCAGAGCCCTCCTTAATAAAGCAAAGGGGGCAGTAGCCAAGCTTGGATGCTTACTTACATCTAAAGCTGTTTCAGTGCAAGTTAAAACGCTCATGTACAAGAGCCTAATAAGGCCTATTCTTATCTATGGTTTTCCAGTATGGTTTACGATTTTCTGCAGCGTGACCCAGGAATTTCAAATTTTTGAAAGCAAGGTGCTAAGAAATTGCTTATCAAAATATAGGAGACCAAATAAAAAGTTTTTTAAAAACAAAATGCTCTACAAAGAAGCGGTGATGGTACCATTCTTGAATTAATGCTTTGGCTTTGCTCACACACGTCTTAAAAAAATGATGGAACATGATAATTCAAGGGTTAAATAAATGCCAGAAACAAACCCATGGATACGTCTTTCCAGCAATCTTAAGTATCATTTGTTACCCTTTTTGGTTCTGGTGGAGAACACCTATCCCATATTTACTCCATTGCTGAGAAACTCACAAACTCCAGGCTTTTATATGGACCCAACTCCGGGCATATACCGTGGATAATCCCTAGTAAGGATAAATGCGCGACAATGGGATAGCTTCGGCAATTTTGTTGCGTCTGCAGGTGATACAATGCAAGGTAAACCGAATTTGGTATTTTTCATAATTTGGGCCTGCACTACCGTAACTGTTACCTCAATTCTACAATCGTGGAATTACCCGTTATTTTCCAGGAATTTTTCGAACGAATTTGCGCACATTTAAGATTTGCATTTGCGCATATTTACAATGCGGTCTTAGGCAGCAAACTTTTACCTTGACCGAGGTATGTAAGGATCGAGGCTGACCTTCGATGGCCGTGATCGGGTCAGGACGGGAAAGAATGGATCCACTTTACGGGTTGAATGCAACATTGTATAAAAGTTTATCAAAACGTTTGTGAAATTTCTGGAAAAGATAAATTCGTACGAAATCCGAGTCAAAAGATTAATTTGCGAATCCTTTCCAAACAAACTTGAAATGTCAACAAATGTGCAAATTACCCCATATTTGATCCTACGTTTTTTGAGCTTTTGTAACTTAGACATCATCAAAACATTGCTGTAACATATGTGCAGAATTTTGTGTGCGATTAATCAGATCCAAGCGTTGTTATATCTGAGCACGTGAAAATAGAAGCATTTCGGCAGTCAGGCTATACATAACCGCGTGAAAAGTCTGTGGAAGAATGAAACATGAGGTGTGGCCTTCATTTGATATCGTATATTTTTGAAACTATGTTTGATAAGCTGAAAAGATGTCAGTTTAATTTACAATTAAGCCAGTTTGCTCTATCAAGTGATCTGCAACCCGCCAGTGGTGACGCAAAATTATCTTACATAGTTGGTGACGTCGGTCTCAGAGACCGAAATTTTCGAGTGAAGATCCATCGAAAATAACACAATTTCTGTAAATGTAACAAATTGAACTTAAAAAATTCAAGGTTAAAGTATAATAAAACACAAAAAATTATTACATCACATCACGTTTATTAATAATAATAAAATTCCCCTGCAACACTAAAAAATTATGTTATTTTCATACACACAGTCATATGCGTCACCATTCGCGGGTTAAATTGACTTGTGAAAGAAGTTAATCTTGCCCGTAGTTTTCCGTTGAACTTTGGACCCGTGCATTTTCTCAAGCTGATGGAGACTTTCATTAAATTGATTTTGAGGTAGTTGGTTAAGTTGTTTGTCATAGCACTTTCGTTATGTGTAAAGAGGTGTTTTGTTGCAAAATGATGGTTTAAAGCAGACTTTATGTCTATCCAGTTTCGGATGTCTAGTGGTGTAACTTGTGTAACTTTTGGAAGTTTGTCAAAGAGAGTTAATTAAAAGTTAAATTCAATTTTTTTATCTACGAACCATATATCGATGTGAACTACTTCATGTAGCTAACCTGGGATCAGAGGTTTAATAAACCATAACTTGAATCTCTCACATTTACTGAGTTGACAAGTGTTACAATCGGAAATTATGTTGGTGTTATCTTTCTTTAAATACGGGTAATAATACGTCGGTTTCAATTTTTTGCAGACTTTTTCAATTACTTTATGTTTATTTTTTTCGTGTCCTTTTAAGATTTCCTTTTGAATTGGTCCTTTTCGCACAATCAAAGAGTATGTAGCAACATCTTAAGATATAACATAATGCCGACATGTGGAGCTTTCCATTTAAGGTATTCTGCTTGAAAGTTATGAAAGGCATGGAAATTTGACAAGTGAACTTTATTATTTCATCTACATTGAAAGTATTTTAAATTTAACTCTTTAGAAATGCAAGTTATACCTAATTTCCTAAGATAGCACCTTTTCTATGGAGCTTACTGCTGGATAAGCGTTTGTCAAAAATAGAAACGACTGGCTGCAAAGTCCAAGCCAATGCCCACGATGCTGCAAAAGCAATATCTGGCAAATTCATCAACACGTTATCGGAAAGCCTAAACTTTGCCCTGTTCTCACCAGATCGAGCGATGACTGTAATCTACCATAAAGATTAATCAGCAGAAAATTGACCTTGTGCTCTTTAAAAAATTCCAAGATTTGTTCCACATAAACTTGATGAGATAAGTCTAAACCCATCTCAACAGGTCAATTATCTAAATCTAATTCTGGATTCCAGAATCGCGTGAAAAGTTAATTTAGCAGAGAGAGTGCGCAAGGCATCATGCGCATCTGTAATATCGCACGGCAGAAAAAAAACATTTTTGGTAATCTTTGGTTCACTCAGAAGCGGCAACCCCGCACACCAAGGCAGTCTCGAAAACCAGCTTACAGCGCTCGAACCAGGTAATCTGGTTTGGCAGCTACCCGACTGGTTCTTTGGACAGAACCGTTATCGGATCGGGAGTTGGATCGCTGGCGAGAGCAGAATGGGGAACTTGATTGGGAGAGTTGGTCGGGTCGTGTTGCATGTGCTAAGTTATCCATTTTCCGTAGACTAACGTTTTGGATACTTGGGCATCAAAGCATCGTCGTATGTGCTGAATTTTGTGCGAATAATCCTTTCCGCAGTATGCATGGCGATGACCATGTGAAAATGGATTGTGGATATGAACTTTAGTTCAGGCCTTCACCATGATATCGCGTGTTTTAATATTGTGTTCGAGAACCGGAGAGGAAATTTAACCTTGGTCCGGCTAAGAGTTGACGCTACTATGAGTTCATGGGATATTCCTCAACATGATGCAACAACATACTGTCAATCTATAGTAGAACGAGAATCCAGCATTGAATAAAATTGATGGTGAGCAGGACGTTATTTCTCTCCGAAAAATGTACGCAGCGTGACAATCTTGAAACAAAATCAATTATACATTCGGAAGTGCCCTTTTTGGGACAAAAAGGCTGTACACTTTTGGTTTTTGACGGTTATAGTTTTGTGACAAATCGTCGAAGTGGGCATAAAACTTAATGGATTTGCTCAAAAAAAAAATAGGAACAAAATGGCGTGCACGTTTCGTCACAAAATATAATCGATGGTGTCCAAAAAAAAATGTTCTTAGTTAATTTAAACATAATAATTCGAGAGCACAAATTGCTTACTTTCTAACGGGCCAAAGAGGCTGCACATTGTTAACAGACGGTGGATTCAATTTTGTTAAAAATCGGGAATCAACTTACAAAACGTATTGGAACTGTGCACGCAAGGATCGAACGGGTTTCAAGGTGCGTGTCGTCTCGCGAAGTGAAAATTACGGTGTCGAGCGAATCATACTTCGTACTGCTAAACATAACCATCCAATATTCTTGCCGTCAAAACGTTTTTCAATTCGTTCAGTATTATCAAATTAAATTGCGTTCGAGCAATTTAAAGTGCGTTTGATTTAATGTTTAAAATTGAGTCCGAAGAATGTCAGATGAAATCGAAATCATCGATGCAACCGATTCGTTTGGCCAAACGTAAATATGACGAATTGCTAGGAAGTACAGAGGATTGGGGAAATATAAAGTATGTGCCCTCGGCTGTGGTAACAAGTTGTTATGTTATTAGGGACATCGTTACATCAAAAAACAATATATACGGTGCAAGTGTTTATTGGAAATATACAAAAAGGGCATGCAGGCTGTTGATCGCGTGTCATTACAAATATATTTGATTCGATTTTTTGTGTTTTGAAAAATGTCCATAATCATGAAACGGATCGACGTTTAGTGTCGATTGATGAGCAGTAATTAACTAGTATAGATATTGATGCTTGATAATAAATGAAGTAAAGCGAATCGCATCAGCAATTCAATAAGTTATGTAATGAAAACCATTGTACAATTAAAATACCCTGACCTAATCAGGGATATAAGGCTTACTCATGTTAAGTAGCTCGTAAGTGAATATTTAAACATTGCAATATTTAAATACCCTCCGTACAACAGGACCATATGTCTTTCGATATATGAAGTAAATATCTTAAGAAATACGATCTTCTAAAATAAATCAATTACTTTTCTAACCAAAGACGTAATTGCAATTGAAATGCAAGCCGCAAAGTACGACCCTTGAGGTCCACACGGTAAACTTTCCAGTAATATCTAGATCAACATTAAACATATCAAACGCAATAATAATTTTGAAAATTATAATACTTTAAATAATAATAATGAGAAGTATTCATAACAGTAACAGGAATGCGTTATTAATAATCATATCATTTACGGGAGCATCCATTGATTAAGGCTTTTGGTGGATGGGGGTTGATTGATTTGATCAATCCATCGGTGGGGACCTTTTCTACGTTATTTGTTATTTTCATATCGATGCTTGAAGGACAAACGAGCACTAGCAAAAATGAATGCAGTTTTTGTTATTACGCCCACTGAAGGGATTTTGTCGCATGATGGCCAGAATGAATAGTTGCGTTCAAAATTGCCATGAATTCAGCATAATCACTGAATTTAAAACAAACCGCAAAGTGCGACCCTTGAGGTCTACACGGTCAACTTCCCAGTAATATCTATTAAAAAGAAAATGTTTTACAAATGATGATGGAGAAAGTAATTGAAATCTTACGATTACTGAAAAATGAATCTACTAAAAACTACAATTTCTCATTTGATGAAAGCTTTTTAAAGCATATGACCTTGCAAAGTATTGATTATAAAACATTTTACCATTCAAAGCGTTGATAACCACAAATGCACGTTTGATTGAAATTTTGATGGTTTTCAAAATTTAAGCAGTTTTTTTAATTAAAAGATTGTAAAAACTATTAAATCTGCTCAAATTATGCAAATATTTTGAAACTTTGATTGAATTTTCAGAAATTTATTTAGAATAAAAGATATAAAATAATATCATTCGTACGAATCCTCTTTACATGGTAATTTTAAATGATTTTTTCTTTTTAATTTAGTTTCACGAAAAAAGTTTTGCTGGTTTCTCTCCAAAAACTGATAGGAATGTATAAATTTTATAAACATTTATGACTGTGCTGTGGAAATCAGGTTAAAATAATTTTTTTTAATATAAAAACCCTAAGTTTTCTGATTTTTTTATTAAATTAAAAACACCGCTAAAACGGAGTTTATAATGGTGAAATAATCAAAAAGACACGTTGATTGACACCTCATTGATGCAAATATTATTACTGGTTCGTGAGATATAGTGAATGGAAGAAATGACCTTGAAGATCATGATGATTGTTAATGATTTTTTATTTTTTGTTTAATGTTTCTTGTTATCATGAGAAAAAGTTTTGATGTTGTTTTTACAAGCACTGCTTGAAGTATATAAATTGAATAATGTCTTTCATAAATCAGGTTAAAAATTTATTGTTTATAAAAAAGCCTAATTTTTTGCACTTTTTTCCTTAAATTAAAAAGCGGCTCAAACGATTTTTTTCAAAACTTAACAGATTCACACAAATGCTAATACGCGTCGATTGACACCTCAACCATGCAAATCGTATGTTTGGTTCGCGAGATCTGTGTAACGCACGACAGAAATGACCATGATGCCTGTTAATGATTTTTTATTTTTTATTTAATTTTTACGTAATCATGAGAAAAAGTTTTGATGATGTTGTAACAAAGACTGCTTGAAATATATAAATTTTATAAAAATTGAATACTGTCTTCCGTATATCAGAATAAAAATTTATTGTTTATAATTTCATAAATTAACGCAAATGCTAATACGCGTCGATTGACGCCTTAAACATGCAAATCGTATGTTTGGTGCGCGAGATATAATGCATGACAGAAATGACCTTCAAAGGGGCAAAACAACAAACCCCTCTGACTGTAGTGTCCCAAAAACTAATTAAGATTGCAAAGACGCTTCGATTGACACTTCAACAAAGTCGATATGACTTTGTTTACAGGAGTTATGCTCGTAGAAAAAACTGTCCACGAACGCACGGACGTACGTAAGTACGTACACACACACATACATACTTCTTTCTAAAAGCAGTGTAAATATACTCTATAGAACTTAAAACGTGAAGAAATATTGAAAATTTCAATTTCGATTTTCGAGGCGATTACAAGTACTTCCCATATACCGGGAAGTCAAAAATTTTCACGATTTTACATCAATCAATATAATAATTACTATATATTTACTATTGGTCTTGAAAAATTTTGTATATGCAGTCGAAAATAATTTCAGTTGCATGTAAAAAGCAAAATGTATTACAAATGATGATGGTTATTGAAATCTTACGATTACTAAAGAATGAATCTACTGAAAACTACAATTTTTTATTCGATGAAAGGTTTTTAAAGCATATGATCTTGCAGAGTATTGACTACAAAACATTTTACCGTTCAAAGCGTTGATTGCCTCAAATACAAATTTGATTGAAATTTTGTTGGTTTTCAAAATTTAAGTAGTTTTTTTAAATTAAAAGACTATAAAAACTATTAAAAAACTGCTCAAATGTTGCAAATATATTAAAACTTTGATTGAATTTACAACAATTTCTTTTGAATATAGGATATAAAGTAAAATCATTCGTATGAATCCTCTTTACATGGTAACTTTGAAAGATTTTTTTATTTTTAAGTTAGTTTTTTTCATAATCATCGAATTTTTTGCCGATTTCTCTTCAAAAACTGATAGGAATGTATTGATTTTATAAACATTTATTACTGTGTTGTGCAAATCAGGTTAAAAAAATATTTTTTATGAAAAAAACCCTAATTTTTCGCATTTTCTTCTATTGAATTAAAAAAACGGCTGAAACAAATTTTTATAATGTTAAAAACATCAGAAAGTTCCTAATGCACGTCGACTGACACATTAATGATGCAAATATTATAGCTGGTTCGTGAAATATAGTGAATGACAGAGATGACCTTGAAAATCATGATGACTGTTAATGATTTTTTATTTTTTATTAAATGTTTTACTAAATCAACAGTAAAAGTTTTGCTGGATTTTTCACAAAAACTTTTTGGAGTATATAAATTCTATCAACATTGATTACTGTGCTTCGCAAATCGGGTTAAAAATTTATTGGTTATGAAAAATACCTAATTTTTGCATTTTTTTCTTGATTTTATTTTCAAAATTTGACAGATTCACACAAATAATAATACGCATCAATTGACATCTTAACAAAGCAAATCGTATGTTTGGTTCGCGAGATATAACGCATGACAGAAATGATTTTCAAGGGGGAAAAGAACACCCACCTTCGACCTAAGTTTCCCAAAAGCTAATCAGCTCTTAAAATTGCAAAGATGCTTCGATTGACACCTCAAGGAAGTCGACACAACTTTGTTTACGTGAGTTATACTCTCATAAAATACTGTCAACGAACGTTCGTAGGTACATACACACACACACACATTCATACATCTACCTTTCTAAAAAACACTTTATATATACTCTATAGACCTCAAAATGTAAAGAAATGTTGAAAATTTCAATTTCGATTTTCGAAGCGATTACAAGAACTTCCCATATACTGGGAAGTTAATAATCACAAAAATGTTGACAATAAAAGTAGAAAATTTTAGAAATATCCAAGACTGGAAAATAAACAAACATGGAATAATAAACCTTATCAGCGAGAGTTTCCCTAAGGGTCCTCTCTCCTTCTGGCTTTAAGGAACAGGGTTCACCCCGGCTGAGGTAAGTAATTGGTGGGCCTAGTGCGCACAACACATGCAGACACGCAAGCGCTAGGCCATGGTAAGGCAGGCCCAAGCGGCAACATCTGTGCCTGGAGCTCGTCTTCCTAATCGAGAGTAGCACGGCCACCCGAGAGATTGTTCTTGTACGCGGTAGTCTTTCGTTTTTTTTCTTGTTCTTTTTTCTTCTTTGAGTAGTTTCGGAAGTTCACCCGTAGATCGAAGTAACGTAAAGGTTTTTTTTCTCTCGGGTAGGTCTTGAACGCGGTATTATCTCGGTATGCGCGCGAGAACTCGTTGGTAAAGTAACGTAGTAGGTATAGCCTCACAACATGGATAGTATGTTTATTTATTTATTGTTGACAAAGCTACTGAGCAGAAGAGTTCCAATTACATAGTAGCGATGAACTAAACTAAGACAAAGATAGCTCTTAAGAGTACATGAATTAATTAATGAAATAAATATAGTAAATAAGAATCAAGAACAGTCGTGAATGAATTAGACAATTTGAGTACTAAAATTAAGAGGAAAATATAAGATTGCTTAGTTTGATCTTATAAGTATTTAAAGAGTAACCGAAGGAACCAAACTGCATAAGGTCATGATTTCGTTGTAAGCAAGTCAGGGGAGAATTATAATATAGGTACGACGTGGTGAAGAGAAGGGTGAAGATCGAAGGGTTTCTAGAAGGGTGAGAAGAGTGACGGAAGCGAAGTTCATTGCAGCGAAGAGTGTCGAGGATATTCAAAAAAAGCTTGCAAAGGAGAGATTCGTCTAAATATATTCTACGTTGTTGTAAGGTGGCAAGGTTGAAATGTTTGTGACGAACATCGTAAGGAGCATAGGAAATATTGAACTTGTAGAATAGAGTACGGGTAAACTTACGCTGAATAGATTCGATCAAGTTTGTATCACATTTGCTGTGTGGAGACCAGATCGGAAAGCAGTATTCGACCAAGTTTCGTACGAGGGAATTGAAAAGTTTTATACTAGTTTCAGGGCTTTGAAATGCGATGGAATTTCTTAGTAACAGTCCACAAAGCTTTGACGCTTTAAGCATGATATTGGCAATATGATGATTAAATTTTAGTTTGCGATCGAATATGACACCTAAATCACAGAAATGTTCGACTTCAACGAGAGTACTGCTGTGTAAGGAATAAGGAAAAACAATAGTGTTGAATTTGAGAGAAAAGGTAAGTTTATGACATTTTTCATCAATAATCGTTAGATTATTGAGGTCACACCAGGATTGAAACGCACATAGATCCTGGTCAAGAGCTTGACAATCGATAATGGAGTTGATTGTCCTAAAGGCTTTAAAGCCGTCAGCGTACAGGAGGCAGGGAGACTGAATGAATTGAGGCAAATCGTTGACAAAAAGTAAAAAAAGAAGAGGACCTAGGATAGAGCCTTGCGGAACACCTGATGATGGATAGAAAGGAGCAGATGTATGATTGCAGAAGGAGACAATGCATTCATGGTTAACCAGATAGGAAGAGAACCATCTGAGTAAAGACCCTTGAAAGCCATAGCTCTCCAGCTTACGCAGTAAAATATTATGATCAACGGAGTCAAAAGCCTTAGACAAATCCGTGTAAATGCAATAAATTTGCTCTCTTTTGGCCAGAGACTTGGCCGCAAAGTCGGAGAATTCTAAGAGGTTAGTAAGTGAGGAACGACCAGCAACAAAACCATGTTGTGCATTAGCAATAACAGGTCTGATGGAAGTAATTAATGAATTTTAAACGAACGGCTCGAGCAGTTTCGAAAAACAAGACAACATGGCTATGGGACGGTAGTTGCGTGCAAAGGAAAGGAGTCCAGACTTGTGGATAGGAATTGTATGTGAAAGTTTCCAGGAAGCAGGGAAGATGACCTCGAAAACACTTTTGTTAAATAGTTTAGTATTATCAAATTAAATTGCGTTCGAGCAACTTAAAGTGCGTTTGATTTAATATTTAAAATTGAGTCCGAAGAATGTCAGATGAAATCGAAATCATCGATGCAACCGATTCGTTTGGCCAAACGTAAATATGACGAATTGCTAAGAAGTACAGAGGATTGGGGAAATATAAAGTATGTGCCCTCGGCTGTGGTAACAAGTTGTTATGTTATTAGGGACATCGTTACATCAAAAAACAATATATACGGTGCAAGTGTTTATTGGAAATATACAAAAAGGGCATGCAGGCTGTTGATCGCGTGTCATTACAAATATATTTGATTCGATTTTTTGTGTTTTGAAAAATGTCCATAATCATGAAACGGATCGACGTTTAGTGTCGATTGATGAGCAGTAATTAATTAGTATAGATATTGATGCTTGATAATAAATGAAGTAAAGCGAATTGCATCAGCAATTCAATAAGTTATGTAATGAAAACCATTGTACAATTAAAATACCTTGACCTAATCAAGGATATAAGGCTTACTCATGTTAAGTAGCTCGTAAGTGAATATTTAAACATTGCAATATTTAAATACCCTCCGTACAACAGGATCATATGTCTTTCGATATATGAAGTAAATATCTTAAGAAATACGATCTTCTAAAATAAATAAATTACTTTTCTAACCAAAGACGTAATTGCAATTGAAATGCAAGCCGCAAAGTGCGACCCTTGAGGTCCACAAGGTAAACTTTCCAGTAATATCTAGATCAACATTAAACATATCAAACGCAATAATAATTTTGAAAATTATAATACTTTAAATAATAATAATGAGAAGTATTCATAACAGTAACAGGAATGCGTTATTAATAATCATATCATTTACGGGAGCATCCATTGATTAAGGCTTTTGGTGGATGGGGGTTGATTGATTTGATCAATCAATCGGTGGGGACCTTTTCTACGTTATTTGTTATTTTCATATCGATGCTTGAAGGACAAACGAGCACTAGCAAAAATGAATGCAGTTCTTGTTATTACGCCCACTGAAGGGATTTTGTCGCGTGATGGCCATAATGAATAGTTGCGTTCAAAATTGCCATGAATTCAGCATAATCACTGAATTTAAAACAAACCGCAAAGTGCGACCCTTGAGGTCTACACGGTCAACTTCCCAGTAATATCTATTAAAAAGAAAATGTTTTACAAATGATGATGGAGAAAGTAATTGAAATCTTACGATCACTGAAAAATGAATCTACAAAAAACTACAATTTCTCATTTGATGAAAGCTTTTTAAAGCATATGACCTTGCAAAGTATTGACTATAAAACATTTTACCATTCAAAGCTGATGATGATTGTTAATGATTTTTTATTTTTTGTTTAATGTTTCTTGTTATCATGAGAAAAAGTTTTGATGTTGTTTTTACAAGCACTGCTTGAAGTATATAAATTGAATAATGTCTTTCATAAATCAGGTTAAAAATTTATTGTTTATAAAAAAGCCTAATTTTTTGCACTTTTTTCCTTAAATTAAAAAGCGGCTCAAACGATTTTTTTCAAAACTTGACAGATTCACACAAATGCTAATACGCGTCGATTGACACCTCGACCATGCAAATCGTATGTTTGGTTCGCGAGATCTGTGTAACGCACGACAGAAATGACCGTGATGCCTGTTAATGATTTTTTATTTTTTATTTAATTTTTTACGTAATCATGAGAAAAAGTTTTGATGATGTTGTAACAAAGACTGCTTGAAATATATAAATTTTATAAAAATTGAATACTGTCTTCCGTATATCAGAATAAAAATTTATTGTTTATTAAAAAACCTTAATTTTTTGCACTTTTTTTCCTTAAATTAAAAAACGGCTTCGACGATTTTTTCACAAATTTCATAAATTAACGCAAATGCTAATACGCGTCGATTGACGCCTTAAACATGCAAATCGTATGTTTGGTGCGCGAGATATAATTCATGACAGAAATGACCTTCAAAGGGGCAAAACAGCAAACCCCTCTGACTGTAGTGTCCCAAAAACTAATCAGCTATTAAGATTGCAAAGACGCTTCGATTGACACTTCAACAAAGTCTATATGACTTTGTTTACGGGAGCTATGCTCGTAGAAAAAACTGTCCACGAACGCACGTTCGTACGTAAGTACGTACACACACACATACATACTTCTTTCTAAAAGCAGTGTAAATATACTCTATAGAACTTAAAACGTGAAGAAATATTGAAAATTTCAATTTCGATTTTCGAGGCGATTACAAGTACTTCCCATATACCGGAAAGTCAAAAATTTTCACGATTTTACATCAATCAATATAATAATTACTATATATTTACTATTGGTCTTGAAAAATTTTGTATATGCAGTCGAAAATAATTTCAGTTGCATGTAAAAAGCAAAATGTATTACAAATGATGATGGTTATTGAAATCTTACGATTACTAAAGAATGAATCTACTGAAAACTACAATTTTTTATTCGATGAAAGGTTTTTAAAGCATATGATCTTGCAGAGTATTGACTACAAAACATTTTACCGTTCAAAGCGTTGATTGCCTCAAATACAAATTTGATTGAAATTTTGTTGGTTTTCAAAATTTAAGTAGTTTTTTTAAATTAAAAGACTATAAAAACTATTAAAAAACTGCTCAAATGTTGCAAATATATTAAAACTTTGATTGAATTTACAACAATTTCTTTTGAATATAGGATATAAAGTAAAATCATTCGTATGAATCCTCTTTACATGGTAACTTTGAATGATTTTTTATTTTTAAGTTAGTTTTTTTCATAATCATCGAATTTTTTGCCGATTTCTCTTCAAAAACTGATAGGAATGTATTGATTTTATAAACATTTATTACTGTGTTGTGCAAATCAGGTTAAAAAAATATTTTTTATGAAAAAAACCCTAATTTTTCGCATTTTCTTCTATTGAATTAAAAAAACGGCTGAAACAAATTTTTATAATGTTAAAAACATCAGAAAGTTCCTAATGCACGTCGACTGACACATTAATGATGCAAATATTATAGCTGGTTCGTGAAATATAGTGAATGACAGAGATGACCTTGCAAGTCATGATGACTGTTAATGATTTTTTATTTTTTATTAAATGTTTTACTAAATCAACAGTAAAAGTTTTGCTGGATTTTTCACAAAAACTTTTTGGAGTATATAAATTCTATCAACATTGATTACTGTGCTTCGCAAATCGGGTTAAAAATTTATTGTTTATGAAAAATACCTAATTTTTGCATTTTTTTCTTGATTTTTTTTTGCAAAATTTGACAGATTCACACAAATAATAATACGCATCAATTGACATCTTAACAAAGCAAATCGTATGTTTGGTTCGCGAGATATAACGCATGACAGAAATGACCTTCAAGGGGGAAAAGAACACCCACCTTCGACCTAAGTTTCCCAAAAGCTAATCAGCTCTTAAAATTGCAAAGATGCTTCGATTGACACCTCAAGGAAGTCGACACAACTTTGTTTACGTGAGTTATACTCTCATAAAATACTGTCAACGAACGTTCGTAGGTACATACACACACACACACATTCATACATCTACCTTTCTAAAAAACACTTTATATATACTCTATAGACCTCAAAATGTAAAGAAATGTTGAAAATTTCAATTTCGATTTTCGAAGCGATTACAAGAACTTCCCATATACTGGGAAGTTAATAATCACAAAAATGTTGACAATAAAAGTAGAAAATTTTAGAAATATCCAAGACTGGAAAATAAACAAACATGGAATAATAAACCTTATCAGCGAGAGTTTCCCTAAGGGTCCTCTCTCCTTCTGGCTTTAAGGAACAGGGTTCACCCCGGCTGAGGTAAGTAATTGGTGGGCCTAGTGCGCACAACACATGCAGACACGCAAGCGCTAGGCCATGGTAAGGCAGGCCCAAGCGGCAACATCTGTGCCTGGAGCTCGTCTTCCTAATCGAGAGTAGCACGGCCACCCGAGAGATTGTTCTTGTACGCGGTAGTCTTTCGTTTTTTTTCTTGTTCTTTTTTCTTCTTTGAGTAGTTTCGGAAGTTCACCCGTAGATCGAAGTAACGTAAAGGTTTTTTTTCTCTCGGGTAGGTCTTGAACGCGGTATTATCTCGGTATGCGCGCGAGAACTCGTTGGTAAAGTAACGTAGTAGGTATAGCCTCACAACATGGATAGTATGTTTATTTATTTATTGTTGACAAAGCTACTGAGCAGAAGAGTTCCAATTACATAGTAGCGATGAACTAAACTAAGACAAAGATAGCTCTTAAGAGTACATGAATTAATTAATGAAATAAATATAGTAAATAAGAATCAAGAACAGTCGTGAATGAATTAGACAATTTGAGTACTAAAATTAAGAGGAAAATATAAGATTGCTTAGTTTGATCTTATAAGTATTTAAAGAGTAACCGAAGGAACCAAACTGCATAAGGTCATGATTTCGTTGTAAGCAAGTCAGGGGAGAATTATAATATAGGTACGACGTGGTGAAGAGAAGGGTGAAGATCGAAGGGTTTCTAGAAGGGTGAGAAGAGTGACGGAAGCGAAGTTCATTGCAGCGAAGAGTGTCGAGGATATTCAAAAAAAGCTTGCAAAGGAGAGATTCGTCTAAATATATTCTACGTTGTTGTAAGGTGGCAAGGTTGAAATGTTTGTGACGAACATCGTAAGGAGCATAGGGAATATTGAACTTGTAGAATAGAGTACGGGTAAACTTACGCTGAATAGATTCGATCAAGTTTGTATCACATTTGCTGTGTGGAGACCAGATCGGAAAGCAGTATTCGACCAAGTTTCGTACGAGGGAATTGAAAAGTTTTATACTAGTTTCAGGGCTTTGAAATGCGATGGAATTTCTTAGTAACAGTCCACAAAGCTTTGACGCTTTAAGCATGATATTGGCAATATGATGATTAAATTTTAGTTTGCGATCGAATATGACACCTAAATCACAGAAATGTTCGACTTCAACGAGAATACTGCTGTGTAAGGAATAAGGAAAAACAATAGTGTTGAATTTGAGAGAAAAGGTAAGTTTATGACATTTTTCATCAATAATCGTTAGATTATTGAGGTCACACCAGGATTGAAACGCACATAGATCCTGGTCAAGAGCTTGACAATCGATAATGGAGTTGATTGTCCTAAAGGCTTTAAAGCCGTCAGCGTACAGGAGGCAGGGAGACTGAATGAATTGAGGCAAATCGTTGACAAAAAGTAAAAAAAGAAGAGGACCTAGGATAGAGCATTGCGGAACACCTGATGATGGATAGAAAGGAGCAGATGTATGATTGCAGAAGGAGACAATGCATTCATGGTTAACCAGATAGGAAGAGAACCATCTGAGTAAAGACCCTTGAAAGCCATAGCTCTCCAGCTTACGCACTAAAATATTATGATCAACGGAGTCAAAAGCCTTAGACAAATCCGTGTAAATGCAATAAATTTGCTCTCTTTTGGCCAGAGACTTGGCCGCAAAGTCGGAGAATTCTAAGAGGTTAGTAAGTGAGGAACGACCAGCAACAAAACCATGTTGTGCATTAGCAATAACAGGTCTGATGGAAGTAATTAATGAATTTTAAACGAACGGCTCGAGCAGTTTCGAAAAACAAGACAACATGGCTATGGGACGGTAGTTGCGTGCAAAGGAAAGGAGTCCAGACTTGTGGATAGGAATTGTATGTGAAAGTTTCCAGGAAGCAGGGAAAATGCCCTCGGAGACAGTTTTGTTAAATATGATCGATAGAGGCGGGCTAAGAGAGGAAGAGAGGCAGATCACAAACAAGTTAGGAATACCGTCTGGTCCAGGGTTCACATTAGGATCAATTCCATTGATTAGGATCTCTAGCTCAGATTTAGAAGTAGATAAATTAGAAGGTAGTAAGCAAGAAGGAGTAGAATAGGAATACAAGGGGGGACTTGCCATGGGAGATAAAAAGACAGAAGAGAAGAAGTCAGTGAATAAGTTTACCATATCCTGAGGAGAGCGAGCAATGAGGCCGTTATGAGTCAACTCGGTAGGGACAGGGGAGGACTTACTTAGAGAGCGAACATAGGATCAGAACATTTTAGTTTCATCCCTGGTCACAGAAGCTTCGAGGCGTTGAATGTAATAATTCGAGGAAAAGCGGATAAGGTGTTTCACCTCGGATCTACTCTGTGAGTATCTAATTCGATCTGAAACAAGTTGGCTTTTCAGCCACTTTCTTCGTAAAGTATTTTTGGTACGTAGAGCAGATTCAATTGCAGGAGAGAACCAAGGAGGTGAGTTCGATTTAACTTTACGTGTTAGGGGAACATAGTGATGAAACAGGTCATTAAGTACAGAGTGTAATGATGATGGAGATGGAGATTTGGAGGCAACTTCTAACGCCTGAGTTTTTTCGATATAAATATCGAAAGTTTAAATTAGGAGGATTGTTGGATAACCGTAATGCGCAAACCTATGCAAGCGGTCAAACCGTAGATAGAGTGGCGTGGAGAACATGTCTCTCGGCCGATATTTTATAATGAAACGCAACGATTTTTCTTTATCGCGTAAGGATTGCTGGAAAACTTTGATGTCGCTACTAATCGGCAGCGTTGCGTAGTAATATCTCCGCGAGTCTTGGTCAGGAAAGCAAATCCTTCCGATCTATATTTTCGTTTTTCTTTTATACCATTTTACAACTTCTAATATGCTTACGTACTAAGTTAATTTATTACCTTATGACTAAGTGCCCAATATATTTTTATTTCACACAGTTCGATGATCTGTTTGCCCATGCAGCAACATAGGTCATCGAATTTCATTATGTATACTGTACAATCTAACCATGCACCCATTTGACCCATGGCGCGATGCCTGTTTTCACATTAGCCTGGTCAAGTGTTCATTCATAAATCGTTCACACTAATCGATGACATGGCAAACCTCTGCCTTGGCATAGGTTGTGTACACGATCGTTGAGTGTAGCGGCAAAACACTCAACACGTGCGGATCGATTTATGGGATTGCGATTGTTTACAATTGCAGTATTTATGACCTACTTTCTTGTGTGCGCTAGGATTTCTTACACTAGGTGACAATGAATATGTCACACTATACTCCATTAAATGGTAAAGATTATAATACACTACGTCTTTACCCTTTTTTGATGAGTCTTATACTTATTAAGACGAATCATTCGATCTGTTCTTCTGTACAATATGGCTTGATTCTATTTTTATGTATTAATTTGTGTGTTCCCTCTATGTCTAATAAAACATTACTTTTATCTATTTCAATTACTTTATAAGGACCTTTGTATGGTGGCTGGTGCTTTTTTCGGTTTTCTATTCTGATTAGTACAAGGTCTTCTAATTTTATTTTCGCGGGATTTATGTCTGTATCTTTATCGACTCTGTTTGTTTTTACTTTTTCTATGATATCTCGCACTTTCGTTATTGATGTTCTCAATCTTACCCTTAGCTCTTTTGCGTAATTGTCTAAATCGTAGACCCCATCGTTATTTTCAATTAAATCATTTGGTAGGTAGGGAAGTTTGCCGAATATTAGCTCGTAGGGGGTTTAATTGGTGTCTACATGCAGTGTTGTTTTATATGCAAATGCATAATATGAAACCCAATTGTCCCATTGATAATCATCGGCAAATGCATACATGTATTCATTAAGTACACGATGATTTCTCTCTACCACACCAAGAGTTTGGTGATGATACGGCGTTGAGAATATTTGATTTATGTGTAATAGTTCACTTATTTCTTTCATGAGTTTCTTGTTAAATTTCGTGCCTAAATCTGATTTAAAATTTTTAAAGTGACCATATTTTAAAATGAATTGGTTGATTATACCTTCGGCAACTGCACATGCTTCCTTATTTTCTAATGGGATTGCTACTACAAATTTTGTCAGTTCACATTGTAACGTCAATATATACCTATACGAGTTAGATATTCGTAGTGGTCCTACTGTATCTATTTCTATTGGTTCGAAACTGGTTGTGGGTGTTCCGGTTTTTACCATTTTCTCCTTAGTGTGTCTTATCTGCTTATTAATTTTACAAGCTGTGCAGTTTATTACGTGTACCTTAACCATGCTGCTCATACCTTTCCAACAGTAACGTTGTTTTCGTTTTAACAAAGTTTTGCGGATCCCTAAATGTCCTGCGTGTAGTGAATTGTGAAATTCCTCAATAATTTTCTTTTGCTCGATTTTATCTGTTATTCTTGTGGGTGGCTTATTTATCATTATCTTCAATTTCGTACGAATATCACGTCATCCTTTGACAGTGAGAGCTCTTTAATATTTTCTTTATGAGCAAATTTTATTAGTTTCTCCATGATGGAAACGTATTTCGCTTTTGGATTATCGCTATTGTGCTCTTTAAAGTTTCTGGTACCATTTTTATCATTTTTATTTGCTAGCTTTCCTTTGGCTGAAACGGATTTCTCGCCAGATATATCGCTGCAATATATTATTATCTCTTCTTTCGTACGTACGATGCTTATATTTTCATTATTATTTTTGTTGCGCAATATTATAAATTTCAATTTTGTTATACCGGTAATGTCTGACAGACTCGTGCAGTCCCAACAATAGAATTGATCAGATTCTATGGATTGGGTGCAGTTGCTGCTGACTTGCTTCGTCATATTATCTTCATTTTAATTTTTATTTGCCATACCACTTGTCATTGCTAGTAACTTTCGTTTTGCTTTGTTATCGTTTTCTGAAGGAATCATTGCTTTTAAGGTATCAGAGTCTAATTCGATTCTTGATAGAGCATCTGCATTTGTGTTAATGGAGCCTTTCTTGTAAATGATTGTAAAGTCATAATCTGACAGATCGACACGTATTCTCGTCAATTTAGATTATGAAGGCCACGAATTTTCTTCCATATAAGTATGGTCTGAAGAAGTTAATGCCCCAGTGTATCGCAAGCAACTCTTTTTCAATAATTGGTTTATTGATATCGTGCTTTGCTGAACTTTTGCTGGCATATGAGATTGGTAAATCTGAACCTATTTCACCTTGTGACAATACTGCTTCTAACGCGTAGTTAGACGCATCTGTGGTTAATTTGAATGGTGCATCATTATGTTTATATTGTGTTGTCTATTATAATTGTTATTATTGTTACTATTGTTATTATTGTTATTATTGTGAAATGATCGGCGCATGTTTGTGTATCTATTATTTGTATGCATATTGTTCCTGAATTGACTATTGCCGTTATTGTTTCTGTTTGTGTATTGTTTGTTTCTATCATAGTTAAAATGCGACGATTTCTAATTTGCAGAATCGATTTAAGCATTGACTATATCGAATGCTTCGAACTAAATTTAAAGAAAGAATGTGATCTTTCATTTGTTTCATAGGTAATGTCAACTTTTGCACTATTATTTTGTGTTGACTTGATAGCAAACTGTTTGTTAAATAGATGAAACCCAAAATCTAAATACAATAATTCGCATATTTATATGATCTACAGTAATTCTAACTAAAGTGTAAAGTGTTATTTTAGTGCACGTTCTCAATTAACAATTGAAAATCGCCTATAATACAAACTTATCAATCGTATTCAACTTCATTAATCATATTTTTCCTTTTAAACGTCAGGTGCACTTTGGCACAGTTTTCCCAAGAGTTCACGTAGTGATTTCATGTTATCTCAAAATTTTATCGATTTGTTTAAAGAATCTACAGTTAACCCTAGATCACTAACCTTATTTTTCAACGCTTATTACGAACCTTCGTCGTTTTGACTACGTCTTTCAAAGTAGGGGTTTCAAAGGTTCCAGGAACCATAATATTTATATTTTTGTATAAAATCTTTCAAACACAATCATTTACTAGTATTTTTATTATTTTTTACTAAAACAATATATTTATTACAGCCTTTTGAATGTGATCATAGACTTCAATCAAAATCAACATTGTTGACATTTTCGAATACGCGTCGTCGATTCGACGAAGACTCGTAATCTAGGGTTAATATAGTATTGTTATTCAGTCCATAGCTATGAAAATTTAAATTTTGACTAAAAATAATAAGTGTTCAATTATAAATTCCTGGTCGTTGCCGTTAAATCACTTAGTCATCATTAAATTGTTTGTTAGTTTACTCGCAAATAGCGCAGTCTTCGAAGCCGCTTGACGTACTCTTTCTTTTGTTTTTCCGGCGTGAACTGTCTGACTGTCTGCCTACTCAATTATTCACTGATTCCACAACCTGCCATCCAGCCCTGGTATCGTCCTCGATACCGCATTTTCACTCAGTATCGTTTTTTCCGATACCATCATCGTCGTCATCCACGAACCACTCGTTGTAATACTCGGTAGACTTTACCCAAGGCTTCATAAAGTCTGCTGCCAAACTCGTGCGAATGGGGCCTTTGTGGTCTCCGACCTTTTTGACAATATAACGATTATTACTCATGACCGTGACAATCTTGTACGGTCCCAAAAACTTAGGGTATAACTTTAGACCACCATTGTACTGTGTTCTTTGAAGAGCGACTAAATACCCCACTTCGTATTTTCCAGCCGATTTTCTCTTCCGGTTGAATGTTTTCCTATTTTCTTCCTGTATTTTTAAGATGTTCTTTCTTGCATCATCACGAAGATTTGTACGTTGTTCCTCAAATAACTTGATGAATTCGTCTTCCACCAATTGTCTCAACATTTGATCATCTGTTAATTTCATTTTTTCGCCAATCAATAATTCGAAAGGCGTCTTCTTGGTACTTCTGCTGAGCGTAGAATTCATGAACTGTTGCACCTGACCAACACATTTCCACCACTCCATGGGATTGTCTGCTGCCAATTTTGCCAAAATTGGAATAATCACGCGGTTCATCCTTTCAAACTGACCATTCGCTCTGGGTACACCTGTCGTGATTAGAACGTTTTCGATGTTCTCAACTTTACAGAAATCATCAAAGGTATTAGCGGTAAATGCTGCACCTCGATCGGAGATAATACGCCTGGAATTTCCAAAAGTCACCGCCTGCAACTTGAGTCGATTAATTGCTTCGTCTGTGGTCGTCGATTTCGTTGCGTTTAACTATAAAAACTTTGTGAATGCATCAACGATGACAAACAAATGATTGTAGGCCTTCTTTTTTGAGGACATTGGACCCAAATAGTCAACATCATACGTGTCCAATGGTACAGTTCCCTTTTCAATGGGATTTAACAAACCATCACCTTTCCCATGTTTTTTCTCATCTAGCAAACATTTCACACAATTTTCAATCACTTTTTGAATTTTCTGCCTCATATTGGGAAACCAATATTCACGTTTCAACATAAACTCAATTTTATTCCAACCAAAATGTCCTTGTTCGTGAGCCTGTTTAATGACGTCATACTGCATTCTTTTTGGAACCACCATGAGTTCATCCCCATCACTCTCGCGATACAACATTCCTTTTTTAGACATGGAAAATTCATCATTTTGCCCTGTTTCAACTGAATTAATCATTTTCTTCAATTCAGGATCGTCTTGCTGTGCTTTCTGTATTTTTTCGATCAAACCGTCTCGGCCTTCCTGCACAAGTAAAATCTCAACTGGATTTCTACTTAATGCGTCAACATGGCGCATAGACGTACCAGGTCGATGCTGAATTGTATAATTGAATTGATCAATTAACAGCGCCCAATGCGACACTCTTAAAGAGAAATCTTTCTTTTTCATCGTTAACACAAATGCTTTAAAGTCTGTCACAATCTTAAAGTCAATGTTCAACAAATACACTCGAAATTTTTTCAACGCTTTTACCACTGCAAGTATCTCCAACTCATAACTCGTGTATTTCTCTTTAGCGGGTGTCGTCTTCCAGCTTGCATAGTAGACAGGGTAAAACCTGCCATCCTCTGCGTCTTTTTGCAGCAACACAGCGCCTAAACCGCCCTTACACGCATCTGTGTGCAATTCAGCCTGTACCCCAACACGATACAACTTGAGCACTGGCCCTTCAATCAAGGCCTCCTTCAACTTTTCAAACGACGCCTTCTGTTTGTCACCAAACTCAAATTTCATACCGTCTCTTAAGAATTGAGATAGGGGTCTTGCATGCACGGCAAATTAAGGAATAAATTTTCGAAAATACCCCGTGCGTTCCAAAAAACTTTGCACCTGTTTCACTGTTTTTGGAATTGGGAATTTCTTCACTGCTATTGTCTTTCTGTCAGAGGGTTGGATTTGTCCGGCCTTCACAATGTATCTCAAGTAATCAACCCTTCTCACCAGCAATTCACATTTCTTCTAGTTAATCACCAAACCGTATTCACTCACCGTTTTCAATACAAATTTTAATTTCTCCAGATTTTCCTTCTCGTCCTTAGCAGGAACAATCAAGTCATCAAGGTACACGAGCACTACGCCACTTGTAATTAGCGACCGAAAAATTGGTCTAATATGTCTTTGGAAACCCGCCGGTGAGTTACAAAGTCCGAAAGGAACTTTTAGGAATTCATAATGCCCATCTGGCACCACAAACGCCGTATACTTGACACTTTCTTCCTCAACAGGCACGTGGAAGAATCCATCTTTTAAATCCAATGTAGAAAACATTCGCGCATCTTGCAATCGATCGAATTGATCCTCGATCAATGGCGAAGGATTTATGTCTTTAATAATTTTTTTGTTCAGTGACCGATAATCACAACAAAGTCTCATTAGTCCATATTTTTTCTCAGTTAACACTACGGGACTATCGTAATCGGATACACTTGGTCGTGCGACACCTTCTCCAATCCATTCTTCAATCGTTTTGTTCACTTGTTTTTTCTGTTCGTCCGAGAGTCGTCGTCGATTCTGAAATACAGGCATCTCGTCTTGCAACATAATACGCATTTTCACTCCTGTATCTTTAGTTTTATCCGGTACATAGTTCTTACTAATTCTCGCACTTCGTCTTTAATTTCTGGATCAATCACATGTCGGATTGAAACGTCATAGTCATTTTCCGTCACTTGGCCCACGTTGTTATTCAACACTTCGTTGCAGCCAGCATCATTAGTCTCCACTATATTCTCAATCGACTCGATTTTCTTTAACACAGCTTGCTTGTGTTTTACTCGTACTTCAGCATGGTCGGGTAAATCACCACCCACTAACAAATCATGTTCGAGAAACTCATCCGGAAGTACGTCAAAATTAAATGTGAATGTCAAATTATCGATGATTATTTCCGCCTCGAAACATCCAAGTGTGCGTGGGTTCAACGCACCGAAACAATCGCAGAAATTATTTTTGCCTCGAGCTTCGGGGCTCCAAGCCGCTCGTACCAACTGGATCGCACCAGATGTAAGTCGCTACCTGAGTCCAACACAGCTGTAACATCTCGACCCAATATTGTGAGATGCTTATATGTTTTCTTGTCCCCGTCTTCAGTGCGTCACATCGAGTTTTCTCCTTTTTCTCATCTTTCCCTCTTTTGCCCCTATGATTCTCCTTTGGTCTTAGGCACCTCGTAGAAAGATGCCCGAATTCCTCACAGTTAAAACACTTCGGCCCTTTCCCTGTGTCCGGACAATTGACACTCAAATGCGCCTTAATACCGCAGTAAAAGTAATACTTAGACTTTGCACCATCTCGTGTGGAATTCGTCTTTTGAATCCCGTCATTTTTATCACTCTTCTGGCCTTGTTTTCCATGCGTTTTCATCCTAGAATTTTTTCTTTACCTAACGTCGATAGTGTACTGCAACTTTGCATCCAACTCAATATCAACGTGACTTGCCATCTCTAGCACACGATAAACATAGTCCTCATAAGATTCCGCACTTTTTTTCATCACTGCAGCCAATTCTTCATGCACTTGTTTACTATTCATCGTTTCAGAGAATTCTTTAATGATGTATGTCTTCAATTTCCCCCACGTCTTAGCGTGACACTCATAATTCACATACACTTTTGCTGGTCCATCTAGCAACTTTTTCATGTAAATCACCTTCTGTGCCTCTGACCATGAGCACATTTCCGTGGTTTCTTCAAATGTGGAAAACCACCGTCGAACATTCTGAAGTCCATCACCGATGAATCGTTCGAAGGCATCGTCAACATCTTTGAACGTCACAATATTGCGCGGATAACCGGCAAAACGATCTCTTTCATCACTCTTGCCTGAGCTGCGCCTCTTGGGACCACCACGTACATGCTTCACACCCGCACCGGTGTTTGCATATTCTTCATCGTCACTGTTTTCACTGTCCAAACTACTTTCGTCATCACTGCTCGAATTACTTTTCTCTTTTCCTCTCAGAGTCGTCTTCAGTCTTTCGAGTAATTCGGCCTTTTAACCCGTCGTCTTTAATCCCAAATCAATGAGTCGTGCCTTTAACTCTTTGCTTCTAAGCGTATCAGGATCACTTTCTTCGTCTTCGAGATGATTATCATTTTTTTTATTTTTTCCGACACTAGTTTCACCATTTACACCTGTGTCGCCCTTCGTCATTTCCTCTGATAACCTCAAGCGTTTGATCAGCGCCGCCTTTTTACCCGTAACCTTGAGTTGCAATGCACGTAATCTAGCTTTCAGTTCACCCACATTCAGAGTATTCAAACCATCTTCGTTGTCACTTTCATCTTCTTCCTCGTCGTCACTTGCGTTTCTCGCCAGATCAACTTTTCTCAACCGTTCAATTAAGACGGACTTAGATCCTTTCATCGATAGGCCAAGCACTTGGAGTCTACTACGTAGTTCCTCCATGTCCAATTCATCATAAGTCACATTTTCCGTAGAACCCGGCATTTTAACACTTTATGTACGTTACACAAAAATCGTCAATTGGCCGTCTACCTATTGTGTACCGCACGCACCTTAATCGAATTCTCAGATATGGACTGTCAACGTTTAACTCACCGCTAACGACTTTGATACCGTACCAAAATATCTCTGTTCTCGAAATGATCTCGAAATGATCCCGGTTGAGCCCCCACTTTGTAGGGTCAAAATCACCGGGCACAGAATATTTATTTTCATTACGGAAAAAGAGTCTTTATAATTCTACGAAAAATTATTGATTCGTCTCCAAAGCCGCTTGACGTACTCTTCCTTTATTTTTCCGTCGTGAACTGTCTGACTGTCCACCTACTCAATTATTCACTGATTCCACATTCATTTAGCCACTTATCGAGTATGGAAACAGGGCAATTGCAAGGAATATAAACACACCCAACAAAAAGGGGACTAGATTGTGTGTTTATCTTAATAAGTATCCATTCTATAATGGATAGGAAGGTGACCGGGAAAAAGAGGTACAGAGGGAAGAATTAAGAGAAGGCTTTGCCGCAATAAGAACACCTACACCGTCACTTTTCAAGGCAGAGTGAGTATTACGATCATGTCAGAAGACACGATGATAAGCGAAAAGCTCTTTGTCATAGATGCTAGCGTTAAGCCAAGTTTCAGATAAGCAAACGACATCGTGATTAGCAGAGGAAGAGGATAGGAGAAACTTATGCAGTTTAGTCCTAAGGCCACGACAGTTTTGGTAGTACAAAGAAACTTCACGTTAAGATGATGAAGTTACTGTTGAGAGCTGTGTAAACGAGGCTGGCGAAAATCCTTAGAGCGGCGAGTAGAGAAGGCTTTGACCAGTGTACCGCTTGGCCAGAAGTCAGGTTTACGTAGGGAATTAAATTCCGGAGGAGCCGTAATTTTGAAGGAGGCAATAAATTTGTTCGGAAAATTATCTTTCGTAAGCTTCTTGCAGTTTATGAAGGCAGGAAAAAATCTAAGTTTGGCATTGATGTGGCTCAAAACATCATCCTTAGACGTGGAGTAAGCCAGCCAAGAAATAAATATTTGGAGAGAAGGAGCGACAACTTGAAGCGATGAAGCAGCAGTGGGTGAAGAATGTTGCAAAGCTGGTGTAGCAGAAATCGGAGCTTTGAAGTTTAGCGTCACAAGTGAAGGCTTTGCGACAGTAGCAAGTGACGTTGTTGTTGTAAGACATCCAGATGATAAAGTTGTTGCAGTCGAAAAAGTTGTTGCAGCCGAAAGAGATGATAACGCTTCAGATGTAGATGTAGAAGAAGAAGATGCTGATGTTGAAGAAGATGCTGATGTTGATGTTGATAGTGTGGGGACCGACGAAGTCGCAGGAGTAGGCTGAAGTGTTGAGGAGGATGAAGATGAAGATGAGCGATTGCGTGATTCAGTAGTAGTTTTGCGATGAAGAGCAGGTGCCGATTTAGATATCGCACCTTGATGGTTGCGGTTTAGATCATCAGAAACAGCTTTCAAAGATGGTGGCGTTGAGGCACCAAAGATTACATCCATTCTCTGAGAGCAGTGAGTGTAGCGGTATTTTGATGAAGTATTTTTATTACATCATGTAGCGTGGTAACTTTGCATGCATCACAACGATAGAAAACGTTGTTGGGGAGCTTGGCAATAATGTCAACAAGTATAACGTTAGTGTTGATACACTTCGCGTGAAAACACTTGCCACAGTACCCGTCACAAAAGATGAAGCGATAGCGCGTGGATCCAGGCTGTTTGCAAATCGCACATAAAGAGCCAAATGGTGGTGAATAAAAAACCGTAATGAAAAGGGTTAGCTTTATTTGAAAGTGCAAAAATAGCGGTAACGGAACCCAATTAAAGCGAATAGATTGATGAGTTTATGTCAACTGAATTGGAACTTTAGGAAGCCGTTAACTGAACGCTGGACAACAGCCACACGCAAAGAGCACCAGCGAACAAAGAACTTGTTTAAAATTCACTAGATAACCAAGCGCGGGAAAGCACCGAGTGTTTAATTGTGAAGGTAACGCGCACAGCAACTGTATGTTTTGTTTTGTTTGGTCGAATTCTTTTTGTCGGTATGTAATCGGGTAAATCGATGGCTGAATCTCTGGCAATGAGATTCGGGACTGATGCTTGAGAACGCACCCACGACATTTCGCGCCGAGCTGAGCTGGCCTGCCAGCAGCCATCATTCCTCTAGCTAGGAAGAGGCCAAACCCGAATTCGTCTGAACGACACAAGGGTCCGTTGCCTCGTTCCCGGGACTTAACGTCCATAGAGGCCAACGAGACGAAAGTCTTGTTGCCTTGAAATTTTGATGCGATATTGTTCACCAACTTTCATTTCCTTACACATCCATTGCTGCAAAATAGCTATTAGTAAAAGGTAGAGACTGGAGCCTAAAGCTGAATTATGGCTCTATACGGCGATAGTGGAACCAATCCTTTTGTATAGCGTAGTATTTGGTGGTCATCTATTGCGAAAACATCAAATGTAGACCCGTTAAACAAGGTCAGATAGGCTGCAGCTATTGTAATAACGCACCACCCCTACAAAGGCATTGATTAATCTATTAAATATACACCTGATTGAAAAGTTTTGTCGGCTTATGTATGTGTGTGATGTGAGGTTGGACACACACGTAGCCGAGCGACTCAACGATAGGCAACAACTACTTGCGAAGTGGCCATTGCTTGGGTGATCGTGCTGAAGTAAAGACATTAGAAATAGAGTGCTGTGTAATAACCATTGAAAATATAATAAAAAGTATTATAATCCAACAGGTTATTGGCCCAGAGCACGCGTTCACTGCGCAGTGTTTTAAAAGTGATTTTAGAGAAAAAGTGAACGGTCAAGAGAAATTAGAAGGTAAGCCCAGTATAATTTACTAAAAGGTGTAATACCAAAAGGGGCGCAAGCATTGGTTTTCTTTGGTGCGTGTCGAGGCAGAGACCTGACATGCAGCCTCGAGCATGCTTGGGAATGAGCAACGAGCGCATGGGAAGCGTGCTTTGTTCGAAAACCGATTCTATTTAGAAACGTTTCTCGCACGTTGCCATTTTAAGAAGCGTCGTGCGTGGCTTGGTGTTTACGAAAACATCAAAGGTAGATGTATACGAGTGCATGTATGCATAATATGAGAGAAGTTTTGTTTTCTGAACAGAGAGTTCTGAAGATGAAAACATAAATTAATTATTTGAAAGCGTACACGTCAACTTTCTTTTGTTTTAAATGAAAGTAAATTGCAGTTAAAGGTCCGAACTAAACAAAATTGTTTTGTGTAGTAATGCAATTTTTGTTAAGTAATCTGAGCTTAATCCATATGTTTAGTTACAAAATATTTCGGAGCTGCAATTGTACGATGCTTGCTGTGCAGTATTGTATGATCGGTAGCTCGGGATGTCGAAGAACTCGGCCTGGTGTCCCGTATGTGTGCATGGCCAACTGAATTCAACAGGTTTTCATTGCCGTGCGTGGAACCGAGTGTTGAAGAAAGGGGTGCACGTACGTGGTGACGCTACTCGACGACGAGATGTCTAGTTTCAAGTCGCAACGGGCTGCTGTTCCTTCATTATGATTTAGAAGCACGAAACTAATTTTTTTTTACAAAAACCTAGTAATAGACGAATGAGAATGCAAATAAAGCTAAGAGCATATGAATATATGAAAATATTTTGTTTCAAAAACCCGGAATAGATGGCAGAAGGGAAAGCTCTAAACAGCTCAGATGAGTGGAAAGGAGCGTTGGTGGATTACAAAAGTGAGGATGAGG
The DNA here is from genome assembly GCA_963942545.1 of Oxycera nigricornis. Classification (NCBI taxonomy): domain Eukaryota; kingdom Metazoa; phylum Arthropoda; class Insecta; order Diptera; family Stratiomyidae; genus Oxycera; species Oxycera nigricornis. The sequence goes on along the minus strand of OZ012659.1, from coordinate 67,006,471 downwards.
CTCCAGAAATGAATTCACCAGCCTTTATATTGAATACTATAAAGATGACAGTCGAGAAGAAAAACAAGAGAAACATAAAGAGAATACCAAAAATAAAGACAGTAAGTTATGTTTGTGTTTAAATTTGGGAGGATTTTCTGCCATCTTCTTTTCTTACTCCTGGTCTTTCTACTGCCAAACAAAATAGAGTGGTTAAATAGTGCTGTAAAATTTTATGAGAAACTAGAGTCTAGTTGTTGGAAGTAGAGTGTGAGAGTAAGAGCCTTATGCGATGGAAATAGAGTAAATCCAGGATTTAATAAAGAGTTTTCATTTTACAACATTTCATGGAGCAAAATCAAAAATTAATTGATCAATATGCCAAGACGCCGTCAAAATTAAATGCTGTTACTAATACTCTCGAAAGAGTCGTAGTAGGAGCAAGAGCTATGGTTGAGATGTTGGAAAAAAACATCCAAAGATAATCTACAGACTGAGAAGGCTCGACTTGAAACAAGAGGGTTAGAAATGAAAATTCAGTTTTTTCAGCTTCAATATCAGAATCCAAATGTTTAAAGAGAAAAACAAAAAATATAGAGGATGACATGGCAGCTACTGACATAAAGAGAATAAAAACGACAGACAAGACGAATGTAGAAGATAATAACGAAGAAAAGTCTCGAGAGAAAAATAAAAGCTTGGATAAATAAGTAGAGCCTTTAAAGAAAGTTGTAGAGCAAGAAATATTAAACACAAAGTTTCATATTTAAAAAAAATTATATAATAGAAAAAGACTCAAATTTTGATATTTGGCTAGATTACTTAAAATCCGAGCTAATGAGCAACAACTTGGTAGATGTAATTGAACCAAATAATGAGAGTATTCAAAATCGATCAGAAGCATTAATAGCTAGAAGAAAAATTTGGGTCCGAGATATAGTAATTAATTGCTTGGAAGAGAAGTATCATAAGAAAATTTTAAATTTAAAAGAACCCGTAAAGATTTTAAAAAGATTGAGAAGTTCAGGGACAAGTAAAGTAAATGTCACTCACAGTTTGGTCAGAACACGTTTTTATGCAATAAGAATGAGTAAAAATGAAACCGTAAACGATTTTTGTGATCGGTTTGACGCAATACTTAAAGAGTATGAAGCATGCAAAGACGTTATAGAACAAACAGATCAGGAAATACGTTCCGCTTTTTATCAAGCTGTATTTTCAGCGATCCCTGAGCTACGAAACGCCTATTTACTCAAGAAACAATCAACGTCGCGAGAAATGACTTTAGACGAAAAAAAATCTTACATCTTACAGTTAGAAGCAGAGAAAACGGCGGACTTGCTGCATAAACAACAATCTCGCGCTAAAGCCTCGGAAGAAAGCTTCGCGGAAATGGTAAACTGCTTTGATGGTCTTACATCCGCTGTCTCATCTAGTTGCAGCAAGAATAGCATCGACAAAGCTCTCAATGAGCTGCAAACTAAGCTTTGCTCCATAAATGAGAACGTGAAGGATATAAATGCAATCCTTACAGCTCCTTCAACGAAACATGACACCAAGATTACCTATCGTTTCCCCGAATACGTTTCCCCGAATCGACATTTACTCGAAAAAACCCCCGAATAATCTTTTCCCCGAATCAATTTTTACCCAAATGCATATCCCCCGAATAGACATTTCCCCGAATGTATGATCCCTCTATCACAGTATCAACCAAAATAATACTGAGAATGATAAAGAAAATACAATAGGAGCCAGATCAATTTTTGAAAATAAATACTTCATCAATGATATGAAAGTAATAAATGAACAAGCCGCGAAGTGCGACCCTTGAGGTCCACACGGTCAACTTCCCAGTAATATCTAGATAAACATTAATAATATTAAACAAAACACAATAATAATTTTGAAAATACTACTACTTTAAATAATAATAATGAAAGGTATTCATAGCAGTAACAGGAATGAGTTTATGTTAAACATATCATCTACGGGAGCATCCACTGATTACGTAAGGCTTTTGGTGGATGGGTGATGATGATTGATTACCACAAATGCAAATTTGATTGAAATTTTGATGGTTTTCAAAATTTAAGCCGCTTTTTTAAATTAAAAGACTGCAAAAACTATTAAAAATCTGCTCAAATTATCCAAACATTTTAAAACTTTGATTGACTTTACAAAGTCTTTAGAATAATAGATATAAGGTAATATCAATCGAAAGAACTCCTTTCATATGGTAACTTTGAATGCTTTTTTATTTTTTATTGAATTTTTTCAGAATCATGAAAAAAGTTTTGCTGGTTTCTCTTCGAAAACTGATAACAATGTATAAATTTTATAAACATTTATTACTGTGTTGTGCAAATCAGGTTAAAAAAATATTTTTTATTAAAAAACCCTAAGTTTTCTCATTTTTTTTCTGTTAAATTAAAAAAAACGCTGGAACGGATCTTTATAATGTTAAAATAATCAAAGAGATTTTAAAACACGTCGATAAACACCTTAATGATGCAAATGTTATATCTGGTTCGTGAGATATAGTGAATGGAAGAAATGACCTTGAAGATCATGATGACTGTTAATAATTTTTAATTTTTTATTTAATGTTTCTTGTTATCACGAGAAAAAGTTTGGGTGATGCTTTTACAAACACTGCTTAAAGTATATCAATTTTATAAAAATTGAATACTATCTTTCGTAAATCAGGTTAAAAATTTATTGTTTATAAAAAACCCTAATTTTTTGCACTTTTTTTCTTAAATTAAAAAACGGCTACAACGATTTTTTCCAAAATTTGAAAGATATACACAAATGTTAATACGCGTCCATTGACACCTTAACCATGCAAATCGTATGTTTGGTTCACGAGATATGTATAACGCACGACAGAAATGACCTTGAAAATCATGATGCCTGTTAATGATTTTTTTTATTTAATTTTTTACGTATTCATGAGAAAAAGTTTTGATGTTTATTTTACAAGCACTGCTTCAAGTATATAAATTTTATACAAATTGAATACTGTCTTTCGTAAATCAGGTTAAAAATTTATTGTTTATAAAAAAAACCTAATTTTTTGAATTTTTTGAATTTTTTGAATTTTTTTTTCTTAAATTAAAAAACCGCTCCAACGATTTTTTTAAAATTTTGATAGATTCACACAAATGCTAATACGCGTCGATTGACAACTTAACCATGCAAATCGTATGTTTGGTTCACGAGATATGTATAACGCACGACAGAAATGTGTAAATCGTTGAAAATCATGATGCGTGTTGATGATTTTTTATTTTTAACTTCCCAGTATATGGGAAGTTCTTGTAATCGCCTCGAAAATCGAAATTGAAATTTTCAACATTTCTTTACGTTTTGAGGTCTATAGAGTATATATAAAGTGTTTTTAGAAAGGGAGATGTATGTGTGTGTGTGTGTGTGTGTGTGTGTACGTACGTACGTACGTACGTACGTACACACACACACACACATACATCTCCCTTTCTAAAAACACTTTATATATACTCTATAGACCTCAAAACGTAAAGAAATGTTGAAAATTTCAAATTCGATTTTCGAGGCGATTACAAGAACTAAAAAGGGAAGTTAAAAATGTAAGCTTAAACAAATTGAAAATACCAATCACAAAGAATATAACACACAAAATATAAAATACGAAATAAATGAAAGTAAAAAATAGTAAAAATCAACCAGTCATCTTGTCTAATGTTATTGCAAAGTCAGGAAATAGTTTATCACTTATTTAAAAAAAACATTTAGCCTTGCCGAGTGTCTCTAAAACGACTAAAAAGATTAAATTATTTAGTAGAATAGGAGCTATTTCCCCCGAAGTGTGTAGAAATTTGGAGAAACAGAAAGAAGAAATGAAGAAACAGAAAAGAAACGATATATTGATCAAAAAATTAAGAGATTAGAAGCTAAAGAAAAGAAAGAAGAAATGCAGAAAATAAAAGCAGAGAAGTTATCAAGCTCCAAACTTATTAAAAAAAGGAAGAAAATTACGACACAATAATTATGAAGAAAATGTATTTAATAAAACATGTGTATGCCAAACGTGCAATAGTAAAGAGGCTGACTATAGGGTAGGATAAGGCTGACTTGTGGAGAAATGAGGCTGACTACTGGTAAAAAGTGCCAAATTTTGATTAATGTTGATTTTCTATATGATGTTTATAGAATTATAAAGTTTTGTTGATTTTGTTAGAAAGTTGAATAAGCAACTTTTCTGTCAATAACATGTAATTTTATTCATAGTGTTGAATATTTAAACTATAATCCAAGAAAGTTTTTATTCTCCCTAAAAGGCTGACTACTGGGTATTTTACCCTATCCCTTCGAAGTAAAATCAAGGCGGCGCCGAAAAAAATGGGTTGATATACAGCAGCGATTGAAAACTGTTGTTAATAATTACGAAAATTTCGACACATATTTAGAGTATTTGCAAGCAATTGGTCACATAATAACATTGTAATTGTATGTGTACGTGTAAATCGATTGAGTGTAAAAATAAACTAAACGTGTGTGCATAAAAAATTAGTGAGTGCTGAGAAATTTTATTCGAGAAATAATTAAAACGGTATTCGGGGATTAATTGATTCGGGGATTAAGTGATTCGGGGAAATAGTATTCGGGGATTAATTGACTCGGGGAAATAGTATTCGGGGATTAATTGATTCGGGGAAATAGTATTCGGGGGTTAATTGATTCGGGGAAATGATGATTCGGGGAAACGCATTCGGGGAAATGAACGGGAACGTGACACCAATATTGCCAAGTCGCAAATTAATGGAGACCAGATTCTTAAAACCATCAACCAGCTTGCGGAGACCTTGAACCGGCAGCATCTTAATTCCATAGTAGCATTTGAATCAAGAATTCAACGGACATTAGTCAATATGGAGCACAGACTGATCGCATTGTGCGCTGCGAAGTCAACACGCCGACGAGCAGCGTTTCAACACCACTTAGCCAAGAAATTCCTACCACTAACCTCCAAATGGTATTAAATAATGCCACGAAGAAACCAACACAAGACAAAGCAACATCCCCATTGAAGTCAGCCTCTAATCATAAGGCTCACGTTACAAGTCCTCGCCAATCCAAAAGTGCTAGTAAATTATTCAAATTTGGCACATTTTGGTCAGAAGTTAAATGAAAAGGACGCATTTCCAAATTTAGAAAGAACGATGACGATCTTTCGAACAATACTTCTGCCAATAATAGTGAATATGTGGATTTCTTTGTCAGAAAATCCTCAAAAGCTGCCAAAAAAATAGAAATTGAAAAGAAAATCCGCAAGGATCTTTCCATAGACAGCATTGTGATGCTTTTGGCGCGGCGTGATAAAAGAAATCAATCATTTAAAGTGTCCATCCCATCTCGATACGCATGGCTGTTCACAGACCCTCAGGGAGGAAGCTCATATCAACTCAGCAATGGACTCGTTTTTTATCCATGGTACGTCTCATGGAAGGATAAAAGCAAAAACAAGAAGGAAAACTTAAATACGAATAGTGTGCATAATTATAGATCAAACAGTAATTATGATAAGTCCCCTCAGAATTCAATTTGTATCCCACAACCTAAGACCTCCCAACATACCTGTAAGACCTCTCAGCACAGTCCCATTTTTTCTCCTGCACATGGAAGTACTCTCTCAACCTCTTCCGTTAATATACTTTTGAAAGATTCCTCTTCAGAAACAACATTCTATCCAATAGATCCACCTAAAAACTACTCGGATAATCAACCCATCATGACCACTTATACACACCATAAGACGGACAATCCAGTACCCTCTGTACACTCTGCTTCACCCGTGCCCCGTACTCAGAAAGCTTCCAATGACCAGCCGAACAAAAGCAAAATTATATCTAACCAAACTGCAGTTCACACTGATGAGTCGCCATCTCCGTACTTAAACTTCGTTCGCGGTGAAACAATAGTTCCTTCTTCCAATGGCTTCATTCAAATTCCTTCTCAATCTGTCATAGTTCCCGATAGCGATCCTCAGTTTCTGGATCCGCTCTCTCCGCCTGTGGTTAAAATCACTAAAAGCTGTGGTGCCGACCTTGAAAGTAGATATATGTTGTCTGGTTTTAGAGACCACAAAATCTACGATTGTATCCGTCTTTACCTGGCATACATGCATAATGCGCCACATTCTTCATGCGTGGATGGTAAAACCAAAGTCAATCTTAAGGTTATGATACACCAAAAAGGTCTTCCCACGGACTTTGAATCTTTACGCCAGATATTTTTCAATTATCATGAGCAACTTGATATGACCCAAGATCAAATAAAAAAAGATCTTGAAACTTTTGGGTCGCACATAAGATCCAAGCATATTTCGTCGCTTCAGAGGGAAAGAGAAGAGAGCAAGAAATATTATTCCTAACAAACGTTTGACGGTGAATTCCCTTAGGCTCTTTTACCACATGAGAGGCAAGATAAACAAAAATTACCTGGACGCCAAATCCTGCCATTTTAATGTACTGACCTTCACTGAAACATGGCTCAACGACTCATACAAGAACGAGGAAATCCTTGACGGAAACTGGACTATATATAGGAATGACAAGGATTTTCTATTCACCAGCCAATCTAGAGGCGGTGGTGTGATGGTCGCAATCAACAACACTTTTATAAGTGAGATCGTTGAAACTGTGTCCTATAAAACTTTTGAGCATAAAGCCATTCGTGTTGGTTTAGGGTCTGTATTTTTATTCATTGTTGTAGTGTATGTTCCCCCCAACTCCAACGAAGATATCTATGGTTGCATACGAGACGAATTATCTTCCGTAATAAATCTTCTAGCCGAAGAAGACAAAATAATAATACTAGGGGACTTTAACCGCCCCACTTTGTCCTTTGTTTCTGATGAATCTGATGGCTACCTCTTACCAACGAACCTTAGAGATTCGATTGACCTCAATCTGCTTAGTACATTTTATGGCAATGATTTGCAGCAAATATCCCCAACTGCAAACCAAAACGGTAATTGGCTGGATTTCGCGGTTTTCGCGGATTTCGCAAAGGCCGTTCGACTACAACCAACCTTATGATTTTCACCTCTGACATTCTCTGTGCTATAGAAAAGGGCCACCAAATTGACGCAGTCTACACAGACTTTAGCAAAGCTTTCGATCGCGTAGACCACGACATCTTAATAAAGAAATTGCATAACTTTGGTATTTCGGGTTCTTTGCTTAAATGGGTTTCTCCTTACCTCAAAAATCGGACGCAAGTCGTTAGATTTCAAGGAAATCTGTCAAGAAAAATTCCAATTTCTTCTGGAGTGCCACAAGGCAGCCATCTCGGCCCACTCTTATTTAATATATTCATATTTGATCTGTCCTCAGTTCTATCTAACATACCCCATCTTTTATATGCCGATGATCTGAAAATGTATCACGTAGTAGCATCGTACTCTGACGTAACTTTCATCCAGTCTAAGCTTGATGCATTAGAATTAATATTCATATCAATATTGGTAAATGTCAAGTGATGAGCTTTGCTCGCAAAAATACTATTGAAAGTTACACATATTCCCTAAGCCGTACACCATTGACCAAAGTGGACCAAGTGGTTGATCTTGGCATTGTATTAGATACAAAACTACGGTTTCACTTACAGCACGACAAGATTCTCGCTAGTGCTTGGAAGCAGCTGGGATTCATTAAAAGACGGGCAAAAGAATTTACGAACTTGCGGGTTACTAAATCCCTATATACAGCATTTGTACGCCCTCTTCTCGAGTACGCTTGCTTAATTTGGAACCCAGCGTTTGGAACTGATGGTGATCGAATTGAATCAATTCAAAAGCAGTTTTTACTTTTTGCATTAAGAAATTTATATAATCCAGCTGACTTTGATAATTTACCTTCTTATGAGCACCGTCTTAAACTACTCAATTTACCTTCGTTATCATCTAGAAGGACAGTCCTGACTTCGTGCTTTGTGTTTGACATTATCAGAAACGTTATCCGTATCGAATCATTATCTGGGAAAATCTCATGCAATGATGCTGTAAGGCGTACCAAACACAATCGTATGTTAGTTGAGTATCAACATCATACAATATACGGACAAAACGAACCGATTAACAGATGCTGTAAGATATTTAATAGTGTTAGCAACCACTATTCGCCATCCATTTCCAAATCCACTTTTAAACGGAATCTGTTTAACGCACTAGCTAGTTATGTATGAGTCAGCAAATAGCTCTAATAAAATTAAACACGCGCCTGCTTCTATCCCACGGGTAGATGCAGAAATTCAAGAACTTCGGAAAAATGATTCCATAAACAAAATGTTGCAATCTTTCATAGAAAGATCTAAAAAGCCAGACGCTGACGCAGCAAGGCATGGATTCCATAAAGAGGGAAACCCGAGAACTCCTCGCCCCAGTTGACGCTCACCGGTCACTTAAAAACGATTGTCGGTCGCTACGGTCAGAATAAAATAGTTTTCTTCCACAAGTTTTCAAGTGTTTCATTTATTTTCATTTTGGAATATATTAAGTTATTTTTTTTGTGTCCGCTCGGCACGAAAACCATAATTGGCGCAGTCGGTTAAAAACCAAATAAAAGTGAATTAAGAAAGTAATCGGGAAAGCCGCGAAGGTACCCCGTAAATAAGATTTTTCTAATTTGGGAGGACGAGCCTAAAATAGTCCTTTAGTCATTAGAAGAGGCCGGCTAATGACCCAAAAGTCAAAGAAAAGTTAATAATAAAATAAATATAAACTAACAGTGAAAAGTGAAACGAAGAAAAAAAAACGTGGCTGAAAATAGTGAAGAATCCAGAGGAACCAGGAGAAAGAAAAGAGATAAGTTTTTTAACGAAAATAGGGATCTATTTCTAGAAGCCATGGAAGAATTAATTAACGAGCTGAAGCAGCAAGTACGTGAGAGAGAGGCAGAGTATATACAGTTAGCGACGGTCGTGCAGCAACTTGTGGCCAACCAAAACCAACCGGACCAAAATGAGCAATCAGCGAGTGCCAACTCAAGTGAAAATTCAGCTAACAGTGTGCTGAAGGAAATCCGGCACATGAGCGCATTTACGGGCAGAGGCGACATTTCCATCAACGCATTTATACGGAGCACCGAATTCTATTTAAATGGAATAGTGGACCCTAACTTAAAAAAAGTGGCAACGAGAAACATATTTTTCGAGAAAATTCAAGGACCTGCAAAGGACGCCGTAATAAACATTCAGGAACCGGACAACTGGGAATCCATCAAAACTACATTGAAGATGAGGTACAAGCCGGATATCGAGCCATTCCAGATCTACAGGAGGATCAACGAACTTCGTGTAAATAATGTAAGTCATTTGGCAATTGAACTACAAAATATTAAAAGTAAGAAAGACGAATTAGCTGTTTTTTATAAAAATGATCTGCACGTAGATTTAAGTAATGTAAACTCAATCCTAGTAAATACAGCCAAAGAGATTACGCAGGGTATTCTTCTAGACAAAATATTAGAATTACACGATTTGGATCAAATAATCCAAATCATGACCCAAAGAAGATTCGAGGATTCGTGCATAAGGCCCGAATATAAAAAAGTTAAAAGTGAAAGTGCAGTGAGAATGTTGGGAAGTGATCGCAATAAAAACTTCAACTATGGTAATGGACAAATAAGACGACAGACGAACAACAACAGACATCCACAGAATCGTGAGTACGTAAATCTCTCCAACATGAATGCAGGGCAACACCGATCGAATGATATTGGTTTTAGTCCAAGACCAAACTGGCGCAATAGAAATCCAGAACAATTTGCTAGGCAAAATTATAATCCACACCCACCCAATTTTTATAATAGAAATTCTGGTCTATATCGGCAAAATAGAGATCGAAATTCAGGCCAACGTCAAATAGAGCCAATGGAAGTTGACAATATCCGAAGAAACCATTCTTCAAATCAATTTAGAAATTCATTTCAAAATTACTCTCGAAATCCTAATTCGCGACAGTACCAAAATAATATTGTTTCAGGTAGAACTTTGGAAAGTAATCAGGAAATAAACCATACGGGTGAAGAAGTGGCATTTTTTCAAAATTAGCCTCGGATTCACTACCTTTAATTCAAATTACTATCGATGAAATTAAATATATTGCTCTTATCGACACTGGGTCATCCTTCTCAATAGTTGATGACACTCTTGATTGTTTTCAGAAAATTCGAATAAACCCTTTAGCTTTCAGTACTATCACAAGTAGAGATGTTATTAAATATGAAGTGCATACAACGGCCCCGAAGGAGTTTAAGCTACCTTCATGTGCGAGAATAAGATGGAAGGTTAAATCACTAAGCAACAGGAAATATCGATTCATAATTGGAATTGATTTGCTCAATACCCTTGATACATTAATAGATGTTGAAAATAAAACGATTACCCTTAATAGTCAAATCATAAAATTTGCAAATAGTCCCTATGCATTTAATGAAAATTGTAGTTTAGAAGGAGTCAACAAAGATTATCTGCAACGGTTGAAACTCGATCACCTCAACGGTGAAGAATATCAACAACTGTCAAAATTAATTAAAAATTTTGACGAGATTTTCTATAAGGAAGGCGATAAGCTAACCAGTACCCCAGCCATTGAACATGAAATAAAAACAACAACAAATGCTCAAATAAATGCTAAATTATATAGGTATCCCCCTAAGCATGAAGAGGAGGTCCGACGGCAAATAACCGAAATGGAAGCCCAAGGAATCATTAGAAAAAGTTGCTCAAAATACGCTAGTCCGTTAATAGTAGTTCCGAAGAAAACTGACAACTCCGGAAATAAGAAATTTCGTATCGTTATCGACTACCGTAAACTGAATGAGATTACGGTTGACGATAAATTTCCCCTGCCAAATATAGAGTCCTTGTTAGATAAACTCGGGAGGGCTCAATATTTCTCAACAATAGACCTGGCTAAAGGTTACCACCAAATCCTGGTAAAAGAAGAAGACAGGCACAAAACCGCATTTGTGACTCCGCATGGTCTCTATGAGTTCATTAGAATGCCGTTCGGTCTTAAAAACGCACCGGCGACATTCCAAAGGCTCATGAATGAAGTTTTAAGAAAATTCATAAACAAGACCTGTGTCGTTTATCTGGATGATGTGTTAATTTTTAGCACGTCTTTACAGGAGCATATAAATGCCATCACAGAAATATTTAAAGTTTTAAAAGATAATCGTTTAAAAATCCAAATCGACAAGTGTAATTTTATGCAGAGAGAAACCAGCTTTTTAGGGCATATAATAACTTCAGAAGGACTGAAGCCAAATCCAGATAAAATTAAAACCATTGAGCAATTGAAGTTACCAAGAAATGAAAAGGAAATAAAAAGTTTCCTGGGACTTACAGGTTACTATCGAAAATTTATTCGTGACTATGCCAAAGTGGCACAACCTATGACCAAGTATCTACAGAAAAATAACAAGGTTAACACTAAAGATCCTAATTTCGTTGAAGCTTTCGAAAAGCTTAAGAATCTAATTAGTACACATCCCATTCTGCGGTTTCCAAATTTTAGCAAATCTTTCCAACTTACTACCGACGCTTCAAATTATGCAATTGGCGCCGTTCTCTCGCAAGAAGGTCACCCCATTTGTTTCGCGTCGAGAACCTTGAATTGTCACGAGCGAAATTATTCCGCCACTGACAAGGAATTCTTAGCCATCATATGGTCTGTAGCGTATTTCAGACCATACTTGTATGGAAATAAATTTAAGATATTCACAGACCACCAACCTATAAAATATCTACATGCAAAATATAGAGGCAAAGATCTTTCCCCCAGACATCAGAGGTGGCTACTTAAACTGGGTGAGTACCAGTTTGAAATAGAATACATAAAGGGAAAGGAAAACCGAGTAGCAGACCTTTTAAGTCGCATCCAACATGCTGAAGAAAAAGCTGATGAGCCTAATGCACCATCTGGAAAAACTAACACGTTTTCTGATTTTGGAATCCTAGAAAATATAGAGGAAGGGAATGACAACACCACAATGGCAACTATCCATTCCGCTGAGGAAGAACTCCTCGATCATATTCCGATTAAGGAAGAAATCGTCAACAAATACAGGACACAGATCATCCTGACTAATAACAAAACTTGCGAATTGGAAATTGTGCATAAAAAGCGAATCATTTATATCGCAGAGTACGATTTTGAGAATCTCAGCGAAATCCTAAGAAGGTACATAAAACAAGGCATCACTGGTATCTATTCAGAGCTATCAGATCACCTGTATAATATTGTACAAGAAAAACTTCGCGAAATGTTCTCCAACGACCCACAGATTAAGTTTATAAAATGTTCGCTTAGAGCTCAAGACATAAAAACCGAAACGGAAGCTGTCAAGCAAATTGCTCATTACCATGTCCAAGAAAGTTTGCATTCAGGAATTCAAGAGACGTTTAACAAAATTAAGAATAAAATCTATTATCCTAAACTATTAGAACTCATCCAAATTGTAATCAATCAGTGCGACGTTTGTCAAGCCGTAAAATGTGATCGCAGACCCATCAAAACAAAATTTCAATTTTCAGAAACAGCTACGGATGTGAACCACATAATTCAAATAGATCTATTTACCATAATAAAGTATACGTTCCTTACTGTGATCGACAAATTTTCTAAATTTGGAGCAGCATATTACTTAACAGATAGAAATCACGTTACCTTAATAGAAATACTGGAAGAGCATTTTGCACGAGTAGGAAAACCAAAAAAGATCATTGCCGGAAATGAGTTTAGTAGTATCTTAATGAAAGATTTCTTGCAAACAGAGAATATTGAATTGCATTTAACCAAGCCTAATAACAGCACTGGCATTGCAGACGTAGAAAGATTCCACGAAACTATCTTGAGCAAATTTAGAGTTCTTACATATCAAAAGAAGAAGATTTCCACGAAAAGGATAATACAACAAGCTGTAAGAAATTACAACGAGCGATACCACTCCACAATAAAATGCACACCAAACGATGTACAGTCACGTAAAGTAGATTTTAATAAAATTAGAACGAATCTTCATAATGCAAAAGAGAAATGGCTAGAAAAAGCTAACAAAAATCGAGAGGAGTACAAAGAAAACAGAACAACAGGCTATATAAAGAATTACAAAGCAGTGAGACTGAAACACCAACCTAGATTCATTAAAAGAAAACTTCAGAATATTCACCCTAACAATATCAAAAGACCCCTTAAATATGATCTGGCTATAAATGATCCTAACGTAGATATAAGCAATGAACAAATAGAATTTTCAGACTTCACTGAAGAACAAAATTCTGTTATTAATAATGCAATTAATGAGGGCCCAGACGATGAAATATTAACATGCAGATTCCGAATAGATATCAAAAGACGAGATATTAAAACTTTAGAAAATAACAAATGGCTTAATGATAAGGTGATAGAATTCTACACGAAACTAATCGTCGAGCGCAGCAAACAACAAAGTGCTCAAGGTAAACCAAAAGTGTTTGCCATGAATACGTTCTTTGCTTCACGATTGTTAAACGCAGGATACAATGCCGTGAAAAGATGGACTCGAAATGTAAATATTTTCGAATTTGATATGATATTGATACCAGTCCATGTAAATCAAAATCACTGGGCATTGGCTATCATTGATTTAGAGAATAAGACAATTAGGTACTACGATTCGTTAGGTATGGAAAATTCACAAATTTTAAAAACTCTGGAAGAATATTTGCAGAAAGAATCTTTAGAAAAACGGGAAGTAACCTTCGACGTGTCACAATTTATTAAAGAAGAAGTTTCAAGTACACCACAATAAGAAAATGGAAACGATTGCGGTGTATTCTGTTGCAGCATTGCAGAAAATATTTCAAGAAATCGTCAAATCTGTTTTACTCAAGAAAATATTCCTTATATTCGAAAGAAAATGATCTTAGAAATAATTCAAGGAACATTACTTTCATAATAATAACACCTTGTAGTTTTTTTAATCTGCTAACCCAGTACATATATAACTTACAATTCCAGCTAATCTTCATTCTGTTGACTGTATTTTTAACACTGACTTCAGTAAAAGGACAGTTAAACATCCACAAAATAGCAGAACAATCAGGATTTACACAAATTCAACTGAGTAAAGTCGAAATAGCTACAAAAACAAACATCATAATTCATCTCATAAGCCCCAAAGAGATTTTAGACGTAATTTCTGAATTCAAAACTAATGCTGAAAGTTTAGATAAACAACGCAAGGATCTTATAATGTTAGAACTTGAACATCTAACAAATAAAGTTAAGACTTTCATACCACAGAAAATGAGGTATAAACGAGGTCTTATTAATTTAGTTGGTACAGCACACAAATGGCTTTTCGGTACCATGGACGATCAGGATAGGCAAGATATTGATGATCACCTGAAAGTAATAAGCATGAATATCCATAATTCAATAGATTCCATTAATCAACAGGTCGATATAAACAAAAATTTCAGCGACACTCTACGTAGACTTGGAGAGATTGCAACCAGTGACAGACAAATTATTACGAACAAAATCAATAAAATAGCTGACAATACTTACGCAAACAGTGTCTATTACGATCAAATTTTCAAAATTCAGATTCTTAAAAGCCGAATTGAGAGCATTCAAGATAATATTGCATCTGCTAGATATCCCATGTTGCATCCCAATATCCTAACTGACGAAGAGATAAGAATCTATAATATCAATGTTAAGATACTTCCGTATATTAAAGTAGGATTGGCAGAAACAAATAATAATACTTTAATTTTTGCGATAAAAATACCTAAGAAATTTGTAACAGTGCAACGAAAAAAGATTTTACCTATAACGAACGATCAAAATGAAGAAATAGATCATCCGAAAGAAATTGTTTTTTCCATAAATGATACTGTTTATACTTATGAAGATCATAAACATTTAAATGAACTTAGTATTAGTAGACATTGTATATACCATCAAAATTGTAAACTGATTAAAAATATTAATACAGAGATTTTGGAAATTGATGAAGAAACGATTATAATAAAAAATGCGAAACTGCTATCCATTAATCAAACATGTGATGATAGAAAACTAATAGTAACAGGTAATTACTTGATTCATTTTAATAATTGTACCTAAATAATGTTGGATCACTATTTTTCAAATATCAAAGAAAAACAGGAGGATAGATTTTATTACCCTCATTCAAAAATTGTTAATTTTACCGATAAACTCACCTTTGACGATATCATTGTAAATAATATACACAATACAAACAAAATAAAAGAATTGCAGTTTCATAAGAATGTAACATTTGGAATAAATATGAGTCTAATTTTAATAATAACTATTGTAATACTTGGATTAGTAATTTTTTTTCAAAAGCAAAGAAAATTTAAAATTCATGTAGAAAATCGAATCCAGGAGAATTCGAAGTCAAAGGGGGGAGGAGTTACGTATGAGTCAGCAAATAGCTCTAATAAAATTAAACACGCGCCTGCTTCTATCCCACGGGTAGATGCAGAAATTCAAGAACTTCGGAAAAATGATTCCATAAACAAAATGTTGCAATCTTTCATAGAAAGATCTAAAAAGCCAGACGCTGACGCAGCAAGGCATGGATTCCATAAAGAGGGAAACCCGAGAACTCCTCGCCCCAGTTGACGCTCACCGGTCACTTAAAAACGATTGTCGGTCGCTACGGTCAGAATAAAATAGTTTTCTTCCACAAGTTTTCAAGTGTTTCATTTATTTTCATTTTGGAATATATTAAGTTATTTTTTTTGTGTCCGCTCGGCACGAAAACCATAATTAGCTAGCCATACATAGTTGTAATTTAGTGTTAAGTTTAATAATAATAATATTAATAATGTGTATGCCTTGTTTGGCTAAATAAATAAATAAAAGGCAGACGATAAAGAAGAAAAGCCTAAAGCGCAAAGAGTTTAGTGTTCTATATATGCCAGAGAGAGTAGATGTTCCAGATGCAACAAAGAAGGGCATTGGTCTCATGATTGTCCATTAAAAGAGCATAACAAATGGGTTTGCTATCACTAGCAAGCTATTAGAGGTCATAAGGGAGATGATTGCCCTAGCGTCAAATTTGAAAATACTACAGAAAGACATGTAGCGCAGAATCTTAGAAATCAAATTTTTAGGAGGTACAATAAAGAAAAATAACATTAAAATGTGAATTTCAGAAACAAAAAATTAAAATAATAAAGATGAGCAGAGGGGTATAAGAAAAAGTTTTAGAGTTAAAGAGTTGATTCAGGAGCAACTGATCATAGTATTAACGACGGCATGATCTCAAGTAATTTCAAGAAATGTGAAAATAAGACAATTAAGAGCTCGAATACAAATGAGATTGCTGATATTGTAATAGCCGGAAAAGGCGATTTGCTTTTACGAGGGTGAATGTAATATAAACAAGACTTTTTTTGTAATTTATTTTTAATTTAAACGCAAAAAAGAATAAACTTAGTTTATTTTTCTACATAATCTCCTGATTTGGAAACACATTTTTCCCAGCGGATAGGCAGCTTTCCAATTCCTTCCACGTAGAAAGATGCAGGTCGTGCCTGTAGACAATTGCGCACGTAGACTTCAACATACATACATAATGATTAATCAGTCAACCTACACAGAAAGTATTCTAGAGAAATTTAAC
Organism: Oxycera nigricornis; assembly: GCA_963942545.1. NCBI lineage: Eukaryota > Metazoa > Arthropoda > Insecta > Diptera > Stratiomyidae > Oxycera > Oxycera nigricornis. The sequence continues at coordinate 66,989,795 of OZ012659.1, read as the reverse complement.
ATGAAAGACTGTAATCCTCAAATTACACCCATGGTGACCAGGCAAGTGGAAAACAAAAATAAAAGAAAGAAGTTGAAGGAGATAGAGATGGATAATGATAAAGAATCAAGGAGTGTTCAAACCAAGAAGGTACCATATAGAGAGGCAATATTGAGCTTGATGTATTTGGCAAATGCAACACGACCAGATATAGCATCTGCAGTTAATTATCTAGCAAAAAAAACAGTTAGAACCAACTGAAGACGACTGGAACGATGTGAAAAGAATATTTAGATACTTGAAAGGAACTGTCAATTCAGGGCTAAAATATACGACTGAATCAGATAACTTAGACTCTAAGTTATCTGAGACGAGCATTCCCGAATAGAGCCGATTACCACCGAGTACAGTCAGTGACAAGTATCGTGGCATTGTGTCAGTGTTGCCAAGGTTCTTTCTACGTTTTCCTCACGAAAATTTTTAAATTCCTCAATTTTTCACAAAATTCCCCACACAATAAAAAATAGCAAATAACAAGCAAAGATTCTTAGAAAAAACTAGAGCATCGTTTATGACCCTAAGGTTTTACTAAGAAAAGAACATCCACAACTGCAAATTTCCAACTAAATCGAGACGAAAGAAGAATAACTTAAATGTAGTTGATAGTTGCTAATTGTAGTTGGTTTGTGCCCAGCAGTGAAGGAAAATATTAATGAGGTTGGAACAAGGCACGCGAAAAACAAAAGATAATATATATATATATATATATATATGTATATATATATATGTATATATATATATATATATATATATAAACATATATATGTGTTTATAAACGTGCCAGTTTTCCGTGCTAAGGTACTTTCGTCGATTTTTTAAATGGTTGGTTTCCCCATTACAACTATTTTTCCGACGTTTCATTATTAAATTCGGTGAATCAAGTATTTTCTCACACGATAAACGAAAATAATATCCATAAACAGTGGCAGCACCGTAGCGCGTAAACCTCCCTCACCATATACCGAATAACAGAAACCATGTGCTTTTCGTCCGTGGTACCACGGATTGTATGGAACGCTTGTTGATAGAATGCCAACATATGAAACTGTTTAAATGTTTACATTGAGCATATGTTTGTTTACATTCATCATATGTTGGCTGCCATTTATCATACGTTTGCTGCCGTTTACGACAAAATGGCAGCTATCTACTGGTCGGGGCACTGCCATGCACGTTTCATGCTAGGCGTGAAAAACTTCGGTTCATTGAATTACAATGGTAAAACGTCTTTGCAGACAGAAAAATTTAATTTGCTTTTAACAAATTGATTGAGAGAAAAAGTCAAAATGACTGAAAATATGTCTCTTGTGTTGAAGTGAAAGATAAAGTCCGCGAAAATGCTTTATCCTTCGCAAATCTGGCAGTGCTAGGCATTCGTCAATTTTTGCAAGCACATGGCCAGCGCATGGGCAGCACATGGCGCCATTTCTTGGAAGGAAAATACGAGCTTTTGGGCTTCGATTGCATACTGGGTCTACCTATACTGTGGGTTGGGGCGACTATGGTACCGAATTTTGGCACTGACTGTACATCCAACCAATTGTGACTCAGTGTTTGAGATACCTTGGCCTGGCCTGCATGTGTTCTTGCATTATAAGAGTGTTCACGTGGTTGACTTTCAATATAGCGTGATTTGAGTGAGAGAAGATATTGTAGTCAAGATGAGCTCAGCAAAGAAACGCAAGTATAATGATGATTATATCAAATACGGGTTTATTTGTATGCTCAAAGATAATGTCGAACACCCTCAGTGTGTAATTTGCTATGAAGTATTAAGCAATGATGCAATGAGACCTAATCGTCTTGAAAGACATTTGTCATCCAAACATAACTCTTTTAAGGAGAAACCAAAGGAATTTTTTCTACAAAATCTGAAAATTTAAAACGCATAAAGTTGGATAGCACTGGTTCTACTCCTCAGTCATCTGAAAAAGTGCTTGAAGCTTCATATGAGCTATCACTTCTTATTGCCAAAAACAAGAAGAGCCATAATATTGGAGAGACGCTTGTTAAACCGTGTCTGTTAAAGGCAGCTGATATTATTCTTGGAACGCAGAGTAAGCAAAAGTTATCGCAAATACCTCTTTCTGACAACACTGTGAAACGTCGCATTAATGATATGGCCGAAAACACTCAAAACCAGGTAGTTGATGCAGTAAAACAATCGCCATTTTTTGCTATTCAGCTAGACGAGAGTACAGACATAGCACAATGTTCTCAGTTGATTGTTTATGTTCGGTATATTGAAAACGAAAGAATTAAAGACGAGCTACTATTTTCTAAAGAGTTGGAGACCACGACAAAAGCTATTGATGTTATGAAAGCAGTGTCAGACTTTTTTGACAAACATGAACTCTCTTGGCAAAAACTGATCGGTGTATGTACGGATGGCGCGCCTTCAATGCTTGGTTCTCGCTCAGGCTTTGTGCAATTAGTAAGAGAGAAAAACGCTGATGTGATTGGGATACATTGTTTTATACATCGACAAGCCTTGGCAGCAAAAACTCTTCCAAAAGAACTCAATGCTGTCTTAAAGTCATGTATTAAAGTAGTGAATTACATAAAAAACAGTGCGTTGAATACTCGACTGTTTAAAACTCTTTGTGAAGATTTAGGAAGTGATCACAAAACACTGCTATTTCATACAGAAGTACGATGGTTCTCAAAAGGAAACATGTTGGCAAGATTATTTGACCTTCGAGATGAAGTAATCACCTTCTTGGAACATCAAAAGCAAAATGAACTAAGCGTGGACTTCAAAAAACCTTGTACCCAAGTAATATTGGCTTATTTGTCAGACATCTTTGACTCGTCAGTAAACCCCTGCAATTATTCAAATTTCCCTAAAGTACAGTCAATCTCAGAAGAAACACGCTTCAAGGACATGTATGAAGGATCAAGTTTGAAAATCCAAATATCAAACCATTTGGAGAACCTAACTAAAGAGTTCCAGAAATACTTCCCAAACACTTGTGACGATATTAATTACAGAATGTCAACTGACCCATTCCATGTCAACATAGACTGCCTGAATCACTTCAAGAAGATGCTTTGGAAATAAAACATGATTCCTCTGCCAAATACAACTTTGATATAATGGACAAACCTTCATTTTGGTTAAAATATTTCAAAGTGTATCCTAGTGTATCACGGGAAGCTCTTCGTTTATATTTGCCTTTTTCAAGCACCTATTTGTGCGAAAAGGCATTTTCAACTCTTGTGGCAATTAAAACAAAGTATCGGAATAAACTTTATGTTGCTCGTGATTTGCGTTGTGCACTTACTAAAACTCAGCCACAAATAGGCATACTAGTAAAGAAAATGCAAGCCCATCCATCTCACCAACCAACCTAATCTATTTTTCTTTTATTAATAATTTTTGTACTTTATGAAAACTGATATTGTTGTATCTTATGGTAGTATAAATAAATGTTTTGTTTTCAATGTAATACTTATTTGTTTTTGTTTTGTTCCTAGGCCCATTCAATATATTGTTAAGGGGGCGCGAGATTCATTGCTTTCATTTCAATAAAAGGGGGCGTGGTACAAAAAAGTTTGGGAACCCCTGACTTAGAGGCTTACACTGATGCTAGTTTTTGAGACCACGGAGATTCAACCTCAACAGGGAGATATGTGATAAAGTTGTTTGGAAATGTGATTGTATGACGAAGTCATAAGCAATCGTATGTCACATTATCTACATGCCATGCAGAATATTTAGCCATGAGTGATGCATGTCAAGAACTAATATCTCTTGATAAAGCTGTGAGATTTGCCATAGGAAAGATTCTGTTTCCTGTCACAGTTTGATGTCTGCAGGAGACTGTACTGAAAAGGATGGTAGTCACAAATAAGATTTTCGATGACAATTTAGAAGAATTAAATAGAAATTTATTAGAAAGAGAAAAGAGCGGGACTAAAAGGCATATGGCAGAAACACATGAAGATTTTATCAAACAATGTGTTGAAGAGAATAGAGTCAAAGTTAAGTGGGTTGCTACTAAAGAAAATGTAGCAGATATAATGACCAAACCTTTACCTTTAGAGGCACATAAATATCTTACAGATAAGATATTAAACTAGGAGTTAATCATGACTAACTTAATTTAATTTAAAACCGACAAAGAGAGGGAGTGATAGAAAAGCTTTGTCGGCTTATGTATGTATGTGATGTGAAGTTGGACACACACGTAGCCGAGCGACTCAACGATAGGCGACAACTACTTGCGAAGTGGCCATTCCTTGGGTGATCGTGCTGAAGCAAAGACATTAGAAATAGAGTGCTGTGTAATAACCATTGAAAATATAGTAAAGAGCACTACATCTCTGGCATGAGGGAAATATTGGCCACTCCACTATATTACGGAGGAATGAACCAATGCCAGACAAATCAGTTCTTGTTTCTCTGATTCCCTGCTTCCACTTTAGTTTCAAGTCAGTCAACCCAAGAAGGCATGACTGGAATAAAGAAAGAAATGACGTGTACACGTGTACACTTTATCCAAAGTCGTCATGTAATGTTGCACACAACGGACCCTGATGTCACTTCACTGTGAAATGATCCTATAATTAGTACTGGAGCATAGTGATATACTGAAAAATTGCAAAACAGGTCCCCTAGCGAGAACTGGCGAGGAGCTCCAGGACTATACACCTTAAATCAGCTAACTTCTACATAAAGCTAGGATTCAAGCCGTTTTACCTAGAGGCTGCAAATAGGGTCTGACTACTGGAAGAAACTTGTGGGACAACCAGGCAAACTTGGCATGTACTGAGCTCCTAACACACCAAGCAGCTCCTCAACACGAGTCGTGAAATCTTAAGTCTCATCAAATCCGTACTGATAGGACATTGTTTGATTGACAGACGTGCAGAAAGATTGCGTGTTTCTTTCAATGATTTGTGCCGAAGCTGGAGATCGGAAGAAGAGAAAGAAGCAATCGAATATTTTCTGTGCGTAAGTATAGCATTATCCAGAAAACGTATGCAAACCCTAGGATCGGTTTTTCTGGGTAGCCTCACGGAAGTAGCTTATTTAAACATGAGCTGCATAACCAGCTCCATACGAGAATCTAAATAGTTTGTTCATCCTGTGGCTACGTTCTATGTCTTAAGTCTTCTGTGGCATCACAATGGGCCTAATGTGGCCTTGTGATAATGAGGGCTGCCACTTAAACCATTCATAAATTGGTTGTTATAAACATTTAGTGGCGACTAAGATATGGCGATATTGTTTACATATGTTATCTTCGCCAGCGCTATGGCATGTTACTGCAATTGAATTGTTTACATTATTGTTAGTTTTGTCTTTAATTTTGTTAGCATTTACCTACGCGCAATGTTAAATTATCGTTATAAGATTTTTATTTCATGTAAAAGCCTCGACTTTCTTTCGAGAATGTTTTGGTTTGCGAAGGGGCTTCAATATATATAGTGGGTCCTAAAAGTGCGTCAGTAAATTTGTTGCTCTTGATATATTTGATTTCATAATTATATCTCTTCAGTTGTAATTTTCATCGTTGCAACTTTCGGTTTGTTTCACTATGGCTAGCAATCAACGATAATGGTTAGTAATCAGATTTAAGTGTGAACTTTCTACCACATTTGTAAGGCTAGAAATATTCATTATCCCAAACAATAGCCAAAAGTTCCTTTTATATATTTGAATAATTAATTTCGTGATCATTGAGAGTACGTGAAGCAAAAGATTTAGGGTGCTAGATCGGCTCCGATAGCGTAATTTGAGGTGTCCGCTATCAGATCAAAGTTTTGCTAATATGGGATATTTAAAAACTGGCTTTGAAATTATTAATTTTTTTCAACTTTGTAAAAGAGTCAACAGTATTTATAAAAAGAATTTATTTTTAATTTTGTCATAAGTATCAGTGTGAAGTGTGAGCTTTTGAAATATCTTCGACCAATTTTCTGTAATATCCAACATGCTTTTTGATAGTTTAAGGGACTGGAAAGTTAAAGCATGCTTTTATTTTATTCGGTTTTGTGCTCTACAAATTCACTTTCATCAATTTGGATCTTCAGATTAACTAACTTAAAAATGTGGAAGCTTTTCTTCATAGATAAAATGTGTTCTTCGAGAGATTTTTTTAAATTTTTTTTTGTATTTATAAGGGTCAGATAATCAAGTTTTAATAACTTGCTGCTGCATCTTTGTAACCGAATCGGCATTTTGGTAAATTTGTAATGTCCTCTATCTGATGAAAATGCTGTTTTGTTGATACATTTTTTCACTAGCTTCGATTCGGCGAAAATCCTTTGCAAAACGAGATTTGCAAAATACATTGATCCACCCAGTTTGTCCAATATATCATCGATTGTCGGTATCGGAAACATTTTGTCGGTTGTGATGTTATTTCATTTTTTATAGTCTACCACCAATCGCTACTTTGTCTTTCGTTGAGCGTTGGTTTTCTTTTGAACAATCCAAATTTTTCAGAAATAAGGAAATTTACTTGGATGTATATTTCCTGGAGATAGCATATCGTTTTTTGCGCTTCAAATAGTTAGCTTTTTTGCTGTGTCAGAATTCGTCTATAGAATTTGTTGAGCTTTAAAGACTTTGTTACTTTTTTTTACATATAAATTATTTGTTGTGAATTTTGATGTGTAGTGGCAATTTGGTCTACCATGCTCACAAAGTCTTCATCTCGTCGCTTTTTCCATCGTAATTAGGGAGATTTTATGCATGTTTCAATGGGTCTATCTTAGGAGACTTAGACTGCCTTTCTTTCTGTTGTCCCTCTTTCATTTTCTTTTAATGCTATTGCTACCGCTTGCCATTTTGGAGGTTTTGGTTACTATTCTGAAACCTGAGTTTAACTTTTGACTGCTTTTGTTTATTTATTTATTTATTTATATCAACACATTTAACAGAAAACTCCAATTATAAAATGTGGCAAAATAAAATAAAGAGTGTAAGGATGAAATAAGAACTTAATTTAATAAAATATTATTTAAAATTCGCTTATAAGCTACGAGACTGGAAGGAAAAGGTCCAAGCTTGAGTCGATCATGAGTCCTCGGTAAACGGAGTAGAGGAGAATTAAAATAGACATCCGTCCGAGCGAAAGGCAAAACAAATATATTGGTTGATCGAGAGGGTCTAGTGGATTGACGCAAGGAAATTAGATTATCGATGTTCACATCTATATAATTATGACACAGCTTGTAAAGAAAGCATTGATCCAGGTATGTCCTCCGCGATGCTAAAGATGGTATCTTAAATAGTGAAAGGCGTTCTTCATAGGACATATAAGGTATTTTAAATTTAAAAAGGAGTAAGCGGGTAAATTTACGCTGGACAGATTCCATAACGTAAATATGGGACTCAAAATAAGGGGACCAAATTTGGGAGGCATATTCCAGGATAACACGAACGACACTCATAAACAAATGGACTGCATAATGAGGGTTAACAAACATAAGGGAATGTCTCAACACAAATCCCGATAGCTTTGAGGCTCTGGCAACTATGTTATGAATGTGAGCGTCAAACCTAAGTTTGGGGTCGAAGGTGACACCTAGATCTTTTACTTGATCAACATTTCTTAGTGGGACGGAGTCAATAGAATACGCAAAGAAGACGGGTAAGAACTTAAGAGTGAAGGTCAATGAATTGCACTTCGGAATGTTAAGGGAGAGAGAATTTGCTTGACACCAAGAACTCAGTGAGTTAAGATCACATTGAAGAACTTTACAGTCTTCGAGCGTTCGAATCACTCTGAAAATCTTGAGGTCGTCAGCGTAGAGAAGACAGGAAGACTTAAATATTGAAGGAAGATCATTTATATAGAGTATAAAAAGGAGAGGACCGAGAATTGATCCTTGAGGAACACCTGACCGAGGATAAAAGGGAACAGAGCGTGAACTTCAAATAGAAACATGGGAAACCCTTGACGATAAATAGGAAAGCAGCCACGAAAGGAGGGGATCTGAGACACCAAAACGCACAAGCTTGCGATATAGTATGAGATGATCAATAGTGTCGAAAGCCTTAGAAAAATCGGTGTAAATGCAATCAACTTGTAAGTGACTATCCAGCGAAGCAGATATGGTGTTGGAAAGCTCAAGTAAATTTGAAGTGGTGGAACGATTAGGAAGGAAACCAAGCTGCTCAGGTACAATAAGATGACCTAAGGTAGAATAGAGATGAGTGTGAATTATACGCTCCAGGATTTTAGGGAAAGCCGATAAGAGAGAAATGGGACGATAGTTCGAAACGGAAGAAGGGTCACCAGATTTGAAAATTGGGATGATGTTGGCTGTTCCCCAACACTGAGGAAAAACACCAGAGGATAAGCTCAGATTAAAGATGAAGGCGAGAGGAGTACACAGGGAAGAGGATAAGGATTTAATGAAAAAATTAGGAATGCCATCAGGACCTGGACCAACATTCGGATCCAAGGAATCAATAACAGATTTCACCAAGAGAGGGTCAATAACAATGGACGATATCACCGAGTTTTGAAAACTCATGCTGGGAAAGAAGTATGAGGGCAAGGAAGATGAAAAAGTTGATGAAAAGTATGAGGCAAAGAGGTTGTTGATGTCAATAGGAGAAGAGGCATATCTATTGTCCCAATGCATGGAACTAGGAATAGATGAAGAGGATCGAAGGGATCTTATGTACGACCAGAACGGTTTAGGATGATTGGAGAGCAATGAGCTCTCAATGGAACCGTGGTAAGAGCGAATAGCTTGCTGTATCTTTTGCTTAGCAGTAGACCGAAGCTTTCGAAATGTTGATAGCGTTTCAAGAGTATTACACACTTTCATCTGTTTACGGGCTCTATCTTTCAGCTTGATAGCATCTAGAACCAATTTGGTGAGCCAAGGAGGATCCGTTTTTTTGGAGGGACGGTAAAGTGGAGTAAAGTGAGAGATAAGATTCGACAGAATTTTATAGAAATTGGCTACAGCATCGCCACAATTGAGACCAGAAAGAAGTTCAGTCCAGTCTAATGATGATAACTCAAGGGACAACGAAGCGTAGTCAGATTTATGGAAATTATAAGTAGGGGGAAAGTGAAAGGAACGAGGCCTGGAGATAGGTAGTGAAAGCGCAATATTGAAGGGGGGATGATGAAGATCGATAGGAACATAAGGAAATCCATTTGCAGACAGCGTAACAAGTTCAGGAGGTAGATTAATTAAAGCAAGGTCTAATAAACGACCATTTATATTAAATATTGAATTGTATTGGAGTAGAGAAAAGTGGGAAAGAAATGAAGAAAAGAGAATGGAGAGTGCGTTTGAGGAATTAGTATTAGAAGATGGGCTACACGGCCACTCAACTGACGGACAGTTGAAGTCACCACAGATAACAAGACTAGGAGAGTGGTTGAGGGAGCAGATGAAGGTTGAGACTTCGTCAAAAAAAATTTCAAAAACAGATAAATGGGAGTTACAAGGGATGTAGACAGAGCCAACTAATATATGCGAATGCGATGAAGTTGACACCTTCACGAAGATACTTTCAACGGGAGGGGAAGGATTAAATTGCAGGTAAGGAGAAGACTGGAGAGGCTTGCTAATAGCAACTAGAATGCCACCACCATCAGATTTAGCCGAACGAGAACAGTCACAATCACGACGGTAGAAAATATGTTCAGTAGAAAGTTCAGCGTTAGCAATTGCGCTATTTAACCAAGTCTCTGTAAGGCATATGATATTGTGATCCGAGAGAAAAGCAGAAGTTTTGAAATCCTCAAGCTTGGATCTTAGCCCACGAACATTTTGATAGTAAATATTTAGACTAGGAAGAGATCTAACGTTGGTTATAGTTGCCGGAGAGTTCATAGAGTTTGTGACTGTGCGATGCCGTATGATCCTTAGGCTACTACAGTGCTGGGGCTGTGCGGAGGAATTGAGCGAAGAAGAATTACTTACTGCAGTGTACGATGAGAACGAGTAGGATGAAAATCCCGAGATCGTTGGGACGAGAAAGGTTTTACCAACGTACCTGGTGGCCAAAAATCAGTCCTTACTAATTGTTTCAGTTCGGGTGGAGCGGTGATCTTGAACGATGCAACAATCTTGTTGGGAATATTGTCCTTTGTTAGCTTCCTACAATTTAAAAATGCAGGGACATATCCAAGCTTAGAGGAAATGAAAGCTTCTATGTCGTCCTTAGATGTAGGATATGCCAGTCGCGAAATAAAAATTTGCAGAGGAGGAGCAACGACTCGCAACCCAGGACAGGCAGATGTAGCAGGAACAGCGGGAATGTTCAGCATCTCCGGTAAGTTGAGAGTAGGAGTAGTTGTTGTGTCACTATCTGTGCAATGGGTTTCAGCTGGAGCAACGACTCGCAACCCAGGACAGGCAGATGTAGCAGGAACAGCGGGAATGTTCAGCATCTCAATCTTCTTTTTCAGTTGCAGCCTAGTTTTGACCGGAGAAGTATTTAAACTTGACGGCAAGGCTGTATCACCTGGACATTTCTTCGCACCGGATGTTGAACGTTGCTCGTAACATGCCAAAGAGTTCAATGCCTTCAGTTCTGCCTGGGCGGCAGCTAATTTAGTCTGCATCACAGCAAAATCAGAGGCCAAAGTTTCGATGATAGACTGAGCCGATTTTAATTTGGAAGCGTAAGTTGCCATAGAACACTTACGGCAGTTTTCGCAGAACCAGTACACACCTGGAGTGTTGGAGAGATTCGAGGCAAAAGAGCCCAACATACCCACACATTTCGCATGAAAAGGAAGCTCACAAAAACCTCCACATATAATTAGTGGGGCTCTGTCCTCCTTCGCCAAACAAACCTTTGCCATACAGATTGACATTTGATCGAGATGGTTATTTATGGGTTGATGTGAATTTTCCTTTACCAATTTGGCAGAATATTAGCTCGAAAGCGCACTAGCTTTGCTATAAAAAACGCGTAATGACCGGGAAACTTTGGTTTTTAATGACAATATGTTCTTGTCTATTGACGATTCAGGTCATGAGAGTTTACCAAAGAAAAACAAAAGTGTTGGACACCAACGATAATCTCATGCCAACGTTTTCACTATTTCAGTTTGCAATTTTCACTTGGACAACTGTACAGTTGCAAAACCAACGGATTAAAGTTTTAATATATTGACGAATCACAGCTAGATCTAATGCAAAAATCGAATTGTTGACGGTAGCGTGCTCGAGTGCGAATTTCTCATCGACGGCAACGATCGACCGAAAAAAAACGGAGTATTACAGATTCAAAAGCCGATTTCGATGCGCAGAAATTATAAAAGTTTCAGTCGGAGCAAGTCAGTAACACGTCTATGCGCGGCGGCGATCGATTCACGGTAAAAGAACTGGAGCTTTGGAGCTTCGACTTTAATCTGCGATCTAGAACCAGGATTTTTTTGAAGGCTAATACTTTTCGCTCTTTCTTTCTGGGATTTGGATGCTTTGAATATCTGCTGCACCTTTTATGGGCACTCATAACTTGCACACACTTTTGGCTGAACTCTTTTCTTGATTCTCCCCTTTTTCCGGCTTTAACGCACGCAATTTACAGTTAAGCATTTTTCTGACTTAGAAAAACTTTACCTCTCGTAGCTTTTATGCATCATGATTAAATTCGCAATTTTCGATTTGTTCGTTCTATTGTACCATTTTTATTTACAAGAAGATCCTATTGATTGTACCAATTATAACATGCGAATGATTTTTAACTCTTTAAAAGATGCAGGAAAGAAAACAAAATAATTCATCGTTCCCTTCTTCTTTATTTTCTTAGTTGTTACTCCAGACTAACTGAACTTAGTATCTTAATCTCGTTTATCTACCAACAATTTGTTCTAGTCATCAATAAGACCACTCGAACAATCCATTAGTTTTATAAACAAATATCTTATTTCCAATATTTAGTCATTTGTTATCATTCTTCATATTAAATTTGGTAAATATTTTAGTTTTATTATATGGTCATTTATTTTCTGAAATTAATCGCTACTTGTTATTTAGTACAATTTTCAATTTCATTATTTGATCATTTGATCATTAATCAACACACAGAATTTAGTGTACTCAGTGCATTCTTTTTGATTGACACGTTGCTAAGCGCCATCAGAACGAATCGTCCGTTTTATTCAGAATGTAATTTAAGATACTTATTTATAGGCGCCGCACATGACTTTATAACACTCCAGATAACACAGTCGTCGTTCTGTACTCGCTGCAAACAATACTCGTATGCAGCTGCTTTCGCCGTTTCATAGAAATCGATAGCTTTTCATAACAGTGTTGGTGGTGGCGAGGCAAGCGATGTTGGTGACGGCAAATGCGTCACAGACGTTCCAGGAAAAGCAATCTTTTCTATTTCATTCGAATAGTTTAGCTGGCTCGTATTTTTTTTCAACGTTGAGAGGTGTAAATCAACAAAAGGTACCGATCAGCTCCTGCTTCTCAGCATGCTGGATTTCTACCGACTAAAACCACCTTCGTTTCCAATCACTCTCTCTATCAAATTAAATAATTTTCCGTATTTAAAATTCAGTACATAATACTTCCTAGCCGATAAGATTCGGTATAAGGGATAGTACCAAATTTGTTAGTTTTGAGGTCCTTTTAATTAGATTTATAGTTCAGACTATATGTTTCCTATTTCCTATTTCCTGTTGATTACATGTTTTTAATTTTGTCCGATAGTGTATTGTGAAAGTTAGCTGCTCTGTTGAAGGGGTCTCCTTTGAGCCGATCAGTTCTGGCAAATGCGATAGCTATATTATTCATGTTTCTCATTCTGTTAGTGTTTTCCCTCAATTTTATAATTTCACAGTGGTGTACTCATTACGGTGTAAGTTTTTATGTTTAAATTTAGCACTTTCTATGGAAATCATGCCTTGCAAATTGAATTCTTGGGCTATTTTGTAAACTTCGCTCGTTGGAGTTGGTTGGCTGTAGTGGCAGCCCCCTTTGTCAAAAGGCGGCTCACTTAGGCCAAGATAGACCCATTGTGATACCACATTAAGATAGGGTGCGGCACTAAAACCTGTGGGGTGTCGAGAACCATTTAGATTCTCGTATGAAACCGGCCATGCAGCTAATATTTGAACTGGCTACCTCCATGAGGCTGTCCAGGAAAGGTGAGCCTAAAGCTTGCATGCGTTTCCTGAATAGTACTGGAAACTCACACAGAAAGTGTTGGATCGTTTCCTCCTCCGATCTGCAGCTGCGGCAGAAATCGTGAAAAGGGGCACCCAGTCTTTCTGCGTGTCTGCCAATGAGACAATGCCCCGTCAGTACGGATACGTTGAAACTTAATGTTTCACGGCTCGTGTCGAGGAGCTGTTTGGTGCGCTTTGAGCTTAGTGCGTTTCAAGTTTGCCTGGTTGTCCTGCAGGTTTCTTCCAAAAGCCAGGCCCTGTTTGCAGCCTCTATATAATACTGCTTAAAACATAGCTTGACGGAGGCCAATGGAAGGCCAACTTGGGGTGTTATTGTATAGTCCTGGAGCTCAGTGCCAGCTCTAGTTAGGGCATCAGCTTTGCAGTTCTCAGGTATATCACTAAGACCCGGCATCCATCAAATAATCACGTTCAGTTGTGTGCGACATTCCATTACAATTTTGGATAAGGTATACAAGTTGGATAATGATTGGATATCAGAATGTCAAAGAAAATGTTGAGATTTCTTATGGAAATTTTCTGATTTCTCAGCCAGTCCACTGTCTTGTGTATTGCAATGACCTCTGCCTGAAAAACACTGCAGTGATTTGGTAGCCGGAAGGATAGTCTCAGGCCTAGCTGTTTGGAGAAAACGGCACAGCCAACTTTTCCATCCATCTTTGATCCATTAGTGTAGATGTCGACCGATTCCTGTATCCTATTTCCTTCCATGATCCAGTCATCTTTACTAAAAATGGCGGACTTGAAACCGTGGTGGAAGCAGGAAATCGGAGGAGTGATGTCTACTTTCTCAGGCGTTAGTCCATCCCTCCGTAATATGGTGGAGGGGCCGATATTCTATTTTGTAAGTAATCTGTAGACATGCTTTAAAGATGGTTTTCAGCCATGGTAGCGCTATATTGATTCCCTGCTGGATCTCAACAGGTGAGATGTTTTCCATTATATGGGATTTAAAGGGTTGAAATGAACTGATTGCCCAGCGTAGGAGCCTATCGTCTACAGGCATAGCGATTGACAGGTAATTAGGGAGCGTGTGTGCATCAGCGTTATCAGCCACATCCTCACTGCCCGGGAAGTGCGTGTCCATGAGAATGGCTAGCGTCTTGGAGCTGGATTTGGTCCAGGACCCATTTCCGTCCTTGGAGTTAGCATTGAGAAATTGTAAATGGTCTTATACGCTTTGGTTACTAGTCTGGAGATGGTCATGAGGTTACCGTTAGAGGTTTGGCTCCAATTCAAGATGCCGTAGGAAATTTTGGGAAGGAGGTGCGCATACATAGTTTGGATTATTGTTCTTTGGAAAGAAGTAGAAGCGACGTAGAAGACCAATGAAGACAGCCAGTTTTTCCCTTAGATCATTTATGTGTGGAGTCCATGTTAGTTTCTCGTCTATTAGAAGTCCTAAATATTTTATTAACTTCCCAGTTCCCTATAGGAAGTTATTGTAATGGGGTCGATTTTGCGAATCCCAAATTTTGACATATCTCCACGTTTTAAGGTCTCTAGAATCCAAATCCATCGTTTTTAGAGAGATATCTGTGAGTGAGTATGTACGTATGTGTGGATGTTCGTATATGCGGATGTGCGTATGTGCGAATGCACGTATGTACGTATGTGCGTTCGGATTTATTTTTCGTCTCGATTATCTCGAGAACCAAAGATCGTATTGACGTGGGACGCGTAATTACGTAACTCAGAACTGAATGACTTTTCAGCAAAATCCGTTAAGCCGTTTTTTATTTACGAAGAAAATACTGAAAAAACGACTAAAAATTGCTTATTTTTAAACTGTTGATACGCACTATTAACTCGTGCAGATACCAAATACCTTCATAGTAATGTCGTTGTTATTGTGCGTTTTAGCAAAGTTGTGATCAAATTTGTAAAAAATGTTATTCCAAAATAATAAAGATTAATTTATGAAATTCCAAACTTATATTATCAGGTTTGGGTGAATGGGAGTAGAGACACGAATGCAGTTAATAATTGGATATTGTTATAAATAATTTAATATTGTTAATAACAATCAAATAATATTAGTTATAATTTGATATTGTATATATAAAGTCAAATATAATTATTCAGTAACAATCAAACATTCTTAATAACGAATGATTATTGTAAATAATAATTAAATACCCTCAATAATAGTTGTAGATTCCTAAGCCGAAATGAAGAACGAGGTTGAGGACGAAGTCGAGGACCAGAAGGATAACGAGGACGAAGAGAACGAGGTTGCCAAGGCTTTGGTAAAGGATGACCAAGTGGTGGAGACGTCTTCCTCGACCAAAGCTTTTATGGTTAGATAAAAAATTGATAAAAATAATAAAAGTAACTATATTAACTTAGAATAATAATGTTTAATAATAGTTATTATTAATAATAGTAATTAATAATAAAAGCAAATTATAGCATTTTATTCGCCCCACTGGGAAGTTAGTCGTGTGGGCCTCAAGGGTCGCACTTAGACCACATTTTTTATTTGTTTTACTCTCTGGAGGGTTGTGTCATTGGTTTTTACGTGAGGTTGTATATCAGTCTTGGTCTTTTGTTTGAAAATAGTATAATTTCCTCCCGTTTACTGCCAATCTACTTTGTAGAAGCCAATACCAATACTTGTCCAGGTCAGTATTTACGTTTTATTCAATTTTATAATTAGTTTTACCTGAGTATACGAGCACAGTGTCATCTGTTTCAACTCAATTTGCCATACACCTAGAACTTCCAAAACCATCGAGCTTGTTGTTTCTAGCTTATTGTCGAGTCAATGAAAGTTTTGGTTATAAATTCACTCAAAAAGAATTTATTTTAATGATTTTCTTTCAACATCTTCAATGTATTGAATTATTCAAGGTCAAAAACTTTTCAGTTAAGCCGATAAATTATTTGTAAAGTCTGGAAATATGCTTTAAATTGCTTAGCGACTAGTTATTCGATGAAACATCAAAAAGAAGCTATTTATTATTGAAAACCATATAAAAAAAATTTAAATTTAATTTAATTCAAAATTTGTCTGGATAAATTTGAATGATTTTGCAAGGTTTGGAGGATATGTAATATTGATATGACACGCTGACAGTATTCACGAGGCCCAATTTCCTAGTGTATCATCAACACAGAAACTATCTACACATCAATGTGGTAAACTTTTTATAAAATAAACACAAAGTAATTAAAAAAATAATGTGCGATGCAAACCAAATGTCCATGAACTTCCAGTTTAGTCATACAACACGATGCCAGACAAACAACGAACGTATCCTTGAAACCAATAGATGAAACAAAAAGATCAGTAATTTAACCTTCCCCAATCCTAGACGACGTCAGCCATGGCAATAAATTTTAATTTTGCATTTCAGTGGCACTTCGCCCATTTAGCTTACTTTATGTTGTCAGCCGAGCGACTTGAGCATGAAAACTCCAGATACGATCACTAAAATTCCACATTTAGTCCGCTATTCAACCACGGGCGATGGCGGAACGGGATGCAGAAACGCGATATATAGAAGTGAAGCCAAAAAAATTATAAATTTTGAAAAATTGTTGCTTTCTCAATTACGAGTTATGATTGGGCGAAAAACTTTTCTGATCGATTTTAATTCGAAGTTCCACTCAAACATTTTTTTTAGGAACTCACCGTTTTTGGACACGGCTGTGTAGAATTGATGCAGCGTGATGAGTTGGGAAAAGTTCCAGCTAAAAGCCATTATTTGAATCTTAAACCCGACGCCGTTTTGGGATTTCGTGCGGGTGCACTCAGCGGACAACTCTTCGTTTTCCGCTTTTTAGGACAGACCTAATTTAGATGGAAGTTGTAAATAAGCCTAAGATTATCTTAGAGCTAGTAAGGTTGTTTTGAATTTTTACATTATGCCTTTTGTGTTAGTTCCATGAAATTTGATAAAGCTAAATCAAATTCTTTTTGCTATCCTGTTGAATTAGATGGGTTGTAGCGATAGAATATTTCTCTGTCTCTGTCGGGAGATCTTATTAATTCTGCTTTTTTCAACAGGTGGATAAATGTCAGCATGAATCGCATTCTCATTTCAAGATTTGATACCAAGGCAGTCTCAGCGCATGATAAGCGATGCTTAGTCCAAGAGCTAATTAACCTTTCATTTAATGGCTTTCTTGTAGCGACAATTCAGACGTTAATGACATGGCCCATGCCCTGCCAGATACCAGCTCTGCCCATCACAATTTTTTGCGAACCTTGAGCTCCACACAAAAAACAGTAAAACATAAATATTAGAAATAATAACAATAATTTTCATCATCAAAATGATAATCATGATAAGAACTCAATCAAATATTCTGCGATTGGAAAAAAACTTTTGTGTGTTTGATAAAAACTATTTAAAGCTTCTAAGCTTCCAATGCATTGATTGCATAATGTGCAAGTTAAATTGTAAAACGCATTTAAAACAACTGATATTTTGCAAATTAAATAACGACTGTGCTAAAATTATTGAAAATTTGATAAAAAAAATTTTAAATGTCGATATATTTTGTTCAACATTACAACAGCTCATTTATAATAATTGAAATCAAGTAATATTACTCGTACCAACCACTTAGTCGCAGCGACTAAAGATTGTTTATTACTTCAATATTTATTAACTTCCCAGTATATGGGATGTTCTTGTAATCGCATCGAAAATCGAAATTGAAATTTTCGACTTTTCTTTACGTTTTGAAGTTTTGTTTATTGTTTATTGTTTCAATAACTACTAAACAGAGTGATCCAATTACATACTAGCAAATTAAAGCTATAAACAGCAGTAAAATTAATGAATAAAATAAATCCAAAAAACTAAATTAATAATTGAAATAGTAAAATAGGATAAACATAAGAATATAAATTGAAAGTAATAATTAAGAGGAAAAAATAAATTTTCCTATCTTATGCTTATATGTCGCAAAAGAATGACCGAAGGAGCCAAACTGCATACGATCATGATTTCGTTGTAAACGAATCAGGGAAGAATTATAATATAAGTTAGAGGAGGTGTTAGGAGTACGGTGTCTACAGGGGCGAGAAGAGTGACGGAAGTGAAGCTCGTTGCAGATAGGACTGTCAAGAATATACAGAAAAAGCTTACAAAGGAGAGACTCGTCCAAGATTAGTCTACGTTAATGTAGAAAGACTAGCTTGAATTTTTTGAGACGATCATTGTAAGGAGCGTAAGGAATGTTGAATTTATAAAACGGAGTACGAGTAAACTTGCGCTGGATAGATTCAATCATGTCGATGTCACATTTGCTGTGTGGGCTCCAGATAGGCGAACAGTATTCGATTAAATTGCGTACCAACGAGTGGAATAGTTTTATACTAGTTTCGGGGCGCCGAAACGCAGTGGAGTTTCTTAGCAACAGCCCACTAAGCTCAGACGCTTTAATCCCAATATTGGTAATATGATGGTTGAATTTTAATTTGCAATCGAATATGACACCTAGATCACAGAAACGATCGACGTCATTGAGGGAACTACGGTTTAAGGAATAAGTAAAAACAAAAGGATTAATTTTAAGAGAAAAGGTGAGCTTATGGCATTTATCAATATTAATTGTTAAACTATTGTGGTTGCACCACGATTTAAATGCATAAAGATCCTGGTCAAGTGTCCGGCAATCGATGATAGAGTTGATTGTCCTAAAGACTTTAAAGTCATCAGCGTATAGGAGGCAGGGAGACTGAATGAATTGAGGTTAATCATTAACGAAGAGTAAACAAAGAAGAGGACTCAATATGGAACCTTGTGGAACACCTGATGAAGGGTAGAAAGGGTCGGAGACATGACTACAAAAGGAGACAATGCATTCACGATTTGCCAAATAGGAAGAAAACCATTTGAGTAAAGGCCCTCGAAAGCCATAGATCGATAGCTTATGCAGTAAAATGTTATGGTCAACACGGTCAAAAGCTTTCGAAAGATTCGTGTAGATACAATCAATTTGTTCGCTATTACCTAAAGACTAAGCCGCAAAGTTTGTAAATTCCAAGAGGTTGGTTAGCGTAGAGCGACCACTAACAAAACCATGTTGAGCGTTAGTAATTACAGGCCTGATGGAAGCAATTATAGAATTATAAACGAATCGCTCAAGCAGTTTTGAAAAGCAAGATAGCATGGCTATGGGGCGATAATTACAGACAAAGGAAGGATTACCAGATTTGTGGATAGGAATTGTGTGGGAAAGTTTCCAGGGAGCAGGGAAAATACCCTCGGAAGCACTTTTGTTGAATATTATAGGCAATAGCAGCCTGAGGGAAGATGAAAGGCAAATCACAAACAAGTTAGGAGTTCCGTCTGGACCAGGACTAACATTAGGATCAATTCCTTTGATAAGAATCCCTAATTCTGATTGAGAAATAGATAAGTTAGACGGTATTTAGCAAGAAGGAGTGGAAAAGGAATACAAAGGGGGACTAGGCGTGGGGGAAGAAAAGACAGAAGAAAAGAAGTCACAAAATAAGTTAGCCATCTCCTGTGGAGAGCGAGCAACTTAGTAGGGACACAAGACGACTTGCGGAGAGATCGAACATAGGACCAGAACATCTTAATTTCATCCCTGGTGACAGAGTCTTCAAGGCATTGAAGGTACTCAATCAAAGAATAGCGAATGAGTAGTTTTACTTCAGATCTACTCTGTGAGTATTTAATTCGATCTGAAGTGAGTTGAGTTTTTTGCCACTTCCTACGCATGGTGTTTTTGGTACGCAATGCAGAGTCAATTGCGGACGAAAACCAAGGGGGAGTATTTGGTTTGACTTTGCGTGTTAGGGGAACATAGCGATAGATGAGGTCGTTAAGGACGCAGTAAAAGGAATGTAATGCCGATTCACAATCCAACCCATGAATGCTCAGGTTCCAGTCATGAGAATTGAGGGAGGACTCGATGGCTATGTAGTTGGCTCTTTTAAAGTTCGGTTTCAGTAAGACTGGCGTACTCTTGGGTTTGTCCAATTTACAGAGGATATCTAATAAGAGAGGAGGATGATGAGGATCAACCTTAGTGTAGGGGTGGAGGCATTTAACGAGAGACAACCATTTTTTTGGTAAAGACGAAAGGACAAGGTGTAAGATTTTGTTATTACTATTAGTTACGGTATTATATAAAAAAAAAGATACTGGAGCTAAAAAGGAAGACATGGCTGTCAGATGTGGACTAGGTATAGAAGCAAAAAGAGAGAATGAGTTGAAGTCCCAGGCGATAGAAGGAAGGTTGA
Source organism: Oxycera nigricornis (assembly GCA_963942545.1). NCBI lineage: Eukaryota > Metazoa > Arthropoda > Insecta > Diptera > Stratiomyidae > Oxycera > Oxycera nigricornis. The sequence goes on along the minus strand of OZ012659.1, from coordinate 66,969,392 downwards.
AATCGCCGAGGAGGATGCAGTGAGAAGAAGGAGGACAGGAGTTAATGAAAGCGGAGAAATCATTTAGCCAATTATCAAGTATGGCAACAGGGCAGTTGCAGGGAATATAAACATACCCAACAAAAGGGGACTGAATTGAATCCCGATCTTTATAAGTATCCATTCGATAATGTATGTAAGAGAAACTGGCGAGAAAGTGGTACAGAGGCAAGCATTCAAGGAAGACTTGGTTGCGATAAGAACTCCACCGCCGTCACTTTTCATGGCAGAGTGAGGATCACGATCACGTCGGAAAACTTGATGACAAGCAAACATAATACGCATTTTCACTCCTGTATCTTTAGTTTTATCCGGTACATAGTTCTGACTAATTCTCGCACTTTGTCTTTAATTTCTGGATCAATCACATGTCGGATTGAAACGTCATAGTCATTTTCCGTCACTTGGCCCACGTTGTTATTCAACACTTCGTTCCAGCCAGCGTCATTAGTCTCCACTATATTCTCAATCGACTCGATTTTCTTTAACACAGCTTGCCTGTGTTTTACTCGTACTTCAGCATGGTCAGATAATTCACCACCCACTAACAAATCATGTCCGAGAAACTCATCCGGAAGTACGTCAAAATTAAATGTGAATGTCAAATTATCGATGATTATTTCCGCCTCGAAACATCCAAGTGTGCGTGGGTTCAACGCACCGAAACAATCGCAGAAATTATTTTTGCCTCGAGCTTCGGGGCTCAAAGCCGCTCGTACCAACTGGATCGCACCAGATGTAAGTCGCTACCTGAGTCCAACACAGCTGTAACATCTCGACCCAATATTTTGAGATGCTTATATGTTTTCTTGTCCCCGTCTTCAGTGCGTCACATCGAGTTTTCTCCTTTTTCTCATCTTTCCCTCTTTTGCCCCTTTGATTCTCCTTTGGTCTTAGGCACCTCGTAGAAAGATGCCCGAATTCCTCACAGTTAAAACACTTCGGCCCTTTCCCTGTGTCCGGACAATCGACACTCAAATGCGCCTTAATACCGCAGTAAAAGTAATACTTAGACTTTGCACCATCTCGTGTGGAATTCGTCTTTTGAATCCCGTCATTTTTATCACTCTTCTGGCCTTGTTTTCCATGCGTTTTCATCCTAGAATTTTTTCTTTACCTAACGTCGATAGTGTACTGCAACTTTGCATCCAACTCAATATCAACGTGACTTGCCATCTCTAGCACACGATAAACATAGACCTCATAAGATTCCGCACTTTTTTTCATCACTGCAGCCAATTCTTCATGCACTTGTTTACTATTCATCGTTTCAGAGAATTCTTTAATGATGTATGTCTTCAATTTCCCCCACGTCTTAGCGTGACACTCATAATTCACATACACTTTTGCTGGTCCATCTAGCAACTTTTTCATGTAAATCACCTTCTGTGCCTCTGACCATGAGCACATTTCCGTGGTTTCTTCTAATGTGGAAAACCACCGTCGAACATTCTGAAGTCCATCACCGATGAATCGTTCGAAGGCATCGTCAACATCTTTGAACGTCACAATATTGCGCGGATAACCGGCAAAACGATCTCTTTCATCACTCTTGCCTGAGCTGCGCCTCTTGGGACCACCACGTACATGCTTCACACCCGCACCGGTGTTTGCATATTCTTCATCGTCACTGTTTTCACTGTCCAAACTACTTTCGTCATCACTGCTCGAATTACTTTTCTCTTTTCCTCTCAGAGTCGTCTTCAGTCTTTCGAGTAATTCGGCCTTTTAACCCGTCGTCTTTAATCCCAAATCAATGAGTCGTGCTTTTACATCTTTGCTTCTTAGCGTATCAATTCACTATCTTCGTCTTCGAGATGATTATCATTTTTTTTATTTTTTCCGACACTAGTTTCACCATTTACACCTGTGTCGCCCTTCGTCATTGCCTCTGATAACCTCAAGCGTTTAACCTTGAGTTGCAATGCACGTAATCTAGCTTTCAGTTCACCCACATTCAGAGTATTCAAACCATCTTCGTTGTCACTTTCATCTTCTTCCTCGTCGTCACTTGCGTTTCTCGCCAGATCAACTTTTCTCAACCGTTCAATTAAGACGGACTTAGATCCTTTCATCGATAGGCCAAGCACTTGGAGTCTACTACGTAGTTCCTCCATGTCCAATTCATCATAAGTCACATTTTCCGTAGAACCCGGCATTTTAACACTTTATGTACGTTACACAAAAATCGTCAATTGGCCGTCTACCTATTGTGTACCGCACGCACCTTAATTGAATTCTCAGATATGGACTGTCAACGTTTAATTTACCGCTAACGACTTTGATACCGTACCAAAATATCTCTATTGGCTCGAAATGATCCCGGTTGAGCCCCCACTTTGTAGGGTCAAAATCACCGGGCACAGAATATTTATTTTCATTACGGAAAAAGAGTCTTTATAATTCTACGAAAAATTATTGATTCGTCTCCAAAGCCGCTTGACGTACTCTTCCTTTATTTTTCCGTCGTGAACTGTCTGACTGTCCACCTACTCAATTATTCACTGATTCCACATTCATTTAGCCACTTATCGAGTACGGAAACAGGGCAATTGCAAGGAATATAAACACACCCAACAAAAAGGGGACTAGATTGTGTGTTTATCTTAATAAGTATCCATTCTATAATGGATGGGAAGGTGACCGGGAAAAAGAGGTACAGAGGGAAGAATTAAGAGAAGGCTTTGCCGCAATGAGAACACCTACACCGTCACTTTTCAAGGCAGAGTGAGTATTACGATCATGTCAGAAGACACGATGATAAGCGAAAAGCTCTTTTTCATAGATGCCACCATTGAGCCAAGTTTCGGACAAACAGACGACATCGTGATTAGCAGAGGAGGAGGATAGGTGGAACTCGTGCAGTTTAGTCCTAAGGCCACGACAATTTTGATAATAAAAGGAAAAAGAAGAAACGCCACGTAGAAGTGGTGTGGTTATTACAGTTGAGGTCTGCGTGTACGAGGCTGACGAAAATCCTGCGAACGTCGACTAGTGAAGGCTTTGACCAGTGTACCGCTTGGCCAGAAATCAGATTGAAGTAGCAAGTTAAGTTCTGGAGGCACTGTGAACGAGGTGATAAATTTGTTCGGAATGTTATCCCTCGTCAGTTTTCTACAATGAATGAAGGAAGAAGAATATCCAAGTTTTACATTGATGTAACTGAGCACATCGTCCGTTGAAGTAGTGTATGCCAGCCGCGAAATAAAAATTTGTTGCGGAGGAGCAACCACATGAAGCGCAGAAGAACTATTACTAGACGTCGAAGGTTGCGCCGGGGGTATGGCTGCAACAGAAGCCTGGGAGATCACTGATACATTTTCAGGCTTCGAGACGGCAGCTTCTGAAGCTGATGTAGATGAAGGTAGAGTTGCAGCAGCAGTTAAAGTTGAGTAAGCAGTTGATGGGAAGGTTGATTAGTGAAAGTTGTTGACGATAAAGCTGTTGAAACTGATGATGTAGGAAGAGATGGCATCAACAATGTGGGAAGAAGTGCTAAGAGGGATGACAGCGATTGGTTTTTTGACACAATTGAGGACTTGGAAGGAACAGCCGGAGCAGATTTAGGTATAGCGCCATAAGAGGAGGGGGAAGGGTTAATATTTGAAGGGGAAACAGCCAATGCTGGAGATGTTAAGGCGTCATAGAGTAAATCCATTCTCCGGTTGAGAGCGGCGAGCGAGGCAGTGTGCTGGTGCAAAATTTTGATGACGTCATGAAGTGTCGAATTTTTGCAAGCATTACATCGATAAGACAAATTGTTAGGGTGCTTAACAAGGATATCCACCAATGCAACGTTTATACTAAGACACTTTGCATGAAAAGATTAACCGCAGTAACCATCGCAAGGGATGAAGCGTGCACGAGTAGATTCCGGAAGATTGCAGATGGCACATGTAAAACCGAAAGGTGGTGAATCCATAACCATCATATAAAGGGTTAATTTAAATAAGCAAATAGAGTTTGGTTATGGAATTTGATGTAAAAGTCGGACTTTTAGGCTGATAATGCAGATTAGCCAATTTCCGAACCGATTAAAAATAGTATGTGAGCACGTACTATAGCACATGAGCAGCAGAATAAATCCAAGCAAAGACGAGATTTTTTGGCTGACTGTCACTAGTAGCTTACATCACAACCAAATTATAGCAAATGATCGAGTTATAGCACTGGGGAAGGAGAAGTTGCAAAACTTGATTGACTGAAAACAAGTCAGAAGATAGCACCCGCGAACAAAGAAATTAATCACGATTCGCAGAGAGCCACCGAGTACGGAGAAGCACTGAAAGACAGAGTAAAAGGCACCAAGCACAGCGATACAGAACAGCGAGGACGTTGCGAAAAACAAAGAAACGACAGAAGCGACAGCGCGAAATCAGCGAAAAGGCAAGAGCTCGGGCAACACACGTCTACACACGTTAACGGTTCAGGGATATATAAGTCTTTAGAGTATATTTAAATAGTTTTTGGAAAAAGAGATGTATGTGTCTGCGTGTACGTACGTACGTTCGTGAACAGTTTTTTTTACGAGCATAACTCACGTAAACAAAGTCGTTTCGACTTTGTTGAGTTGTCAATCGAAGCGTCTTTGCAATCTTAAGTACTGATTAGTTTTTGCGGCACTTCGGTCGGGGGGTTTGTTGTTTTGATCTTTTGAAGGGCATTCCTGTCGTGCGCTTTATATAAGGAACTAAATATAGGATTTGCTTAATTAAGGTGGAAATCAACGCGCATTGACATTTGTGTGATTCTTTAAAAATATTGAAAAATTTGTTGGAGCCGTTTTTTAATTTTTCTAACAAAAGTGCACAAAATTAATGTTTTCTTTCACAAACTATACATTTTTAACCTGATATGCAACAAACAGTATTCGATTTTTATAAAACTTGTATACTTTAAACAGCTCTTGTAAAAAACAGCAAAACTTTTCTGTGATTACAAAAAAATTAAATAACAAGCCGTGAGGTGCGACCCATGAGGTCCACACGGTCAACTTCCCAGTAATATTTACATAGATATTAAAAATATTAAACACAATAAAAGTTATGGAAATAATACTACTTCAAATAATAAAAATGTACCTCTCATAAAAATTATTGGAATGATTTAATATTAATCGTAACATCTACGGGAGCGTCAATTGATTACGTAAGGATTTTGGTGCATTGGTTTGATTGATTATTCACGTGGATCAACCCGAGGGGGGACAGGTTACATAGCAGTTTTTTCATTAAAGTTAAACATGGTGCTGTGAAGACTTGAAAATCTGCGCAAATTTTGCAAATATTAATAAACTTTGATTGACTATACAACAATGTCTTTAGAATAAGAGATTTAAAGTATAATTCGTATTCGAATAAACCCTTTTTACATGGTGACTTTGAATGATTTTTTATTTTTAATTTAATTTGGTTGTAATCATGAGAAAAGTTTTTGCTGGTTTCTCTACAAAAATTGATAAAAGTTTATAAATTCTATGAACATTTATTATTACGATGTGCAAATCAGGTTAAAAATGGATTTTTTTATGAAAAAACACTACTTTTCTAAAAAAAATTTAATAAATCGTAAAAAACGCTTTAACAAGTTTTTTAAAATATAAATACATCATAAATATGTTGATACACGTTGATTGACACCTTAATGATGGACAGATTATATTTGCTTCTCGAGATATAATGAATGCCTTAAATGACCTTGAACGTTTAATGATTTTTTATTTTTTATTTAATTTTTTTTGTAAACAGGAAAAAAAATTTGCTGATTTTTTCACAAGAACTATTTGGAGTGTATAAATAATATAAACATTGATTACTTAGATTTGAAAGTCAGGTTAAAAATTTTGTGTTTTTGAAAAAAAAACCTAATTTTTTGCACTTTTTTAAAAAAAATTAAAAAACGGATTCAACGATTTTTTAAAAAATTTTATGGATACATAAAAATGTTAATACCCGTCGATTGACACCTGAATGATGAAAATCGCATGTTTGGTTCGTGATATATAGTGCATAACGTGGTTAACCTTCAAGGGGTGAAAACAACAAACCCCCCAAACCGAAGTGTCCCAAAAACTAATCAGCTCTTAAGATTGCAAAGACGCTTCGATTGACACCTCAACGAAGTCGATATGACTTTGTTTACGTTAGTTATGCTCGTAGAAAAACTGCCCGCGAACGCACGTACAAACACACACACACACATACTTCTTTCTAAAAACACTTTATTTATACTCTATAGACCTCAAAACGTAAAGAAAAGTCGAAAATTTCAATTTCGATTTTCAAGGCGATTACAAGAACTTCCCATATACTGGGAAGTTAAAAATTTAAAAAATCATTAAAAGTGATCATGACCGTCAAGGTCATTTATGTCATTCACTATATCTCGCGAATCAAATATAGTATTTGCATCATTGAGGTGTCAATCGTCGCGTCTTAACATTTTTGTGATGTTTTTAAGCTAATAAAAGAATCGCAGCCGTGTTTCAATTTAAAAACAAATTGCAAAAATTAGGGTTTTGTCATAAAAGAATTTTTTTAGCCTGATTTGCACTTCGCAATAATAGATGTTTAAAAAATTTATAAGTTTTATCAGTTTATGGTAGAGAAACAAGCAAAACTTTTTGTCATGATTACAAATAAAAAGTAAATTACAAATAGAAATTCATTCAAAGTCATCATGTAGGAAGGGTTCATACGAATGATTATACCTTATATCTCTTATATTTCAGACATTGTTGTAAAGTCAATCAAAGTTTAATAATATTTGCATAATTTGAGCAGATTTTCGTCAGTCTTCTTAGCACCGTGTTTTAACTTTAATGAAAAAACTGCTTAAATTTTGAAAACCAATAAAAATCAAATCAAATTTGCATTGGTGGTAATTAACGTTTTGAATGGTAAATTGTTTTGTAGTCAACACTTTCCAAGATCGAATGTCTTAAAAAGCTTTCATCAAATAAAAAATTGAAGTTTTTGATAGTTTTGTTTTTTCATGTTCGTAAGATTTCATCATTCATCATTTGTAATACATTTTACTTTTTACATGCAATCGAACCTATATTTGACTGCATATTCAATGTTTTTCAAGACTAACTAAAAATAAGAAATAATTATCAGTCTCATTATGCCGAAATGATGGCAATTTGCAACGCAACAATGGCCATCACGCAACAAAACCTCTTCAGTGAGCGTAATAATAAAAACTGCATTCATTTTTGATAGCGCTCTTTTGTCCTTCAAGCATCGATATGAAAATAACAAATAACGTAAAAAAGGCTTTGTAACCTGTCTCCCCTCCGATGGATCCACGTGAATATTCAATCAACACATCATCGACTTAAATCCTTACGTAATCAATGGACGCTCCCGTGGATGATACAATGAATATTAACTCATTCCAATTACTGTTATGCGAGGTACATTATTATTTAAATTAGTATTATTTTCATGATTATTATTGTGTTTAATATTTTTAATATTTATGTAAATATTACTGGGAAGTTTACCGTTTAGACCTCAAGGGTGGCACCTCGCGGCTTGTTTTCTTTACGAAATAATAGAAAACATTAATTTCTCATATGCTAAAAACTCTTTTAACTCATTCGATGCCAAGCCCAAATCATATGAAGTTATTTCCATGGCGAATTACGTTGTTAGTGCTAGTTTTGACCTAAGTTATGCTATTTTTTGGTGAAAGCTGATAAATTTATCATGTATAATTATTTACATGCATAAAATCAAAGATGAGTATACTCGTCTCCCGCAATGGGAAGGATTCGATATTCTAAAAAGCACGTAGGTATGTAATAGAAAATTGAAAGCAGGACGAGAATACTCGTCTCGGCAATGCATAACATTCCGCCAGCGAGCATACTCGTCCTTTTAATTAATTAATAAACAGTTAATAACTTAAGGTGCGAATCAGACGTAAACATTATTTTAAAAAACAACTAATTTTTTGCGTGTTTTATTCCATGCAAAAACGGAAGGAAAAAAGTGTATGTGTAACAAGTACGCGCGGGGAAGTGATACTTCTTTCGCAGTTGTTGGATTCGTGGAATTTAATATGTGATACTGAAATCAAATCATTTATTATTTTCATTTTCAACAGAAGAATTTGGCAGAATAGTTTTCGGTGAAATTTCAATTGAATTACATGTGTTTTGAATAAACTTTTGGTTAAAATCATCTCTGGAAAGGTTTTTAGTTGGTAATGCCATTTTTCAGCTTTGTTGATCTAAAGGTCGGGTTGTTTTTGTGATAGAATTCCTATTTTTCTGTACCTTGCGCCTATGTACATATGTATGTATGTATTTTTACCCAAATGAGCAAGTCTGTAAATGTATTTAGTTAGTTATTATTCAATTATTAATTTGATATACATATATTATTTATTAATAAGTATTAAATTATTTGTTATTATCATTTAATTAACTATTATTCAATTAATTTGATTAATATTGTTGTTTTGTGTAATTGATTATTTAATATGATTACAAACACAAAATAATTTCCAGTAAGGTAACTGTAGTGGTTTGTGATCACTTGTATATACTTCCATAAACTCCTTCACTTGCCCACACAAATTATATGGGACGATGACAAACTCATACACTTTTCACAAACCTCTACAGTTACCTTAAGACGATCAGTACGTATGCCAGTTGTCCAGCTTTTTATCTGATTCTCTCACGCACAAAGTTCATTTAACTTACAACAAAATAGTCTAATAAATTTTTTAATGTATTATTATAATTATGTTATAAATATTTAATTAATAATTGGTAAATAAATAATTATCAACATTGAGTTAACATTGTACTTACCAAATAATACGAAATTATGCATTTTGCATTAAATTCACAAACAACAGACAGTTGTATACACATTAGTTTATTTCTTTTTCTTTCTCACGCACTTACACAAAACGTTCATATAAAACTCTTTCCCAGTTTCCCGCAAGCGCTGCACAGAATTTATTATAATTTAATGGTGTTTCCTCGATCTAATATTTGTCAATGCAAACGATTCATGCCATTATATGGGGATACTGTTCTGCCCGGTGATGGAACATCTCATCGAAATCAATGGACAAGTCAAACGCAGATCGCAGGGGAGCTGCGCAGAGGCGTCGTCCCTGTCTATCATGAAAGTCAAGCATTGCGGGACGCAATGCGTACTTAGATGGAGGATCCGTCGAAGCGAAGCGTCAGGCTGGTATATGGCCCGACAGGGAAAGGTAAAACATATGACACTCTTTCGCTCGCACAGCCTATATGCAAAGGAAGATTAGATACAGAGAATGTTGCGCTTGCTGCCTTCACTCTAGTACCCTGCTTCCTTACTCCATTTCAGCTTCCACACTATCTGGCACGAACGAACGAACGAACAAACACTCAAACGTAACGCCACGTGGCAAAAAAAATTCTCACTACCCTGCGTAAAGAAGTATAACTTCAAAAAATATTACTAACATAAAAATAACATTATTTTTGGAATTTTAACAAAGTTAATACAATGTTTTATTCGTGGAGTCTTGTCCATGTCAACAATGACCTTGGATGTGGCAAAACAAGAAAACTGCTGAACCGAATCTTATCAGCTACGATCGACATCTCAATAATGTTCACGCTTTGGGTTTGTGCGTTATCGTCGTAGCATAAATACCCAGGAAAACGCATACTTAAACACACATATATACACACCGTTTTATCCAAAAATACTTTCTGAATTCTACACAGACTATCAAGATATGTTGAAAATTTCGATTTTCGAACCAATACTATAAGTTTCCTTTGCTCTAGGAGATTTTGAAAAACTTTTCTCTGTAAGGCGAGTTTAAGTTCAAGTTTATATGGTCGCAGATCTTATCATTTGCTCGCCATCTTAAAACGAAAACGAAAATAAACGTCCACATACCTCAGCAATATTGCTTTCCACAAAAATTTTCGTTGTCGTCGCATACATATAGAATGTTTTTTTCAACGACCTGGTTTTATTTCGGGAGAAAAGCAGAAACAAAGTATTAGGTTGCTGCAGATGAAATGGCCGAATCAGCAATGACATAAAATTGGCTTCAGTATATTTTGTTGGCACAAGGTGGCGCAAATGATATGGCATATTGAAGTATAAATACTGATACCTTGGTTTATAGTGATTGTAAAAACAAAAAGAGAAGGTGAAAATGGAATTGAATCCAAAACGGCTACTTTTACTATACGAATTAAAATGAGAGCACAACGTAACGGAAGCAACGAGGAATGTCGACATCTGATACAGTTAGCGAACGAACCACTCGGCGATGGTTCAAAAAATTTCGATCCGGAGATATGGACCTTGAAAATGAGCCACGTGGACACCCAGGACCATCGATCGATAACGACGAGCTGTGTGCATTAGTGGAGTCTGACCCCCGGCGAATCATAATGGATCTTGCCGAAAAATTAGGCGTTTACAATTCCGCTACTTGCAACAACTTGGAAACGTGAATAGCTTTACAAATGGGTTCCGTATGATCTTACCGAGTAAAACATGACATGTCGAATAGAAATTTAAAGTTCTCTGTTCTCCCGCAACAAAAAGGAACCATTCCTGCACCTAATTGTGACCAGCGATGAAAAGTGGATTTTATACGATAATCGTCGCCGATCGCTCCAATAGCTAGATCCCGATGAAGTGCTAGGACACATGCCGAAACCAAGCCTTCACCCAGAGAAAATAATAGTAACTGTTTGGTGGTCTGTAGCTGGAGTTATCCACTATTCGTTCCTGCAACCTGGCGAAACCATCAATGCTGAGAAATACTGTGCTCAACTGGATGAAATGCATCAGAAATTGATAGTCCAACAACCTAGACTTGTCAACAGAGATGGAGCAATACTGCTTCATGATAACGCACAACCTCATGTATCGAAAACAACGGTCCAAAAATTATACGAGTTGTGCTATGAGAATATTCCTCATACTCCCAGACCTCTCACCAACAGATTACCATTTCTTTGAAAATTTGGATCACTTTTTGACAGGAAAAAGATTTAATAATGAAACAACTGTCAAAAATGCCGTCGAGGAGTTTCTTCGAACCAGAAACTCGGATTTCTACAAAACTGAAATAAATGTACTTGTATCTCGTTGGAAAAATTGTGTTGCATCTATTGGTACCTATTTTGATCAAATAAATTGTCTTTATAAAAAGTTACAGCTGTTTAAAAATTTATAACTGTATTGGCCATTCCATCTGCAGCAACCTAATATGTGTGACTCTTGAAAAATCATCCCTTAATTTATCTTCTGTGTTTTTATTATCAAAGTTGCGTTAAAATAAGTTAAATGCAGGTTGTTGCAAATTAATGTTGTACAAGTTTGCGATAGTCAACTTTTTGTGAAAGGCACAAGTTTGCCATACATTACATTTTCGTGCGAGCCACGGTTTTCGAGATACAATTGAATTTAGGTTTTTTCCGTCCTTCCACCAATCGGACTATTGACACGTGATTCACGTATAACGCAAATCTAGTATATCCAACTAAATGACTTCGTCATGAGCCAATGTGGCCTCCAGAACCATCACAGAACAATGTTTCTTTTCCGACCTTTACTGCACATCTTTGGACACGCCTTTTTATTATTGTATTTTACTATTCATTCAATAAATCTGATTAAAATTCCAGCCTAACAGGATTTTTTTTTATTTTTCAATTCTTTCTGACTCATAAAAATAGTGATAGACAAGGATGGTGCCTACCAGTTCATGGTTGTCATATTTAACGTGCTTTGAATCACCGTTATACATGTTTCTAGTCTTAAAACACTGTTACGCTCAAAATCCGTCCATGAATGGTCGCGGGGTGGATAGCCTTGCTCGGTGCTTACCCGCAAATTGAGGCGGGGTATTTTATATTTTTGAGTGCAACACAGCTCGTGCTCAAGACTACCCAAGCAGCACCGGTCCAAAATTGGATAGGATGCCAAAGCTGTAAATTTCAAATAAACTTGTCTGAAGAACTCGGTAGACAACAACAATTACGTAACAAAATTTCACTTATTATTGAATAAAAAGAAAATTGTAATACCAATATCCAATCCAATATAATTTGAATTTAGTTGAGCCTCAATAGAATAGTTTCATGGTATCAAAAAACGCCATTACCGGTAGGTTACCTGGGTTCTTCGGGGTAGTTTGATGGAACCTTGCGTGGTTTTTGCCTCTGACGAACATCATTTGGAGCTCTTGGTTTTTTAAATTTATTTTTAACTTGACCGGCCATAATAATTGCGAGCGTAAGAAACCGTTAGTTATGAAAGGTTCACTGGCTTTCAGATGATTTCCACATCTCCTTTATACGGATGAACACAAGATGCCTCCTTGTTTCTAGGTAGATTGTGTGGAAGAGCAAAACAGTTCTCTTAACAAAAGTAAACGTAATTTCAAAACATCACAAACCAATATTACTTATATTTAGGGTAGAATTGTTTTGTCTATGTCAAAAAGCAACTTCTGGATAACTTCCGTTTTATAGAGTAGCTGTATGCAGTGACCTAGGAGGCTTCTTAGCAAAAAGTTTAACTCAAAGCCCTGATTTAATTTATAAAAATCTGAAATTGAATTTTTCGCAAATTTCTTTTGTGCTTTAAAAAATTATAATTTTTATTTTGCCCCACTTCTTGGGTTTCTAATTTTGAGTGGTAATCAAAATCGGATTTTTTTACTGGGTTTATAAGTTTTGATGGTTGTTTCGCTTTATTGATTTGATTATGATAGTAAGTCGGCTCTTGAACACCCTTAAAGTAATTTATCCATTAGTTTTTGAAAAGAACTTACTCAAAATCCAGATAAAGACATGTGCTGAATAAGAAAAAAATGAACATTACATGATGTCGTGATGCTTTCAATAAAATACTTTTGGAATGCAAGAAAAGCAGATAATTACAAACCTGATTGTAATCAAAAGTAAAAATCTTCGGAAATGTTCCGTTTGTTCGTTTTCTTGAGGATAAATCAATGAAATGAAGACCTGAAATTACAAATTTGTACTTTAAAAATGTATCTCTTTACAACTTTTGGAAAGGGTCCTTAAATCCATTTACATGGTAATTATTGACAAATTATATCAATTTATTCTGTCTTGTACAAAATTATGAAATTAAAAAAAATCACATTTCAGACAATTGTTATGTATCCACCGCCATCTATATATACTTGTTCCGCAAGAATATGGCTACGAGAGATAGGATTTGCGCTGACATACGGTGCTCTGATGTTAAAAACATGGAGGTAGGCTATCACGAATTTAATATAAAAGAAATAGATTATCTCAAAAAAAATTGCATGGTTCACTTAAAATCAAAAATATGCCATTATGTTCGCCAGAACTCGATGTTTTACCCTGCAAGTATAACATCTCATTGATTCGCATATTTTCGCATTCTAGAATAATTCATATGAAATGTTTGTTTTTTAAATGTAAAAGTATTTTTACAAGAGTGCTTATGTTCAGCAAGAAAATATGTTGTATTCATCATAACAAAGTTTAACAAAATATATAAGAGTATGCTTGACCTAAAGAGAGAGGTGGCGTTTTCCGCAAAAAAGTTTTGATTTTCATTTTTGCAGCTAATGAAGTGACCAGGGCTGTCACTCAAGCCAACCGAAAAAGTACCAACATTTTCAAAAATAGTAACAAATGGTAACGACAGTGGCGGCTCGTGGGAGTTAAGTATGGTGGGACTACTGGTACGAATTTTTCTATCACCAATATAAGTTCTTATATGAGTTTCCACTCCACCCAAGAGGTACCACATGTGGAGCGTTAAGCGATTTTAAGTGATCAGTTTCCCCAAAAGTAGATTCGCTGGCAATCAAAGATATATTCCTATTATCGTGTTTTGAATAACATTTAAAGCTTTAATAAAAGTTCAGTGCACTCTGAATAAAAAAATTGTTTAAAAACATTTGAATTCTTCCAACGAAACAACTTTTAGGCCTGTCGCACTTTTCAAAATAAATAATTTCTTTACTTAAATAAATGCAAAAAAACAACAATAACAATCGAAAAAACTAGTAATAAATAAATTCAACTAAAGCAACAATAACAAGAGCAAAAATCATCAATAAATAAATTCAGCAAAAACAGTTTTACATTGTATATAGTTCTTCAATCGACATCAACAACAAAAGCAATTTCTTTTATCTAGACGTTTTATTTGTATAAATATTCAGCACGTCGATTTTTTTGTTGAGCAAACAAGTCAGTCACCCTTTCATTCATTTTGGATATTTCTTTGATGAATTTATTACAAACAGAGAGTACTGCAAACGAAGACGAACAAAGGTTATTATCTTCAAAAAAAACTGTAAGGCTGAACAATGGAAGACATATTTTGAAATCTTTCGTTCGAATAGCGTAATATTAATATTAATTATATTTTCTACCGAATTCATATTTTGAAAATACCGAGAGAAAAAATTACTAAAATTGAAATTCAAACTTCTAGCAAGTTTTAACACATGCAAGGAAAATCTTGTTAATTATTTATTTAATCAAAATCATAAATACCATAACCTGAAGAACCCTTTTCTGAAACAAACTTTAAGCACTACAAAACTTTAAAAAAATACCAAACACTACAAAGGCACACTAAGAACTAATACCATGCACTACACTGATGAGACTACTTTTGCATTAACAGTCATCACATTCACCCGCTGCGGGCCGTCGTAAAAATATGTTGCTCATGCCTGCTAAAAATATTATCTAGACCATGCCAAGACTAAACGTTGTCGAAGCACTGAACGGGCTGCATATGATGAGCCCGTCCGCGATGTATCCACATTTTATTTCAAACACGCACACTCCCGCCGCTTCAGCATAGAATTCACGCAGCCATTCAAATCGAAATTCTCTTAGTCGGGGCTTATTTCATGTAGCCCTTCCTCATAGTAAAGGTGGAAAATTGTCAAAGAGAAAATAAGTTTGAATTTTACTCTTAGCTTTTACTCGGTGCAGGCACAACGAAGCGAGTCGAAGAGAAAAACAAATTGTTCTGCAGTGCGTGACAAGAAGATTATGTGAAAGTAAACTACAGCATGGGCGAAAAAAATGCTACATTATATTTTGAAATGAAATGAAATTATGAAAACTATATTGAAATCTTTAATGATGTTTTATTACATTTTCACTAATATAGGCTCATCAATAAGTGGTGGGGCTGAGCCCCACTAGCCCCAAAGGTAGAGCCGCCACTGGGTAGGGATGTATAAAATTGCCCTGAAATTTATATGCTTTTAATTAAAAATGAATCTTTACAGTAAAAAAATGATTATCAAAACAAGTTTCACAAAAATATATATACATTTGTAAATACATACATACTATACCCAAAAAACGTAATTTATAATAATAATAATCGATGGTTCAGCGGCCCATGTTAGACCATGGCTTTGAGATAGTATTGCAGCTACTTCATTTACTGGATTGATGAAACTCTAAGAAATGAAGTCAGCAGCACACTCACTCGCGACAGAAGTCTTGCACTTTTTTCAAAAAGCACAAAGAAGCCTTTGTGAATTAACTGGCGCCCGAGCAGGGACTCCGTTCCGTCACGCTGAAAACACAAGTTACGCGACGAAAACCAAATACGCGTCTTATAAAAAGTTTTTGCGACATAAGAATCAACTACGCGCGTTATTACAATACACAGTTTTCGCGGTACGAGTCAAGTGCGTGTACTTTTTTGCAAATTTAAACACGGCCAAAAATTTTTGAGTTTTTGCGAAAAACAAGCTGGGTGTAATAGGTGTGTTCAAAACCTGCTGAAATACCTTGCAAAAATCAAACAAGGAGAATTCGGCGTGTTAAGTGTGAGAACGCCTCCCAGTAACCAACTTGGGGGAACACGGAAAAGCCACCAAAACTTTCGGAAGAGCGTTGCACAATCAGGAAACCTGTAGCATGCAGCGTTTTAGAAAGTGTAGGAACTCAGCTAATGTAAATCCACTTTTTAACTTCAAAATTAATATTTTTTGTAGAAAACTGAAAGAATTATTTACGTGTTTATATTAACTGAGTTGAAATTCATGTATGATTTGTAATTGTTTTATACTTAATGTAAACAAATTATTGTGAAAAACGAATGTAAAGTGAAATCCTTGCCAGTAAAGTGATTACCAATTGAGGCACAGTTTTACGAAAGGATACTGTTCCAAAAAGCTGAATTTTCGGGAATCAAAAAAAAAAATTATACTCTTGGCATTTTCATTTTTGAAAAATTGATTTGTTGCTAAATTATCTAAAATGTAGCGAGATTGTATTTATCTTTCAACATGGTTCAATTACCTACTCCATTAGATGGAAAGTTAGCTATGAAATTGGGGAGGTTTCGCAAAACGGTACACATCCGATTTCTACACCGTTTTGCAAAACCATTTCCACCCTAGCCCAAGAGATGGGTTTTCTATTGATGCTATTTGATTTAATTTAATTTAAATCTCACTGTTATGTGATGTTGTTGACACATTGGTATCAATTTTATTTATAGGAAAAGGATATAAAATATGTAAAATTTTGAAAAAACTATAGAACTAGTACTGTTTTGAAAAAACTTCTTGCTTTTAAGGCGGGATTCGTCCCGTTTCGACAAACCGGAACGTGACCATTCGATTCCTCGTGAAATTTTACATGAAAATCGATATCAAGCTCGATTTTTTCGATTTTGGCGTTTATACCCTTTTGCAAAACTGCGCCTCAATTATAAAAGTGACAATCAAATCTAGTGAAAATTTAAAATATGGCCACCCCAAACAATTAAATCATTCTCCAGTATTGTGGGCTGAAACCCCCAGAAGTCCGTGGCGGGTATAAATAATGAATTAGATGTCGAAATAAATGTCTACAATGAAAAGAACTTATCCGATATCCAGATGTCGTAAAAACTTAAGGGACATTTTCGGGTGACTCAAGCGAATATAGTCCGTGAAGGAAATGTGTCGAGAGGAACCCTCATATTCACGAACACCTAATAGGTACACCTAAATACTATGGCTTTGATTTTGTTATACTGAATAAGATAGTAGGACTGGTAGACATTGCCCTTGAATCCTACAACACCCCCTTGAATTGAGAAAAAAATTCCATGTGCCTCACTCTGCATCACGCAGGCAAGTGTGACCTGGGAACACTTAAATATCAGTTAAGAACACTTGTTCAATTCACAGGAACAATTCATGAGTTTCATCAGTTTTCCATCATCTATCCTTAGTTTTAAACAAATTGTTCGCTATGAAATGAGGGCACAAATCGTCGAGTAATTTAACATAGTGTTGTTGAGAGAAAGCCTTAGATATGTTCGTTAAAGGCCTTAGAAGCGACTTGCCACGCTTTTTAAGTATCAGGGAGCCAGTAGGTATCCCTCAGGCTTTGCATTTATGCCTGAAGCTTGAAAATGTAAATTATCGATCGCAGCATACTCACAACTTTTCAAATAGATGCTTCTCGCGGATATCGCACGTTTCGCCTACTTTGCCGCGAAGCAAAATCTATCCGCGGCAAAATCCCGGTTATAATGTAGCCAGAAACGAGTTTCATCCCAAGCTTACTTGTGAACCTTGTTCCACAGGTACCACAGTTTCATAGGCAAATGCAGCATTAGACTAATTAGGGTTCGACCTGTACCTAGCTAGAGGAGTGGTGGCTGCTGGCAGGTAAGCTCAGTTCGGTGCGTAATGTCGTGGATGCGTTCTCTAACATCAGTCTCGAAAATCGTTTTCACAGATTCAGCCTTCGATTTGCCCGATACCGAAAAAAGTGTGTGTGTAACAAGTACGCGCGGGGAAGTGATACTTCTTTCGCAGTTGTTGGATTCGTGGAATTTAATATGTGATACTGAAATCAAATCATTTATTATTTTTATTTTCAACAGAAGAATTCGGCAGAATAGTTTTCGGTGAAATTTCAATTGAATTACATGTGTTTTGAATGAACTGTTGGTTAAAATCATCTCTGAAAATGTTTTCAGTTGGTAATGCCATTTTTCAGCTTTGTTGATCTAAAGGTCGGGTTGTTTTTGTGATAGAATTCCTATTTTGCTGTACCTTGCGCCTATGTACATATGTATGTATGTATTTTTACCCAAATAAGCAAGTCTGTAAATGTATTTAGTTAGTTATTATTCAATTATTAATTTGATATACATATATTATTTATTAATAATTATTAAATTATTTGTTATTGTCAATTAATTAACTATTATTCAATTAATTTGATTAATATTGTTGTTTTGTGTAATTGATTATTAACTTCCCAGTATATGGGAAGTTCTTGTAATCGCCTCGAAAATCGAATTTGAAATTTTCAACATTTCTCTACGTTTTGAGGTCTATAGAGTATATATAAAGTGTTTTTAGAAAGGGAGATGTATGTGTGTGTGTGTGTACGTACGTACGTACGTACGTTCGTGGACACTTTTTTCTACGAGCATAACTCACGTAAACCAAGTCGTATCGACTTCGTTGAAGTGTCAATCAAAGCGTCTTTGCAATCTTAAGAGCTGATTAGTTTTTGGAAAACTTCGGTCGGGGGGTTTTCTGTTTTGCCCGTTTGAAGGTCATTTTTGTCATGTGTTATATCTCGCGAACGAATCATACGATTCCCTTCATCAAGGTGTCAATCGACGCGTATTGACATTTAAGTGAATCTATCAGATTTTTAAAAAAATATTTACAGCCGTTTTTTAATTTAAGAAAAAAAAATGCAAAAACTTAGGGTTTTTTTTATAAACAATAATCTTTTAACCTGATTTACGAAAGACAGTATTCAATTTTTATAAAATTTATATATTTCAAGCAATGTTTGTGAAAACATCAAATTTTTTTCTCATGATAACGTAAAAAATTAAATAAAAAATAAAAAATCATTAACAGGCATCATGATATTCAACGATTTACACATTTCTGTCATGCGTAATACATATCTCGTGAACCAAACATACGATTTGCATGGTTAAGTTGTCAATCGACGCGTATTAGCATTTGTGTGAATCTATCAAATTTTTAAAGAAATCGTTGGAGCGGTTTTTTAATTTAAGAAGAAAAAAATTCAAAAAATTCAAAAAATTAGGGTTTTTTTATAAACAATAAATTTTTAACCTGATTTACGAAAGACAGTATTCAATTTGTATAAAATTTATATACTTGAAGCAGTGCTTGTAAAATAAACATCAAAAATTTCTCTCATGAATACGTAAAAAATTAAATAAAAAAAAATCATTAACAGGCATCATGATTTTCAAGGTCATTTCTGTCGTGCGTTATACATATCTCGTGAACCAAACATACGATTTGCATGGTTAAGGTGTCAATGGACGCGTATTAACATTTGTGTATATCTTTCAAATTTTGGTAAAAATCGTTGTAGCCGTTTTTTAATTTAAGAAAAAAGTGCAAAAAATTAGGGTTTTTTATAAACAATAAATTTTTAACCTGATTTACGAAAGATAGTATTCAATTTTTATAAAATTTATATACTTCAAGCAGTGTTTGTAAAAGCATCATCAAAACTTTTTCAGAATCATGAAAAAAGTTTTGCTGGTTTCTCTTCAAAAACTGATAACAATGTATAAATTTTATAAACATTTATTACTGTGTTGTGCAAATCAGGTTAAAAAAATATTTTTTATTAAAAAACCCTAAATTTTCTCATTTTTTTTTCTGTTAAATTAAAAAAACGCTGGAACGGATCTTTATAATGTTAAAATAATCAAAGAGATTTTAAAACACGTCGATAAACACCTTAATGATGCAAATGTTATATCTGGTTCGTAAGATATAGTGAATGGAAGAAATGACCTTGGAGATCATGATGACTGTTAATAATTTTTTATTTTTTATTTAATGTTTCTTGTTATCACGAGAAAAAATTTTGATGATGCTTTTACAAACACTGCTTGAAGTATATAAATTTTGTAAAAATTGAATACTATCTTTCGTAAATCAGGTTAAAAATTTATTGTTTATAAAAAACCCTGATTTTTTGCACTTTTTTTCTTAAATTAAAAAACGGCTACAACGATTTTTTCCAAAATTTGAAAGATATACACAAATGTTAATACGCGTCCATTGACACCTTAACCATGCAAATCGTATGTTT
Source organism: Oxycera nigricornis (assembly GCA_963942545.1). Classification (NCBI taxonomy): domain Eukaryota; kingdom Metazoa; phylum Arthropoda; class Insecta; order Diptera; family Stratiomyidae; genus Oxycera; species Oxycera nigricornis. The sequence goes on along the minus strand of OZ012659.1, from coordinate 66,949,210 downwards.
GGTTCACGAGATATGTATAACGCACGACAGAAATGACCTTGAAAATCATGATGCCTGTTAATGATTTTTTTTTATTCAATTTTTTACGTATTCATGAGAAAAAGTTTTGATGTTTATTTTACAAGCACTGCTTCAAGTATATAAATTTTATACAAATTAAATACTGTCTTTCGTAAATTAGGTTAAAAATTTATTGTTTATAAAAAAACCCTAATTTTTTGAATTTTTTGATTTTTTTGAATTTTTGAATTTTTTTTTCTTAAATCAAAAAACCGCTCCAACGATTTTTTTTAAAAATTTGATAGATTCACAAAAATGCTAATACGCGTCGGTTGACAACTTAACCATGCAAATCGTATGTATGGTTCACGAGATATGTATAACGCACGACAGAAATGTGTAAATCGTTGAAAATCATGACGCCTGTTAATGATTTTTTATTTTTTATTTAATTTTTTACGTTATCATGAGAAAAAGTTTTGATGTTGTTTTTACAAACATTGCTTGAAATGTATAAATTTTATAAAAATTGAATACTGTCTTTCGTAAATCAGGTTAAAAATTTATTGTTTATAAAAAAAACCCTAATTTTTTGCATTTTTTTTCTTAAATTAAAAAACGGCTATAAATATTTTTTAAACATCTGATAGATTCACATAAATGTCAATACGCGTCGATTGACACCTTGATGAAGGGAATCGTATGATTCGTTCGCGAGATATAACACATGACAAAAATGACCTTCAAACGGGCAAAACAGAAAACCCCCCGACCGAAGTTTTCCAAAAACTAATCAGCTCTTAAGATTGCAAAGACGCTTTGATTGACACTTCAACGAAGTCGATACGACTTGGTTTACGTGAGTTATGCTTATGCTAAGTGTCCACGAACGTACGTACGTACGTACGTACACACATGCACACACACACACATACATGTCCCTTTCTAAAAACACTTTATATATACTCTATAGACCTCAAAACGTAAAGAAATGTTGAAAATTTCAAATACGATTTTCCAGGCGATTACAAGAACTTCCCATATACTGGGAAGTTAAAAATAAAAAAATCATTCAAAGTTACCATATGAAAGGAGTTCTTCCGATTGATATTACCTTATATCTTTTATTCTAAAGACTTTGTAAAGTCAATCAAAGTTTTAAAATGTTTGGATAATTTGAGCAGAGTTTTAATAGTTTTTGCAGTCTTTTAATTTAAAAAAGCGGCTTAAATTTTAAAAACCATCAAAATTTCAATCAAATTTGCATTAGTGGTAATCAATCATCATCACCCATCCACCAAAAGCCTTACGTAATCAGTGGATGCTCCCGTAGATGATATGTTTAATATTAACTCATTGCTGTTACTGCTATGAATACCTTTCATTATTATTATTTAAAGTAGTAGTATTTTCAAGGTTATTATTGTGTTTTATTTAATATTGTTAATGTTTGTCTAGATATTACTGGGAAGTTGACCGTGTGGACCTCAAGGGTCGCACTTCGCGGCTTGTTTAATATGATTACAAATACAAAATAATTTCCAGTAAGGTAACTGTAGTAATTTGTGATCACTTGTATATACTTCCATAAACTCCTTCACTTGCCCACACAAATTATATGGGACGATGACAAACTCATACACTTTTCACAAACCACTACAGTTACCTTAAGACGATCAGTACGTTTGCCAGTTGTCCAGCTTTTTATCTGATTCCCTCACGCACAAAGTTCATTTAACTTACAACAAAATAGTCTAATAAAATTTTTACTGTATTATTATAATTATATTATAAATATTTAATTAATAATTGGTAAATAAATAATTATCAACATTGAGTTAACATTGTACTTACCAATTAATACGAAATTATGCATTTTGCATTAAATTCACAAACAACAGACAGTTGTATACACATTGGTTCATTTCTTTTTGTTTCTCACGCACTTACACAAAACGTTCATATAAAACTCTTTCCCAGTTACCCGCAAGCGCTGCACAGAATTTATTATAATTTAATGGTGTTTACTCGATCTAATATTCGTCAATGCAAACGATTCATGCCATTAGATGGGGATACTGTTCTGCCCGGTGATGGAACATCTCATCGAAATCAATGGACAAGTCAAACGCAGATCGCAGGGGAGCTGCGCAGAGGCGTCGTCCCTGTCTATCATGAAAGTCAAGCATTGCGGGACGCAATGCGTACTTAGATGGGGGATCCGTCGAAGCGAAGCGTCAGGGTGGTATATGGCCCGACAGGAAAAGGTAAAACATATGACACTCTTTCGCTCGCACAGCCTATATGCAAAGGAAGATTAGATACAGAGAATGTTGCGCTTGCTGCCTTCACTCTAGTACCCTGCTTCCTTACTCCATTTCAGCTTCCACACTATCTGGCACGAACGAACGAACACTCAAACGTAACGGCACGTGACCAAAAAAAAAATTTCTCACTACCCTGCGTAAAGAAGTATAACTTCAAAAAATTACCAAACAAAACAAAGCATTATATACATCTTGTGAGGTTATACCTCCTACGTTACTTTACCAAAGAATTCTCGAGCTCATACCGAGATAATGGCGGGTTCAAGATCTACCTGAGAGTTAAAAATTCATTTACGTTACTGCGATCGAAATTCCAAAACTACTCAACAAAAAACAAAAGACATACCAAAAAACAAAATCTCGCGTGGGCCTTGGCCCGCTCTATAATTGCTTAGGCTGCTGGCAGAGTGCGCGCGAGAAGCCGAGCCGAGATGAAAGCTGGTCAGTGCGAGAGCTCGCGCGAGAAAACTACGCACAAACATTTTCATACAAAGTCGCGCGATCGTGTCATAGTAGAAGCAAAGCGGAACCGAGAGCTGGTTTCAAAGCGCAAAGCGAGAAAGCTGGCTGTGCAGTGTTTTCTTGCGTATGTTTGTAGTTTCAGGCAGTGTTGAAATGCATGGAAACATTAATTAGTGAAGTTTTTTCACGTCCGGCGCTGTGGGACCTGAAAAATAAAAGTTACCACAACAGAATTTTGGTCGAAAAATTATGGATGTGTGTGTCAAAGGAAATGAAAATACCAAGTAAGTTTCAATACTATTTATTGTTAGTGCAATTTATTACGACATACAAAATCTCGAAATGTATCTCTTATCAAGCGGCCAGTTTTAAATGTCGCCTTATTGGAGACTTTTGATTTCTTGTTCTTTTTATTCATCTGTTCATACTCTTTTGCTTTCCTTAATATTTTATCAATTCCCTCACGATCGACAATAGCGTTGTGGAGCACGCAAATACTTTTGATTATTATTTCAGCCAAAGAAGGATGAGTTTCAATTGGCTTCCAAAGTATACGCCACTTTGCGTTGATAATGCCAAATGCACATTCTATGCACTTTCTAGTTTGGGAGAGCCGAGCATTAAAATATGCATTGTCTGCATTACAATCTCTTCGAGCATATGGCCTGAGCAGGGACTGCAAAAGGGGATATGCTTCATCCCCAAGAAACACATGAGGCATTACAATATTTGTTCCAGGTAGACTAACGTCAGGTGGAAGTTTCAAGTCATGGGTGCTTAAAAGCTTTTTATAATTATAGAACATTGATCCCGATTGCGCTGGACACTTGATCCGAATATGCTTTCCATCGATAGCACCAACGCAATTCGGGAAGTTCCATAATTTCCAATAATCTTCCGCGATGATTTTAAATGAACACTCTGTTGGTGGAGGCATGTGAATTGGCTGGAATTCCTCCCACAGTACCTCACATGTTTGTTTTACAATGGCTCCAACTGTTGTTCTACCCATCCTGAATGAAAATCCTAGGCTAGTGAAAGACGCTCCAGTTGCGAGATACCTATAAATGTTTACTAACTTTAAAAATCATACATTTTGGGATATGTATATCAATTATAATTTTAATAAAAATCTGAAGATGGGGAATTGTTCCTTTATATATTGTATTATCTTTTATTTTTTAGAGGAAGACTTGAAAAGAAAGTGGAAATATCTTCGAGATAAATTCAGGAGTGAATTGAGAAGAAATCCTATCGGAAAATCAGGTGACGCGGGTGTATCAGAGGCAGAATGTGATTCATATAGTAGTTGGCCATATTTCAAGCTATTAGTGTTTTTGAAGGACCAAATAAAATGTCATACATCCAGCGGCAATTTGAAAGCTAAGAAAAATATAGTGGACCTACCGGATGAAGATGTTTTAAATGAGAATCTTCAAAAAGAAAAGAGTTTTGAAACAAATGATGAAACGTTGAATTGGTTTGCAGAAACTGAAGAACAATTCGACAGTTTTGAAGTAAAAACTCAAACCCCAGCGAAAACTGCTAATAGTAAAAATGCTAACAACAGTGCTGAAATAATCGGCATTGAAAAGCGAAAATTGGAATTATTAGAGAGAAAAATTATGCGAAAAAATGAGAGGGACGAAGATGAATCATTTTTTGATAGTTTACTGCCACACATTAGAAAGCTGGAACCATCTCAGAAATTTCTGTGCAGAATGTATATACAAAATATAATATACAAATATGTAAATAGCACCCCGCAACAATCTCAACGCTCTACTCCGGTTCAACAGTTTCGTCCTATCATCCGCACTAATACTTCTACACCGACTTCCAACGATTCAACGCAGTACTCAGATACCTCTCATTCATTGGACCCAACTTCAGCAACAAATACAATAATACAATACACTCCCGTGCAAGTTGACAATTTTTCATCAACTACAAATAATTTCTAGCTTTGTTTTTAAAAAATGTTCTTCTGTGTTATTGAATAAAAACTTTTTTTTGGAAATTACGATATGGTTTTCTTACCTGAGGGCTACAATTAGTTGTTCACAGGGTAATATAGAACTTTTAATGAAATTGGTCCAATTTTTGATGAGTTTTAATTCAATTTTGCTCAAAATATAATCGAATGTATCAATTGACATTCGTGTGTACTCATAAAATTTATCGGGATAATTCCTTAATTCACCGTATAAGTGATGAAATTCGTCATATTCCTTTCTTTTACGATTTAATGGATGCGCCCCAAATGCTTTTCCCTTTGTAAAAAAATAACTGTACGTATTTAGCGACAGAAAGAATTCCTCGTCGGACGAATCCATGACTTCACTACGAATGCACTACTGAATGAAACACGCTTCTCGCATTCACTCAGACATCTTCTCGCATTGCTTCTCGCATGAATAAGCTCTGCTTTGATCTCCGCTCCGCTTCTCGCGCGCACTCTGCCAGCAGCCTTAGCGCTTGCGTGTCCGCATATGTTGTGCGCGGAAGGTCCACCATTACTTACCTCAGCTGGGGTGAACCCTGTTCTTTGAATCAAAAAAGAGGGAGACCCCCTAGGAAAACTTTCGCTGATTAAGTTTTAAATCCATGTTATTTTTTTTCATTAAACTTTCTATAAATCGAATAACTAAATTTAATATAAAGGACTACAAAAATATCTATTTGATAATTTTTTATTATTATTTATCATCTGTGACGTAAACATGTGTAAATATTAATTTAAATTCCTTACTTTCTTATCTGAATTGATTCCAGGTATGTGTGTGTTACTTATCACTTATTCTTACTTTAGTTTTAATTTCACGAAAAAAATTAACTTTGAAGTTTGGTTCGTTTTGTAAACGTCTTACATGAATATGTAGTTTGATTTTCCATTTGAATTTATTAGACATTACTTATTTTATAAAGTGGGGTAAGGAGGAAGGCTACACATATATTTTTACTTCTAATTTTTATTGCATAATAAATCGTTTTACAGTAAACAGTCAATCAATCGTGACTCTTCAATTCAACCAACTTTTATTTCGGGCCTTCGCATAGTGTACGATCTAACAACTTATGTTGCGACTTGCTTTTGTAATTAAAATAACCTATGCGTATTTCAATCGAAATAAGACAAGTTTGTCTATATTTCACGTCCTAATTATAATTTACAGGCAATTCTGAACTTGAAACGAAAAAAAAATTATGTGTATATTCTTTATCTACTTCCTTGCCATGTGAACATTACATATCCTGTCTGTACGAAATAGTCTGTATGAAAACTTTACCACAAATCCGTCGGCTCTTTTGCTTTTTCCTGAACATTATTACAGATTAAAATTATACTATTCTTGGTTGGTTACGATTAAAAAAATCCTAAATCTCAATTGGACTTGCTGTCATTGATTTTCGCCTCAATCATCCAAAACGTTTTAAAGAACACTACACTTACGTTACTTCTAGCTCCAACAAAAGATAATGCGAAATAAATCGCGTGATCGTTAGTTGTAGATTCAATGAGATTAGCAAATGCAAGATGACCTTTCCGACAACAAATTCCCGGGTTCTTGCATTCACAAAACATAATAATTTTTATTAGTGTTCGAAGAATCTCGTCAGTTTACAGTGCTGGTTACTTTTCCACTTCAGCTCATAGCTCAAGCGCTCTTCTGTCAGAGTTTGTTCGGCTTATTCGGTTAATCTTAAAACCGTTAACAATAATTGGAGTTATACCGTATTTCGACACTGGGAAACCTATTTTTCCACGCAACTTCATTAAACATCCGATCTCTTCTTGAAACTAAAGATATTCACGAAAGGACTATGGATTCGCAAACAGTGCGCTTTTTATTCTTATTATGTCCAATTGCAGTGTAACATTCCGATTCTTTTCCAAATTCAAAACTTCACGTTGTATTTGACCATTTTTGAACAACAGTTCTCATGATTTTCAAATTAGTTGAACCGCACATTATTCAGTATTCAATTTATTTACGCAGCATTGAGTATTTCAATAGCCAACACACTTTAGTATCATTTGTGCGATAATAGGAACGGACTTGTATTTGTCTAAAAAAAACTTATTCCTACAATAGGATTCGCTTTCACCACACGTGCTTTTCTTTTTGATAATTAGCCAGTAAGCTTGCCAAACTAATTCCCACTTTCAAACTTTTTTCGTGTTCACTTGATGACTTGATTGGGATGCGCCATTACAACACAGGCATGTGGTAAGTGTGTCAAGAGCAGTCATGCTTGAGGCCCTAATTTTATGACCGAATTTCTTCTGCGTGGTAAATTTCCAAGGTCTTGTTGCCGCGGCCCACTACTCGAAAACATGCGTTGACCAGCTTTGGTGGCTTTAAGGAATTTATTGTCGAGTTTGGTGTTGTAGTGATCCACAGCCTTACTTTGAACGTAATTCTGGACGTAGACTGTGTCTCCTACTTTAAAACGAGGCTCATGGGAGTGCAGGTTGTAGACCCACAGCTAGATGGCAATAACCAAGCGGTCTGTCACCTGTCGGCATATTTTTTCCATTCTTTCGACTCTTTTAACATTTGCAGCTTTCGCAACAAAACGCAGCAACTCCCGTGTCCGATCATGTTTTGTCCAAACATCACGAAATATGAAGCTGATCCCAGAGAAGAATGATGGGCAGTACGTAGTACAGTTGATGACCGACAACTTCCGATCCCAATCCCGTCGACTAGGGAGGACATATGCGCGTATGGCGGCCAACACAGAGCGCTTTCAGCGCTCAGACGCATTGGCCTGGGGAAAATAAATGGTGGTGTATGTGTTGCGCACTCCGTACTCTTCTAAGAGCTGATTGAAAAATTGGCTCCTGAACTGAGGGCCATTGTCAGAGACGATAGTTTTGGGAATTCCGATCAAATGGAACAGTTAATCTCCTAGATATGACGTGATAAGTTTTGCCGATGAAGCCCGGAGTGGTTTCAAAAAAGAAAATTTGGACAAATGGTCCAGGACTACAAGAATATAGATGTGACCTGCCGAAGATTGAGGGTATGCTCTAAGGATATCGATGTACAAACGTTGAAAGATGCGTTCTTCGACAACTGTAGGTCGCATGGGAGCTCGGAGAGTTTGGTTGGGCGCTTCGATCATTTTGCACACGTCGCACGAACTAACATACTCAGTGACTTTTTTGGTCATGGATGGTCAATAATAGAACTCTTTGAGTCGCCTGAGTGTTTTTCCGATACACACACATCACATCGCTGTATTACGAAAGCAGTCAGTTCGTCCGGAACCTAAAGTTTACATGCATCTCTGTCCGTAGAAATGTCATCAGTGGCATTCTGGCACCTTTTGAGCAGGAATCCCTTCAGGATTCGTAAATCCGGCAACTGAGCTTGATTGTGAAAGATGTTTTTTGCAACATCTAAGCATTTCCGCTCTTGAAATGGGGAGAGGAGGGGTCGATTTTTGAGGTGATTGTAGAAATCTCTTCCGGTTCTAGACCCTCCAGGGAAAATATGGGCAATAGCACTACATTTTGGCTTCTCTTCCGATGCGAAATGGTGAATTTGAAGCCCTGCTATGTAAATCCGAGAGCTTTATAAACCATTGTAGCGAGGCATGATCCGTGATCATCTCGAATTCATACCCTTCCACATAGGCTCGGAACTTTTTTATGGCTAATACGGCGGCCCGACACTCCTGTTCAGACACGTTGTAATTGCGCTGGGCAATGTTCAGCTTGTGTGACATATACGGCACAGGGACTTCTACTCCGTCTGGAGTCTTCTGCATCAGCACTGCGCCTGACTCACAACATCACAATGTATAGCAAAGAGGCGTGTAAAATCGGGGCTGTTCAGAACTGGAGCTCTGCATAGAGCGTCTTGGAAGGCCCTGAGGCTCACATCATTTCATATAAATTCCGTTTTCGTGATAGAAGGTCCATGAGTGCGGTAGATAGAGCTGCAGAATTTGGCACAAAGCATCAGTACCAACCACACATTACAAGGAAACGTCGCAATTTCTGTATGGAAGTGGGCCGCATAAAACTCCGTTATGTCTTGTACCTTGCTGGGATTTGTGCACATCGGTCCGTGACCAATTTTGTGGGCCAAATATCTTCCCTCTTCCATGAGGAACTTGCTATTCTCAATATTGATGGTAAATTTGCTTCTCGTAAGCATACTGCAACATCCTGGAGCAGCTGGAAGTGCTCGCCTAAGACGTGGTGGCGTTGGTGTGCTAGGACGACCTTATCCATCAACCTCTGCATCGTTTGGGATGCATTGGACAACCCAAATGGCATGGTGACGAACTGGTACAACGGTCGACCCGGTACGGTGGACTCTGTTCTCTTTGGACTTTTCACCTAATGGAATTTGCCACAAGGCGTCCTTTCAGTCGAGGCGGATTACAAACTAAGCTCTTGGGAGTCGACTTAGTATCCCATCGATGAGCTGTAAGGGATAAGCATCCTTTACCGTGATATGATTCACTTTCTGTGCATCCAGACACAGTCTTACCTTCCCTGATATGACTACCAACGTTACGGGAGATGACCAACTGCTTTGGGACTCCTCAATAAACCCCATTGCAAGCATTCTGTCCAGTTCGACATATAGTAATTTTTCCACCACCGGGGAGATGGAGAAATGCTACTGTTTTATAGGCTTGTTGCCTCCCACATCAATCACGTGTGAGACTAAGGTGGTACGCCCCAGTCATTTTCTGTCATAGGACGGAAAGCTGGCGATGACTGGTGTTATAATATGACGATAACTCTCTGGTTCCAGTGAGTTCACCATCGTGGGGTTCGAAGTTTTTGGATTGACAGATAAGTCAACCACCAGGTTGAAAAGTCTCACGAAATCCACTCCCAGATACAGCTCTTGGCTTAGGGAAGGGATAATCACGAATGATAAAATTTTCGTATTATCGCGGAAGGTGATGGTACCTGTGGCTTTGCCTACTGCGCGATGTTGGGTGCCGTCAGCAGTCTTCACGCTTAAATGAAGCTTCTCTACGCGGTGTCAGTTGCTTTCAAGAAGCTAACATACAGCTAACGCTAGCCCCGGTGTCAATTAAGCCACGAACTTTTTCTTCGCCAAATAAAGCGACATATGCATGTGGACGGAGATCATTTGTGTGCCGCTCCACTATAGTGGCCGCAAAGTAACGTCTTTTAGTAAGCAGGACTTTCTTCCAAAAGCACCTCAGTTGACGCGTGGATATTTTCGTAGGCGCTAGAGAAAGCTCCTCCATATCAAAAGTACACTGCCTGACACGGTGGTATTGGAGCAAGCGCACGTGATAGGGCTTATGTTTCATGGAGTTGCTGTGGGCCTGCTGATGGAATAGATCCTCTGAGGGAGGTGAAATTATAATTTGAAGATTATCTCGCGACAAGATGCGGATAAAATCAATGTGGTTACTTGAGGGAAAGTTTTTGGTTTTCGGTTCTTAACCACCAGAGGGTACAGGGGCTTTAAAGTGATCGATTTTCATGGCTGGTACTAAACAACGGGAGACCTTGGATGTTGGTGAGGCCTCTCCGTTCTCCAGTTTTTTTTCGATGTATCAAAACTCGCATTTGGGTTTGTATACGCCTTCTTTGCCATATCCACAACAGAATATGGTGCGCTCAGCTTTGCCCTCGGCGAATAAGTGTGCTGCCTTACGTCAGTTCCAACAATGACGTTGATCCCGTAGTTCTTATAGAGCTAAGTTTGGGAAATTCCTATCAACAGGTGCTTGCTGCATAATAGCAGGGATTGGAGGGGGTTCGGGTGGTACAGGCGTGTGATGGTCAATAAATAACTCCGAGACTAGTTGTCGCGGACCAAAATTGTGTCGTGCTTGAGGGCGAAAGATACCTCTCTGTGCATCTAAACTTTCCTGTCTCCGCGCATAGGTGTGCAGCATTTGCACCCAGGTGATTGGAAGTTGCAGCAGGCTGTTACGGAGGTCAATGAGCAAGTTCAAGCGCAGTCACTCCGTTAGCTCAAGTTCACCTATAGGTGAAGTTAAACGGTCGGTAAGCCGGAGAACACTGTCGGAGAACACATCAAACGGTTCGTGTACACCCTGCTTCCGGCTGCGAATTGACTCTCCGATTTCTCATTCGGAGATACTGTCTCCGAAACGATCCCGCAACGCCTGACAAAATGCGCGCCATTCCATATATTCCACGCCACGCAGGTACCTTCAGTACCAGGCTGCTGCTTCTTCTACCAGTAGGATGTGCAGAGACTGTCATAGCAAGCTGGTGTTTCCTCGAAGGGTGTTTTGAGTTAGCTTGCGGACCTGAAACGAAAATTTATTTATTTATTTATTTCGCCAAAGCAAGGCAATCACAGTCAACATATAAATATATAAAATATACAATACAACAATATACTTAACCCTAAAATACGTGCTATATTCAACGTTAATTTATACTGTTGTATGCACGTCACAATTTAGGGATGGATAATGGAAGGGCTTCTGAAATGCTGGATTTAAAACTGAACTTGGAGATGGTAGGGGAGTAGTGTTTGCTCAAAGTGTTAAATATTTTACAGCACCTATTAACTGGTTCATTATCTGCATACTTAGTAAGATGCTGATATTCAGTTAGTAAACGTGTATTACGCGTACTTCTTACAGGCACATTAAGCTTTATTTTATTCGTCAAATACTCCACTTTAATGTGGCCCCTAATCACGTCAAATGGGAAACAAGAGGACAACATTGTTCTTCTGGTTTTAAGAGTAGACAAATTCAGAAGCTCCAATCTAACTTCATAAGGAGGCAAGATTTGATAGTCATCAGGGCTATAAAGGTCTCTGAGAGCAAACAACAAGAATAATTTTTGGACTTATTCTATTCTCGTATCACGAACTCCAAAAATTGGGTTCCATACATTACAGGCATATCCAAGTAGTGGGCAAACCAGTGAGGTAAATAATGATTTAGTTACCCACAGATTTTTAAACTCTTTGGCTCGTCTTTTAATAAAGCCAAGCTGTTTATGAGCTTTGGAGAGAATAGTATCGTAGTGCAAATTGAAGCATAGTTTCTTGTCTAGGACAACTCCAAGGTCAACAATGTTTTCTTTCATATCCAATACCGTATTTTTGAGAACGTATGCATTGTTCAATAATGTGGTTTTACGAGAAAAAGTCATTACAAAACATTTCCCAACGTTTAGATGTAGTTTGTTAACATCACACCATTGTTGGAGGGAAGTTAGTTTTGATTGGAGGAAAACAGTATCAGATTGAGACTTAATGGTGTGATATATCTTCAGATCGTCAGCGTTAAGAAGATGTGATACGTCCGAGAGTTTTTCAGATAAATCTGATATAAAAACATTAAAAAGAAGAGGGCCGAGGTGACTGCCTTGAGGTACACCAGAGTGTACGAGAATCGGCTTGGACAAATATCCCTGAAATTTAACTAACTGACTTCGGTCTCTTAAGTAGGAACTGAGCCAGTTGAGCATAGAGCCGGTGATTCCTATTTTCTGCAATTTGGAAATAAGTATGGAGTGATCAACCCGGTCAAATGCTTTACTAAAATCTGTGTAGATTGCGTCAATTTGGTAACCCATCTCCATTTTACATAGGAGATCAGAAACTAAAACCATGAGATTGGTTGTAGTTGATCGGCTCTTGCGGAAACCATGTTGTTGTTAATTTAGAAGAGGCTCAAGAATAGCTGAGAGTTTATGGCAAACGATTTGTTCAAATAGTTTAGGGATTATAGATAGAATGGCAATACCTCTATAGTTCAGGACAGAACGCTTGTCACCACTCTTAAAGATAGGAATTATATGGGAAGATTTCCAATAAGTTGGGAAACTCCCATTTGTCAAAGATTTATTAAAAAGAAAGTGAAGAGGTACTACAAGCTGGTCCATACACTGTACCACAAAAAATGGAGAAAGTAAATCTGGGCCAGGACTCTTATTAACGTCAAGGTTGTTAATAGCTTGAGCAACATCTTCCCTTGAGAGATACATGTCCATAAGCAGTACCATTGGATTAACTTTAGAGGACTCCGTGTCTACCGAAATCTTTGGCGGTGAAAAAACTTCTTGAAAATAGTCAGCGAAAAGATCACAGATAACTTTCGGAGATGAAGAAACGGTATTATTTTTGGTCATTGACGCTGGATAGCCCGATGATTTCCTCTTGAGGTTAACAAAATCAAAGAACTTCTTAGGGTCTCTGATTATGTTTTCACCAGTTAAATTCACGTAGCGTTCATAGGCCTCGCTGTATTTGATTTTTAATCTTCTGACAAATCAAAGTATCTATTTTTTAAATTCTCGCTAGCATTGTTGTTAAGCTTTAGTAATTTATAGACTTTGTTTCTCTCATTCCTTAATGCGCGCAGATTGCTGTCTAGCCAGGGCTCAGATAACTTTTCCTTCTTCTTAATTTTAGGTACGTACCTTTCAACGGCGTCAAAAATTATAAGGTAAAATGAGGATACAGCCTCGTCTAGGTCTAACGTTGAAAGAGTGCCTAACCATTCAACATTGTCAAGGTAAAGTTTAATGCTTTCGTAGTTAGCATTACGAAAATCATATACAATATTACTATTGTATGATAAGGGAGTTTGAGCTTCAGTAGTGGAGAGTTCAACTGTGAATGCTGTGTGGTGAGTGCTGTTAGCGAAAAGATGTTCCACATCAATAGTAGGACTGACCACTACATCGTCATTAATGTTGGTGAATATTAAATCCAACCAATGACCGTTTTGATTGGGACTGGGAGCGATTTGCTGTAAGTCATTGCCATAAAAAGCACTTACCAGATTCATATCACAAGAGTCGAGAACATTTGTAGGGAGAAGACTGTTATCATCTCCGTCCGTCATAAACGATAGATTGGGGCGGTTGAAATCACCTAACAATATTATTTTGTCATTTTCATTTAAAGATGCGGATAAAGAAGAGATTTTCAAGAAAAGGTCGTTGTAAGCGGCTTCGTCAGATCTGGGGAGAATGAAGAAAATGCCGATGTATAGATAGTTTCTTTCAAAAGGAACCCTGATAATCATATGTTGGAAACTCTTATGAGGAGTAGTGTGGACAATTTCACTCGACATACTGGAATTAACTGCAATTAAAACGCCTCCCCCTCGACTTTGCGTAGTAATGCGATAATCACGGTCGTCTCTATATATTGTCCAATTTTCGTCGAGAATTTCCTCGTTTTTATAAGAATCACTTAACCAAGTCTCAGTGAACGCTAGGATATTAAACCGGCAAGATTTCGTGTCAAGAAAGAGTTTATTTACTTTGCCTCTCATTCCACCACAATTATGGTAGAAAAGCTTGAGGCTGACTCCACTCCATTTATCCACTGGGAGAGATCCTTGTCTACCGCTTAACTTCAGGTTTGTCACAATCCCGACCACGCGCACAAACCCGAGGATCCGAGATCGAGTGACCCACCATTTTGGACGCTCCTTGACCCCTGATGCCTCGTGCGTACACGCGCCGCCGGGACTGCTACAAAGTCGAATGCAAAGTGTCGGTCCCGATTTAACATTTTAGTTTCCACCGACTAGCTCACCGAGTCGTGGGTTGTTATATTTGAATAAGAAAAGCAAAGAAACCACGAATCACATTCGCACACGCGTCACCAATGCAAAAGAAAACAATCACATCACTTTTTTTTATTATATTATTCCATTTTTATATACTTAGCTCATTACTATATCTATTGACTGAATAACACCTTTGATTATACATTATACAACAAAACTAGGATTTTTTTGATTTAAATGACTTTTAAACACTCTGCGTGATATATGCTGGGGATGATTCGTGATGATTTATGTCGCTGATGATAAAAAAACGACAACGGTTTAGTAAGCTCATTGGAATCTTGTGACGGCCGCTGATTTCCCATTTCCAGTGGACTCCTTTCCCGGAGCGAATCTCTAGTAAATTATAGATATCTGATATGTGGTTCCGCTGAAGACGTTGATTTCCACTGTGGCTGTTGCAAGACAGCAGTCCCGGACGAGCCCAAATCGATTTACTTTTTCCTTGCACAAGATAAAAACACTCTCCATCAAGTTTTTCGGACGATCTCCCCAAACACCACCAGCTTGAAAACTCCAAACCTTTTTCTTTTTTCTGTCCACACCGCACGCAACAAAACGTCCGGCCCGTTCGACCGTCTCTTCGCAACTCCTCACACTCACTCACCATTTCCGGCACGTCAAACATTGAAAAGCTACTTTTCGCGTAGCGTGGCATGATCGATCACTCGTATTCGCGAAAACTTGAGCACGATCCGAGGGTTGGGGCGAGATCACGCGTTGAATAGCTTTTTCGAAACTTGGCGAGCTATACACTTTCAAATAATTATTGCCAGGTAGGTATTTCTATGATTAAGTTATTTCGGGCAGAAAAGGCGCGAAGATAATTTGAATTTAGTTTATGGTACGTAACAAACGTGGGGACGATCCCGTCTTGCGAAGAGTCTCTCCACGATAAGCTGGGCTATGAATGAACTCTAAGTAAGGAAAGATCTCATGGTTGGTATGAGGCTAGGCAGATGTAGTCAAAACGTCTAAACGTCGAAATCATCATGCTCGCTCAAACGAACCAGGAGGGTTTCAACAAAAGGAAAGTCTTACGTGAAGCTCAGCAGTTGTAGTCAAAACGTATTAACGTCGAAATCATCATACATGTTCACGCAAGTTCCTCGATACTGAATTACGTTAAGGTAACCCTACTCAATCGACAGTTTTACCCGAAATAAGCCTTCAAAACTAACTAAGTGGTCGAAGTAGCCTAAAACAGGAACTGAACCTATCGACGGCGGGTTACTGATTTTTCAAACAAAATGAAACACTGGCGTGTTGGAAAGGTGACTAATGAAACAGACTGACGATCATGAAACTATGGTTAGAAAACAAAAATGATGATCACACTTCTTGTGAGCAATTAGTTAAATAATATATATACAAAGGTCAACGCTCAACGCGGACTAGTTTAGGGACAGAGGTGGTCAATTCTCTAGCATTTTTTGACTCCAAACCCATTTATTATACGGACCAAAGGATTACTGAAATTAGCGTTGCAGATATACCTAATTAACTTTACTTTTATTCAAACGATGAAGAATTAACGTCCACACTGATGCAACCATCGCTACGCGCGAGGCCATCAGGAAAACTCATTTGACCGTTAACTTCGAACCGATACTTGAGCCTAAGCAAAATGAAAAGAGCAACATCCACACTGATGCAACCAACACTACGCGTGACGCCACCAGGAAAACTCATTGGACTGCTGCTTTTATAAGGGACCACGCCCTACCTAATTTATAACCACAAATGTTATATCTGCAACCTATTATTCAAACTAACCTAACACTAATCCAAAATGATTAAAGATAATTGAAAGATACATACTCATATTTATTACTACCTACGATAAGATACTATAAGTATATACACGATATGATACAAAGGCTAAAATAGATAAGATACCAAAAGATTTGATTTTATGGCGCTGTCTCGCCCTAACTCCAACAAATGGCTACTTTTAGACCGAGTATTAGACATATTAGGTGTAGACACCTTATTAGGCCAAAATGCCATAGGAACGTCCATGTTGTTAGTGAATATTATTTATAAAAATTACGTTAATACGAGGACCGATATACTAATGTAGAATTATATAAGAAACGGTATAAGATACGATATATATTTAATATTTACGTAAGGAAAGTTAAATTCGACGAAATGATATTTACACGCGACGATATTTGTATATAAAACTAATATGGCGATACTGATTACTCACTAATAAGCGAAACGCCCCCAAAGCTAATACTACCTAAAGTGATCAACCTGCGTTATCATTACGCCGACGACGTAACAGGATAATGGTTGGGACCCGTTCGGTGGAGAGTGGTTTGAGACGAACTCGCCGGTCGGTAAAATCATTTAACTCTTGTTGATAGCGTCTATGGTGTGGAGCCGTTTCCTCCAACCACACAGAACTTGGTGGAGTGTGTGCCTGAGCCAGACTCGCTATCTCTTGCCCGATTTCGTTTCGTACAAGTTGAGGCAACCATTGCTGTAATTATTGAAGAGTCAATGCCGGAGTGTTTCCGGCCACCGGTTGGGTGGATATTATGTCTGCTCGCTCATCCTTCTCCACGTTCACTTGTTGTAGAGGAGACTTTGCAGTAGCTGTGGCTTCTTGCTCTGGTGTAAGGGACACCATTCGCCGATCGATGTCTGTGATCGGGATTATTACCGAGATGACCTTGGTATAGCTCCTTGAGATTGAGTCAGAGGTCGAGATTTCTCTTCTGTCGAATGACCCACAATTTCTCTCCGATTCCTCAAGGTGATCAGTTTTATTTCTTTAGGATTGCAGAGCTTCCGAAACAAGGGACACCTTGGATTCTCTCCATCCAAGTGAGAGCAAGTGACCTGCACGAATGACTCCTCTCCGACGTACTCACATGTGCAAATAGGGCCTATGACGTCGCTGGGGTGAACTGCTGCAAACGTACTGTGTCGAATCACCATTTTTAATTATCAGTTTTCTATCACAAAATTATAAGAGGAGAGATCTACTAAATTTATTTATTTATTTATTTTCGCCAAAGCAAGTCAATCACATGTTATAGAATATAAAATAACAACAAATACTTAACCCTAAACTACATGCTACACTCTACATTAATTTACACAGTTGTAAGCACAGTCACAATTACGGGATGGATAATGAAGAGCTTTATAAATACAAGATTTAAAATTGAACTTGGAGATGGAAGGGGAGTAGTGTTTGCTCAAAGTGTTTGAAATCTTACAGCACCTATTAACAGGTTCATTATCTGCATACTTAGTAAGATGCTGGTATTCAGTACGTAAACGTGTATTACGTGTACTTCTTGCAGGCACATTAAGATTTATTTTGTTCGTCAAATACTCCACATTAATGTGGCCCCTTATCATGTCAAAAGCAAAAATAGAGGACGATACTGTTCTTCTGGCTTTTAGAGTCGACAAATTCAGAAGCTCCAATCTAACTACATAATGAGGCAAGATTTGATAGTCACCAGGGCTATATGGGTCCTTCAAAGCAAACAACAAGAATAATTTTTGGACTTATTCTATTCTCGTATCACGAACTCCAAAAATTGGGTTCCATACATTACAGGCATATCCAAGTAGTGGGCAAACCAGTGAGGTAAATAATGATTTAGTTACCCACAGATTTTTAAACTCTTGGGCTCATTTTTTAATACAGCAAAGCTGTTTATTAGCTTTGGAGAGAATAGTATCGTAGTGCAAATTGAAACTTGGTTTCTTGTCTAGGACAACTCCAAGGTCAACAATGTTTTCTTTCCTATACAGTACCTTATTTTTCAGAACGTATGCATTGTTCAAGGTTGTGGTTTTGCGGGAAAAAGTCATTATATGACATTTCCTAACGTTTAGATAAAGTTTGTTTACATCACACCATTGTTGGAGGGAAGGTAGTTTTGATTGGAGGAAAACAGTATCAGATTGAGACTTAATGGTGTGATATATCTTGAGATCGTCAGCGTAAAGAAGATATGATACGTCCGAGAGTTTTTCAGATAAATCTGGTATAAAAACATTAAAAAGAAGAGGGCCGAGGTGACTGCCTTGAGGTTCACCAGAATGTACGAGAATTGGCTTGGACAAATATCCTTGAAATTTTACTAATTGACTTCTGTCTCGTAAGTGGGAACTGTATCAATTGAGCATAGAGCCGGTGGTTCCTATTTTCTGCAATTTGGAAATCAGGATGGAGTGATCAAGCCGGTCAAATGCTTTAATAAAGTTTGTGTAGAATGCGTCAATTTGGTAACCCATCTCCATTTTACATAGGACATCAGAAACTAAATCCATGAGATTGGTTTTAGTTGATCGGCCCTTGCGGAAACCATGTTGTTGTTCATTCAGAAGAAGCTCAATAATAGCTGAAAGTTTTTCGCAAACGATTTGTTCGAATAATCTAAGGATTATAGATAGTATGGCAATACCTCTATAGTTCAGGACAGAGCGCTTGTCATCACTCTTAAAGATAGGAATTATATGGGAAGATTTCCAATAAGTTGGGAAACTCCCATTTGTCAAAGATTTATTAAAAAGAAAGTGAAGAGGTACTACAAGCTGGTCCATACACTGTACCACAAAAAATGGAGAAAGTAAATCTGGGCCAGGACTCTTATTAACGTCAAGGTTGTTAATAGCTTGAGCAACATCTTCCCTTGAGAGATACATGTCCATAAGCAGTACCATTGGATTAACTTTAGAGGACTCCGTGTCTACCGAAATCTTTGGCGGTGAAAAAACTTCTTGAAAATAGTCAGCGAAAAGATCACAGATAACTTTCGGAGATGAAGAAACGGTATTATTTTTGGTCATTGACGCTGGATAGCCCGATGATTTCCTCTTGAGGTTAACAAAATCAAAGAACTTCTTAGGGTCTCTGATTATGTTTTCACCAGTTAAATTCACGTAGCGTTCATAGGCCTCGCTGTATTTGATTTTTAATCTTCTGACAAATCAAAGTATCTATTTTTTAAATTCTCGCTAGCATTGTTGTTAAGCTTTAGTAATTTATAGACTTTGTTTCTCTCATTCCTTAATGCGCGCAGATTGCTGTCTAGCCAGGGCTCAGATAACTTTTCCTTCTTCTTAATTTTAGGTACGTACCTTTCAACGGCGTCAAAAATTATAAGGTAAAATGAGGATACAGCCTCGTCTAGGTCTAACGTTGAAAGAGTGCCTAACCATTCAACATTGTCAAGGTAAAGTTTAATGCTTTCGTAGTCAGCATTACGAAAATCATATACAATATTACTATTGTATGATAAGGGAGTTTGAGCTTCAGTAGTGGAGAGTTCAACTGTGAATGCTGTGTGGTGAGTGCTGTTAGCGAAAAGATGTTCCACATCAATAGTAGGACTGACCACTACATCGTCATTAATGTTGGTGAATATTAAATCCAACCAATGACCGTTTTGATTGGGACTGGGAGCGATTTGCTGTAAGTCATTGCCATAAAAAGCACTTACCAGATTCATATCACAAGAGTCGAGAACATTTGTAGGGAGAAGACTGTTATCATCTCCGTCCGTCATAAACGATAGATTGGGGCGGTTGAAATCACCTAACAATATTATTTTGTCATTTTCATTTAAAGATGCGGATAAAGAAGAGATTTTCAAGAAAAGGTCGTTGTAAGCGGCTTCGTCAGATCTGGGGAGAATGAAGAAAATGCCGATGTATAGATAGTTTCTTTCAAAAGGAACCCTGATAATCATATGTTGGAAACTCTTATGAGGAGTAGTGTGGACAATTTCACTCGACATACTGGAATTAACTGCAATTAAAACGCCTCCCCCTCGACTTTGCGTAGTAATGCGATAATCACGGTCGTCTCTATATATTGTCCAATTTTCGTCGAGAATTTCCTCGTTTTTATAAGAATCACTTAACCAAGTCTCAGTGAACGCTAGGATATTAAACCGGCAAGATTTCGTGTCAAGAAAGAGTTTATTTACTTTGCCTCTCATTCCACCACAATTATGGTAGAAAAGCTTGAGGCTGACTCCACTCCATTTATCCACTGGGAGAGATCCTTGTCTACCGCTTAACTTCAGGTTTGTCACAATCCCGACCACGCGCACAAACCCGAGGATCCGAGATCGAGTGACCCACCATTTTGGACGCTCCTTGACCCCTGATGCCTCGTGCGTACACGCGCCGCCGGGACTGCTACAAAGTCGAATGCAAAGTGTCGGTCCCGATTTAACATTTTAGTTTCCACCGACTAGCTCACCGAGTCGTGGGTTGTTATATTTGAATAAGAAAAGCAAAGAAACCACGAATCACATTCGCACACGCGTCACCAATGCAAAAGAAAACAATCACATCACTTTTTTTTATTATATTATTCCATTTTTATATACTTAGCTCATTACTATATCTATTGACTGAATAACACCTTTGATTATACATTATACAACAAAACTAGGATTTTTTTGATTTAAATGACTTTTAAACACTCTGCGTGATATATGCTGGGGATGATTCGTGATGATTTATGTCGCTGATGATAAAAAAACGACAACGGTTTAGTAAGCTCATTGGAATCTTGTGACGGCCGCTGATTTCCCATTTCCAGTGGACTCCTTTCCCGGAGCGAATCTCTAGTAAATTATAGATATCTGATATGTGGTTCCGCTGAAGACGTTGATTTCCACTGTGGCTGTTGGAAGACAGCAGTCCCGGACGAGCCCAAATCGATTTACTTTTTCCTTGCACAAGATAAAAACACTCTCCATCAAGTTTTTCGGACGATCTCCCCAAACACCACCAGCTTGAAAACTCCAAACCTTTTTCTTTTTTCTGTCCACACCGCACGCAACAAAACGTCCGGCCCGTTCGACCGTCTCTTCGCAACTCCTCACACTCACTCACCATTTCCGGCACGTCAAACATTGAAAAGCTACTTTTCGCGTAGCGTGGCATGATCGATCACTCGTATTCGCGAAAACTTGAGCACGATCCGAGGGTTGGGGCGAGATCACGCGTTGAATAGCTTTTTCGAAACTTGGCGAGCTATACACTTTCAAATAATTATTGCCAGGTAGGTATTTCTATGATTAAGTTATTTCGGGCAGAAAAGGCGCGAAGATAATTTGAATTTAGTTTATGGTACGTAACAAACGTGGGGACGATCCCGTCTTGCGAAGAGTCTCTCCACGATAAGCTGGGCTATGAATGAACTCTAAGTAAGGAAAGATCTCATGGTTGGTATGAGGCTAGGCAGATGTAGTCAAAACGTCTAAACGTCGAAATCATCATGCTCGCTCAAACGAACCAGGAGGGTTTCAACAAAAGGAAAGTCTTACGTGAAGCTCAGCAGTTGTAGTCAAAACGTATTAACGTCGAAATCATCATACATGTTCACGCAAGTTCCTCGATACTGAATTACGTTAAGGTAACCCTACTCAATCGACAGTTTTACCCGAAATAAGCCTTCAAAACTAACTAAGTGGTCGAAGTAGCCTAAAACAGGAACTGAACCTATCGACGGCGGGTTACTGATTTTTCAAACAAAATGAAACACTGGCGTGTTGGAAAGGTGACTAATGAAACAGACTGACGATCATGAAACTATGGTTAGAAAACAAAAATGATGATCACACTTCTTGTGAGCAATTAGTTAAATAATATATATACAAAGGTCAACGCTCAACGCGGACTAGTTTAGGGACAGAGGTGGTCAATTCTCTAGCATTTTTTGACTCCAAACCCATTTATTATACGGACCAAAGGATTACTGAAATTAGCGTTGCAGATATACCTAATTAACTTTACTTTTATTCAAACGATGAAGAATTAACGTCCACACTGATGCAACCATCGCTACGCGCGAGGCCATCAGGAAAACTCATTTGACCGTTAACTTCGAACCGATACTTGAGCCTAAGCAAAATGAAAAGAGCAACATCCACACTGATGCAACCAACACTACGCGTGACGCCACCAGGAAAACTCATTGGACTGCTGCTTTTATAAGGGACCACGCCCTACCTAATTTATAACCACAAATGTTATATCTGCAACCTATTATTCAAACTAACCTAACACTAATCCAAAATGATTAAAGATAATTGAAAGATACATACTCATATTTATTACTACCTACGATAAGATACTATAAGTATATACACGATATGATACAAAGGCTAAAATAGATAAGATACCAAAAGATTTGATTTTATGGCGCTGTCTCGCCCTAACTCCAACAAATGGCTACTTTTAGACCGAGTATTAGACATATTAGGTGTAGACACCTTATTAGGCCAAAATGCCATAGGAACGTCCATGTTGTTAGTGAATATTATTTATAAAAATTACGTTAATACGAGGACCGATATACTAATGTAGAATTATATAAGAAACGGTATAAGATACGATATATATTTAATATTTACGTAAGGAAAGTTAAATTCGACGAAATGATATTTACACGCGACGATATTTGTATATAAAACTAATATGGCGATACTGATTACTCACTAATAAGCGAAACGCCCCCAAAGCTAATACTACCTAAAGTGATCAACCTGCGTTATCATTACGCCGACGACGTAACAGGATAATGGTTGGGACCCGTTCGGTGGAGAGTGGTTTGAGACGAACTCGCCGGTCGGTAAAATCATTTAACTCTTGTTGATAGCGTCTATGGTGTGGAGCCGTTTCCTCCAACCACACAGAACTTGGTGGAGTGTGTGCCTGAGCCAGACTCGCTATCTCTTGCCCGATTTCGTTTCGTACAAGTTGAGGCAACCATTGCTGTAATTATTGAAGAGTCAATGCCGGAGTGTTTCCGGCCACCGGTTGGGTGGATATTATGTCTGCTCGCTCATCCTTCTCCACGTTCACTTGTTGTAGAGGAGACTTTGCAGTAGCTGTGGCTTCTTGCTCTGGTGTAAGGGACACCATTCGCCGATCGATGTCTGTGATCGGGATTATTACCGAGATGACCTTGGTATAGCTCCTTGAGATTGAGTCAGAGGTCGAGATTTCTCTTCTGTCGAATGACCCACAATTTCTCTCCGATTCCTCAAGGTGATCAGTTTTATTTCTTTAGGATTGCAGAGCTTCCGAAACAAGGGACACCTTGGATTCTCTCCATCCAAGTGAGAGCAAGTGACCTGCACGAATGACTCCTCTCCGACGTACTCACATGTGCAAATAGGGCCTATGACGTCGCTGGGGTGAACTGCTGCAAACGTACTGTGTCGAATCACCATTTTTAATTATCAGTTTTCTATCACAAAATTATAAGAGGAGAGATCTACTAAATTTATTTATTTATTTATTTTCGCCAAAGCAAGTCAATCACATGTTATAGAATATAAAATAACAACAAATACTTAACCCTAAACTACATGCTACACTCTACATTAATTTACACAGTTGTAAGCACAGTCACAATTACGGGATGGATAATGAAGAGCTTTATAAATACAAGATTTAAAATTGAACTTGGAGATGGAAGGGGAGTAGTGTTTGCTCAAAGTGTTTGAAATCTTACAGCACCTATTAACAGGTTCATTATCTGCATACTTAGTAAGATGCTGGTATTCAGTACGTAAACGTGTATTACGTGTACTTCTTGCAGGCACATTAAGATTTATTTTGTTCGTCAAATACTCCACATTAATGTGGCCCCTTATCATGTCAAAAGCAAAAATAGAGGACGATACTGTTCTTCTGGCTTTTAGAGTCGACAAATTCAGAAGCTCCAATCTAACTACATAATGAGGCAAGATTTGATAGTCACCAGGGCTATATGGGTCCTTCAAAGCAAACAACAAGAATAATTTTTGGACTTATTCTATTCTCGTATCACGAACTCCAAAAATTGGGTTCCATACATTACAGGCATATCCAAGTAGTGGGCAAACCAGTGAGGTAAATAATGATTTAGTTACCCACAGATTTTTAAACTCTTGGGCTCATTTTTTAATACAGCAAAGCTGTTTATTAGCTTTGGAGAGAATAGTATCGTAGTGCAAATTGAAACTTGGTTTCTTGTCTAGGACAACTCCAAGGTCAACAATGTTTTCTTTCCTATACAGTACCTTATTTTTCAGAACGTATGCATTGTTCAAGGTTGTGGTTTTGCGGGAAAAAGTCATTATATGACATTTCCTAACGTTTAGATAAAGTTTGTTTACATCACACCATTGTTGGAGGGAAGGTAGTTTTGATTGGAGGAAAACAGTATCAGATTGAGACTTAATGGTGTGATATATCTTGAGATCGTCAGCGTAAAGAAGATATGATACGTCCGAGAGTTTTTCAGATAAATCTGGTATAAAAACATTAAAAAGAAGAGGGCCGAGGTGACTGCCTTGAGGTTCACCAGAATGTACGAGAATTGGCTTGGACAAATATCCTTGAAATTTTACTAATTGACTTCTGTCTCGTAAGTGGGAACTGTATCAATTGAGCATAGAGCCGGTGGTTCCTATTTTCTGCAATTTGGAAATCAGGATGGAGTGATCAAGCCGGTCAAATGCTTTAATAAAGTTTGTGTAGAATGCGTCAATTTGGTAACCCATCTCCATTTTACATAGGACATCAGAAACTAAATCCATGAGATTGGTTTTAGTTGATCGGCCCTTGCGGAAACCATGTTGTTGTTCATTCAGAAGAAGCTCAATAATAGCTGAAAGTTTTTCGCAAACGATTTGTTCGAATAATCTAAGGATTATAGATAGTATGGCAATACCTCTATAGTTCAGGACAGAGCGCTTGTCATCACTCTTAAATATAGGAGTTATATGGGAAAATTTCCAATAATTTGGGAACTTCTTAGGGTCTCTGATTATGTTTTCGCCAGTGAAATTTACGTAGCGTTCGAAGTACTCGCAGTATTTGATTTTATAATTTTCTGACGAAACAAAATATCTATTTTTTAAAATTCTCGCTAGCATTGTTGTTCAGCTTTAGTAATTTATAGACTTTGTTTCTCTCATTCCTTAATGCGCGCGGATTGCAGTCTAGCCAGGACTCAGATAACTTTTTCTTCTTCTTAATTTTAGGTACGTACCTTTCAACGGCCTCAAGAATTATTAGGTAAAATGAGGATACAGCCTCGTCCAGGTCTAACGTTGAAAGAGTGCCTAACCAGTCAACATTGTCAAGGTAAAGTTTAATGCTTTCGTATTCAGCATTACGAAAATCATATACAATATTACAATTGTATGATAAGGGAGTTTGAGCTTCAGTAGCCAAATGTTACGCACACTTTATCTCCGAAGCCTCTAATGGCTGCGGGGTGGACGATTGTGCCCGGCGCTTGCCCGCGAAGAGGGGCGGGGTAATTTTTGATAATTTTTGGGCGCCACCCAGTCGTGCGCCGACAATCGTCCAGCGACCTAAACCCTGACTGGGATTTGGTTTGCGTCGCGACACTGAAATCTGAACTCTGACCCGAAACCAATCAAAACCGTGATGAAAACTTGGCCCGCGCGAGGCCAACACAAAGCCACAAGCCTGAAGGGAAACGGAAGAAAAATACCCAACGTTTGCTCAGGTACACAAAGGAAACTCGCTCCACTTAGGCTTCACACTCTTCAATATTCTATTAAATAACACACGGACAAATTAAAGATAAGCTTAAACTAATTACTATTTACTTTTTTTCAATTCTCCTCCTCGATCCAAATGAGTCAACCTGAATTTCGCCTTCGACGTCGCCTGCTGCTTTTTGGTAACCGTAGCCTGCTTTCTGTGTCCGTAGCCGAGAACTGCTGCTTTTCGTCTGTCCGTTCCGTGCGTAGTCCAATTAGTGTGCGGTGAGGGCTGTTAGTGAAGAGATGCTCCTCAGCATTAGTAGGACTGACTGCTACATCGTCATAAGTGTTGGTGAATATTAAATCCAACCAATGACCGTTTTGATTGGGACTGGGAGCGATTTGCTGTAAGTCATTGCCATAAAAAGCACCTACCAGATTCATATCACAAGAGTCGAGAACATTTGTAGGGAGAAGACTGTTATCATCTCCGTCCGTCATAAACGATAGATTGGGGCGGTTAACAATATTATTTTGTCATCTTCATTCAAGGATGCGGATAAAGAAGAGATTATAATGAAAAGGACGTTGTAAGCGGCTTCGTCAGATCTGGGAGTAATGTAGAAAATGCCGATGTATAGGTAGTTCCTCTCGAAAGAAACCCTGATAATTATACGCTTAAATCTATGCTCTCTGGCTCAGTTATCGCTGCAACTGTACAGTTTTAGCACCGATTTCAAAACTGCGCAGTTTTCCTATCTACACGAAACGTTTTTTCTGCAACGTTTTGAACTGTGCAGGCAAAAGGTTGTGCAAAACGGAGCGTCTGGACCGGCCTTTACATACATTGTACATAAATTTTAAATAAGTTTTACATAACCTTTTACATAAGTTTTTACAAGGTTTTACAAAGTTTTACAAAGTTTTTACAAGGTTTTACAAAGTTTTACAAAGTTTTTACACATTAGAAGTTACAAAGTTATACTTTTACTTAAAAGTGCCGTAACAGGTTTGTACAGACATTAAACGTGGTTAAATGGAATATATTGGTTTTTGTTTCACAAATAGTGATTATTATTTGTTTTGGATTTGTACTTCAGTTTTATGTATTTATGATATTAAAGTGTGTGATTGTTTTCCTCTACAAAAGCAGCGATGTATGAACGGGTAATTTTCAGATTTTACGTTTATTTATTTTAGTACTAGGGCCGGATGTCGAACACTCAAATTGCGAATTACATATGTAAGGAATTCACCCATGAATCGAACAGTTTGCGCGACACTACCAGTTTTCAGCCAAAATTTACTAAATTCAAGAAGAAGTTGGTTTAGATAAGTTCGAGAATCGTTAGCGACGGAATCAAAACGTATGAAGCGACAACAAGTGCTACAAAAGTTTACTTGACTCAAACTACCACGCGGCTAACACATCACCACACGATTTTCGAATTTACGAAGAAAAAACTTGAAACACGAAAGAATTTGCAGATATACTGCCGTAGAATAGATACGAAGGAAAAAGAAAAGGCGCGAAGTTAATTTGACTTTAGTTTATGGTACGTAACAGGATAATGGTTGGGACTCGTTCGGTGGAGAGTGGTTTGAGACGAACTCGCCGGTCGGTAAAATCATTTAACGCTTGTTGATAGCGTCTATGGTGTGGAGCCGTTTCCTCCAACCACACAGAACCTGGTGGAGTGTGTGCCTGAGCCAGACTCGCTATCTCTTGCCCGATTCCGTTTCGTACAAGTTGAGGCAACCATTGCTATAATTATTGAAGAGTCAATGCCGGAGTGTTTCCGGCCACCAGTTGGGTGGATATTATGTCTGCTCGCTCATCCCTCTCCACGTTCACTTGTTGTAGAGGAGACTTTGCAGTAGCTGTGGCTTCTTGCTCTGGTGTAAGAGACACCATTCGCCGATCGATGTCTGTGATCGGGATTATTACCGAGATGACCTTGGTATAGCTCCTTGAGATTGAGTCAGAGGTCGAGATTTCTCTTCTGTCGAATGACCCACAATTTCTCTCCGATTCCTCAAGCTGATCAGTTTTATTTCTTTAGGATTGCAGAGCTTCCGAAACAAGGGACACCTTGGATTCTCTCCATCCACGTGAGAGCAAGTGACCTGCACGGATGACTCCTCTCCGACGTACTCACATGTGCAAATAGGGCCTATGACGTCGCTGGGGCGAACTGCTGCAAACGTACTGTGTCGAATCACCATTTTTAATTATCAGTTTTCTATCACAAAATTATAAAAGGAGAGATCTACTAAATTTATTTATTTATTTATTTTTGCCGAAGCAAGTCAATCACATGTTATAGAATATAAAATAACAACAAATACTTAACCCTAAACTACATGCTACACTCTACATTAATTTACACAGTTGTAAGCACAGTCACAATTACGGGATGGGTAATGAAGAGCTTTATAAATACAAGATTTAAAATTGAACTTGGAGATGGAAGGGGAGTAGTGTTTGCTCAAAGTGTTTGAAATCTTACAGCACCTATTAACAGGTTCATTATCTGCATACTTAGTAAGATGCTGGTATTCAGTACGTAAACGTGTATTACGTGTACTTCTTGCAGGCACATTAAGATTTATTTTGTTCGTCAAATACTCCACATTAATGTGGCGCCTTATCATGTCAAAGGCAAAACTAGAGGACGATACTGTTCTTCTGGCTTTTAGAGTCGACAAATTCAGAAGCTCCAATCTAACTACATAATGAGGCAAGAATTGATAGTCACCAAGGCTATATGGGTCCTTCAAAGCAAACAACAAGAATAATTTTTGGACTTATTCTATTCTCGTATTATGAACTCCAAAAATTGGGTTCCTTACATTACAGGCATATCCAAGTAGTGGGCAAACCAGTGAGGTAAATAATGATTTAGTTACCCACAGATTTTTAAACTCTTGGGCTCGTTTTTTAATACAGCAAAGCTGTTTATTAGCTTTGGAGAGATTAGTATCGTAGTGCAAATTGAAACTTGGTTTCTTGTCTAGGACAACTCCAAGGTCAACAATGTTTTCTTTCCTATACAGTACCGTATTTTTCAGAACGTATGCATTGTTCAAGGTTGTGGTTTTGCGGGAAAAAGTCATTATATGACATTTCCTAACGTTTAGATAAAGTTTGTTTACATCACACCATTGTTGGAGGGAAGGTAGTTTTGATTGGAGGAAAACAGTATCAGATTGAGACTTAATGGTGTGATATATCTTGAGATCGTCAGCGTAAAGAAGATGTGATACGTCCGAGAGTTTTTCAGATAAATCTGGTATAAAAACATTAAAAAGAAGAGGGCCGAGGTGACTGCCTTGAGGTTCACCAGAATGTACGAGAATTGGCTTGGACAAATATCCTTGAAATTTTACTAATTGACTTCTGTCTCGTAAGTGGGAACTGTATCAATTGAGCATAGAGCCGGTGGTTCCTATTTTCTGCAATTTGGAAATCAGGATGGAGTGATCAAGCCGGTCAAATGCTTTAATAAAGTTTGTGTAGAATGCGTCAATTTGGTAACCCATCTCCATTTTACATAGGACATCAGAAACTAAATCCATGAGATTGGTTTTAGTTGATCGGCCCTTGCGGAAACCATGTTGTTGTTCATTCAGAAGAAGCTCAATAATAGCTGAAAGTTTTTCGCAAACGATTTGTTCGAATAATCTAAGGATTATAGATAGTATGGCAATACCTCTATAGTTCAGGACAGAGCGCTTGTCATCACTCTTAAATATAGGAGTTATATGGGAAAATTTCCAATAATTTGGGAACTTCTTAGGGTCTCTGATTATGTTTTCGCCAGTGAAATTTACGTAGCGTTCGAAGTAATCGGAGTATTTGATTTTATAATTTTCTAACGAAACAAAATATCTATTACTTTCGAACAAATTGAAGTAAATTTATCCATTTTTAGGCTGTTTTAGATGTTGCAAGGCGTATAAATTTTCTTCATTTTCTTTTCGAATTATAGGAATTCTTTTTCAATCGATAGTTCCTTCCATAAACAACTTTGGTTGTTAATACAACCCATCGTATTTATAAGTTCGTTAAGTTTAAGTTAGTGATTTTTTCCCCTTTCTCTTATTCCTTTTTTCTTTATTTACATATTTTAATCTGCATTTTCCCTTAACATATTTTTGAGCCACTTAGTTGAGGTTTCCTGGTTGATCTAGATCCTTGGTAAAAATCAATAGCAGAATATGGTGTTATGCTCTCCGCAGTCCTCCCGAACCTGTACACCACCAGTGAAAAGCCTAACCATTTAGAACGAACTTCAACCGGAAGGGATGATGCATCCCGCAAGTGTCGATTGCACCGAGCTTTGTGTAACATGAAAGAAAAGAAAAAATGAACTCTTACCACAATTATTACTCTCATTTGTTCGACACTGCTGTGGAGATTATGAAAACACTTTACTATACCATTTTATTTTGATCATTATAAATTTGAATGCGCAGTGAGAAGTAAAGTTTTACCTTTTTCATTTAACATAATTATAAACCTTATCATTAAAATAAACTTCACAATATTAAATTCTGCAAACATTGTACAACAACAAGTTGTTGTAATCGGGTCGAAAGTCCAAATTGAAAGGTTCAATGCACTAATCTCATGAATGCCTTCATGGCAGGGCTTTGGCCACTAGTTCTTACCCGAATGCATTAAATGGTACATAGTTGAACATTTTGTTTAGTTCATAAAAGATGAAAGATTGGAGTTTAAAAGGCAATATTTAATTAGATCGCACTCCATTTTCCTTGGCTGTCAAAGAAGTTGAATTTGAGCTAGATTTTGGTTTCTCGTTCAAAGTGAAAGGAAATTACTAGAGACATTAAAGCACAAATAATATGATTTAAGAAGCCTGAAGGAATAATGGGCAAGCAGGAAGTCCTTACGAACCAAAAACGCGGGAAAATTATTGCCTACGAGGAGCAAAGCATTCAAAATATAGAGAGAACTTATAAATACGATGGGTTGTATTAAAAACCAAAGTTCTTTATGGAAGGAACTATCGGTTCTGTACGAGCTCGTAGTGGATGAGCGTCGTCAAAAAGAGTAAACATGGATATTAATCTTTTCATCGTATTGCGTATGAGCTTCTAAGATGGACGATTATGTGCGAATTTTGTCGAATGTAAATCATTCAATCAAAGCACTTCAAGTAGTGATAA
This sequence comes from Oxycera nigricornis, assembly GCA_963942545.1. Classification (NCBI taxonomy): domain Eukaryota; kingdom Metazoa; phylum Arthropoda; class Insecta; order Diptera; family Stratiomyidae; genus Oxycera; species Oxycera nigricornis. The sequence goes on along the minus strand of OZ012659.1, from coordinate 66,918,135 downwards.
AGTGGTTAATTTATAATTATTTCTGGCATTACCGTTTGAAAAGGTAGATGTATTATATAAGCTAAATCAACTAGACGCCTGCTTTCTTTTCAACAAATTGCAAGGCAGAAATTTTACATCTTTATTTCGTGAAATTGAAATTACAAGAAGACTTAGTCTAAGGTGAGCTTATTCTATTTATTAGTTGAATGTGCTGACTGCACGTCCGGCCAATTTTCAGAAGTGTGGCGTGTTAAATTGCAGTGTTGCAGTATTCCAGGCTGGTGTCGCCTTAACTATGTTTAAAAAAATCTTACGATACGCCTTTTCCGTCAGAAGTCGTCGTAGAAAACACCCGAGAATGATTTGATCATTCGAAATAGTCTTATATAGCCTTATACAATATCTCTCTCTCCCTCTCTCTCAATTTATATATATGTATATCCCTCCTCCTTATTTATATATAGATATATATATATATATATATATATATATATATATATATATATATATATATATATATAAGTTACCATGCCATGGCCAACCCTTTCACCTGAGTCAACAAAAACGTCGAGTCATCAATCAATTTCCGAGCCATTCACCGGAATCATCAAATTCGCTAACACGCGCTACCTGCCAGACACCTGAATTGCAGTTTTACCGGATGCAGTGGAATCAAAAGCCAAACGCTGCATTATTTACATAGGTGTAATTAGGAGTTAAGCTTAAACTGTAAATTAGTCGATATTTGGAGTTCATTAAATAAAGATTGTTTTTTTTTAAACAAACAAGTGTTTAAAAAGTTAACTGGCGCCCGAGCAGGGACCGCATTCGCAACACTGTGAAATAATTAGCGCGGTAATTATCATCACAATAACCAAGTGAAGTAATTAAGTAGTAGCATCGGTCACAATAACCAAGTGATAGCAAGATCGATTGATAATAACCAAATCAATCGACAACGCAGCAAACTACAGCCGTGCCAAACTGTGAACAACCGGGATCACAACAGCAGTGTTTTTTAGGGAAAAGAGGCCCCTTAGTAGCTCTACGCGGAAGCAAACAGGAGTCAATCATCGATATTGGCAGCCACCCTAATAGCGAAAGAAGCGGTCCAGAACCAGTCGACTCAATTGGGAAAGATGCGGACAATTGTATTCGTATTGCTAATGTAAGTCATTACTATAATATATTTCTTGTAAATCCAGGATTTAGTAATTGAAATTTTTAAATTTGAAAGTGCCTAATCAATTAAAGTTATAACTAAAGTAGTGAATTATATTAAAGTGAATAATAATTTTTGAAGATTTGAATAATAATAAGAAATAATTTCGTTTATCTTATTGCCAGTGGTATTTATTTTTACTTGAGTGTTGTTGGTTACGAAAAGTTGTAACATTCGTTTTGAAAATCGCTGCTTTATCTGCGTTAGCATTTCGTTTTCCGTTGTGGAATATATTTACTGAAATCTATAAACTATTCCACAAGTATATTGTTTTTCTGCCCGACTTATTTCTAGCTAAGTGTTGTGGTTTTTACGGGATGAATCTGGTGTGCCGTTTGTAAACGTTGCACTCTTAAAATCAGTGATTTGTTCCGCTCTATAATATAACTACGTTTGGTCGCATACAATTTTGTGAAATCCTTGTAAGATTTTTTTTGTGAAACAGACAATAAAGTGACAATTCCGCTCACATAAAATTTTTTTCTCTAGCTTGTCCGTAATATAACTGATACCGTTCGAGATATTTTCGTCACACTCGTAGAATGGCGAATCGAAATAATTTAGTTCAACCACCTCGCTTGCAGGTGAATAATGATAACGGGGATGTAGTTCCGCCTCTGACTCCACCTCAGAACCCTCCTTCATTGAACGCTTCTAGCGCATCCCTCAGCTACGACAACCTAGTGCAGTTAGTTTCTCGTCTGGTGATAGAAAACCTCCAAATAGAGGGAAGAAATATCTTCAATACAATAATGAATCCTGCCTCAGAAAAAACCAACGACGTCGATATACCAATTAACGCAAATGCTGATAGGAATCTATCTGAAATGGATAAGATTCCCGACGTTGTAAAAAGCCTAAGGGAATTTTCCGGGAAACCAGGAGAGTTCAGTTCATGGAGAAAAAGTGTAGATCGAATTCTCAAAATCTACGAACATTTGAAAGGCACCCCAAAATATTATGGGATCCTTTCGGTAGTAAGGAACAAAATCGTTGGAGAAGCAGACATCGCCCTAGAGTCTTATAATACTCCTCTTAATTGGGAGAAAATTGCGAAATGTCTGACTTTACACTACGCCGACAAACGAGATCTGGGTACCCTTGAGTACCAAATGACGACTCTTGTTCAAGGCAATAACACCATACACGAATTTTACCAAAATGTCTACCACCATTTATCCCTTATATTGAACAAATTATCTTGCGCAGAAATGGGTCAAGAATCCCTCAATAATATGACACAATGTTATCGAGACAAGGCACTCGACACATTTGTGAGGGGATTGAATGGCGATTTGCCTAGGCTTTTGAGTATTCGCGAACCAATCGACTTGCCGCAAGCACTAAATCTCTGCCGCAAATTGCAAAACGTTGATTATCACACCCAGCATGCTCATAGCTCCCAAAGTCACACGCGCAAACATTTTCCTCAAAGCTCAGTTCCTTTAAGGAAAAACAGCCACACGTTCCCTCGATATCAGCCAAACAACAACCCAAGAAAAGAGTTTTATCCCACATTACTCCATAATCCGCAGCTACCTCAAACGCCACGCTTTACAGGACAGAACCAGTATCCAAACAACTGGCAACAACAAATCCTTCAAGCACCACGATTTGATGTGCGTCCACAATACCCTAATCGCTGGCAATTGCCACCCAAGCCCCGTAGGTACGAGCCTATGGATGTGGACCATTCCATAAGGAGTCGCGCCCTAAATTACCAAAATAGACCAGTGGTGGGTCGACAATTCCCTGCTAAAAGAGAATCGTCTCAACTGCCCGATTTCAAAAACAAACAGCAGAGAAACTATTTTACAGATAGCTATAACATAATTCCCGAGATCAGCAATGAAACTATGTACCTCAAAGATATAGAATCGGAGGAAGACTTTCTAGAGTTTATGGCACAAGATGATACGGAGCCATTTCCACCCCAGCAAATGGCCCAAGAAACACCACTCCCCGAAGGGCCTAATGAGGCCAAAATGAGTAGTGATGAATTACAGGACATTCATTTTTTAGACTAAACAGCTCTTCGCTACCATACATCGAACACATAGCGAGGAGCGGAGAAATTTTAAAATTCCTTGTTGATACAGGATCCAACAAAAATTATATTCTACCTCGATTTATAAAAATTCCTATGGAAAACGATTCCCCATTTTACGCCAACTCTGTCGGTGGTAAAGTAAAAATTACGCACCACGCATACATTAAGTTATTTGGCCCCAATATAGGAAAACTTAAATTCTTCATCCTTCCAGCACTCAGAAGCTTCGCAGGAATCATAGGTAACGACTGTTTGAAGTCATTAGAAGCAGTCATACACACGGGCGAAAATTACATGATTATTAAGAATGGCATCAAAATCCCTTCAAAACAGTATATTTCCGAATCGGTACATAATATAGATGTAAGAACGAATCATTTGAACAACAAGCAAAATACTAGATTACAATCAATTCTGGGAAAATACGGTGGTCTCCTCTCAGAACCAAACGAAAAGCTAACTTATACCACTGTCGTAAAAGGAGAGATCCGGACTACATCAAATGATCCGGTATACTCCAAATCTTATCCATACCCGATGGCCTTAAAAAAGGAAGTGGAAAAAGAAATTAATAAGCTTCTAGCTGACGGAATTATTAGACCGTCAAAATCTCCCTATAATTCCCCAGTATGGATTGTCCCAAAAAAACAGGACGCCTCTGGTGAAAAAAAGTTCCGAATGGTAATCGATTATAGAAAATTAAACTCTATTACCATACCGGATAAATACCCCATACCAGAAATAAATGAGGTCTTAGCGAATCTAGGAAAAAACCAATTCTTCACAGTCATCGACTTAAAAAGTGGCTTCCATCAAATCCCACTGAGAGAACGAGACATAGAAAAAACAGCATTTTCGGTTAACAACGGAAAGTTCGAGTTTTTGCGCCTTCCATTTGGGCTGAAAAATGCACCTCCAATCTTCCAGAGAACTTTGGATGACATACTCAAGGAACATATTGGTACACGTTGCCACATCTACATAGATGATATCATCATCTTTGGAAAAAACGAAGATGAACATTTTAAAAATTTGGAACTGGTACTAGAAACTCTCGAAAAATCAAACATGAAAATTCAGCTCGATAAGTGCGAATTTCTTAAAAAAGAAATCGAATTCTTAGGGTTTATAGTTAGTGTTGACGGTATTAAAACCAACCCAAGGAAAGTAGATGCTATTGCAACCTTTCCTCCGCCAAAAACACTTAAAGATCTTCGGTCCTTTTTAGGCATGTCAGGATACTATCGGCGGTTTATAAAAGACTATGCTAAACTCGCCAAGCCCCTGACATCCCTTTTAAGAGGGGTAGATGGACGAGTGTCCAAAAACTCTTCTAAAAAAACGCTCATTTCTCTTGATAACAAGGCAATAGCAGCGTTTAACAAACTCAAAAACTCATTGATGTCAGAAGAAGTTGTGCTCTCACACCCAAACTTTGAGAAAGAGTTTGAACTAACGACGGATGCGTCTGATTATGCCATTGGCGCTGTCCTTTCCCAAGACAGCAAACCAATATCATTCCTTTCTCGAACCCTCAACAAAACTGAGGAAAACTACGCTACGAACGAGAAAGAGATGCTAGCTATCATCTGGTCTCTGAAAGCTCTGCGTAATTTCCTTTACGGCTCAAGAAAAGTAAAAATCTATACAGATCATCAGCCTCTGACGTATGCCTTGAGCAATAAAAACACTAACAGCAAATTGAAGCGCTGGAAGGCAATATTGGAAGAATATAATTACGAGCTTCAATATAAACCAGGAAAGGCTAACATTGTTGCCGATTCCCTTTCAAGACCTCCGCGAATATCTGAAGTCAATTCAATGACACCCACTGAGCATAGCGATGAAAGTTCTTCACATAACATGATTCCTTCCGTAGAAACACCAATCAATGTATTCAGGAACCAGCTTATCCTAAAGATTGGGAACGAAAACAGCTATCAAATTAATAATCCTTTCGATAACTATACCAGACACACTTTCATAAAACAAAATTATACTGAACAGGACCTGATCAACACTTTCAAAAGATATCTCAACCCGAATGCTATAAACGGACTTCTCTGTGACGAACGGACGATGGGGCTCGTACAGGAAATCTACCCAAATCATTTCAGTAGTTACAAAATTAGATACACGCAAAAAATTGTCGAGGACATCAGCATCTAAGAGGGGAAGAGTTACCATGCCATGGCCAACCCTTTCACCTGAGTCAACAAAAACGTCGAGTCATCAATCAATTTCCGAGCCATTCACCGGAATCATCAAATTCGCTAACACGCGCTACCTGCCAGACACCTGAATTGCAGTTTTACCGGATGCAGTGGAATCAAAAGCCAAACGCTGCATTATTTACATAGGTGTAATTAGGAGTTAAGCTTAAACTGTAAATTAGTCGATATTTGGAGTTCATTAAATAAAGATTGTTTTTTTTAAACAAACAAGT
>OZ012659.1:66819998-66912235 GCA_963942545.1 Oxycera nigricornis | reverse complement strand
CGTTTCAGGATTCGTGGACAGGGCAGTCCCGGTGCAGAAACGGGTGGCGCCTTTTTATAAAAATATCCCCACACCCCTCTTCGCGGGTGAAGCCGGGTGGGATTGCCCAAACCATGGCCAGGGCCGGCTGCGGTGTAGTGGAAAGCGTTACGCAAAATATAGCCGTAACATTTGGCGCCCAACGTGGGGCCGTTAAAAAACAGGACTTGAGTACGGCAGCGTTCGAACGGCGGTTACGTTCGATAGAACCCGTGAGTGTGTCTGTGAAATAGAAGTGGCCATATTAAAAGTGCTCATACGTGCGTGCAATTGCGGGAGTGTGAGATCCCGGAAGTGTGCTGATTGTGGGTGTGTTAAGTTGCGGGTGTGTGAAGTTGCGGGTGTGTGAAATTGCGGGTGTGTAGCGGCGCAAGAGAAATTCTATATTTAGTTAGAAGAAAATAAAGAAGAAAGTGACTTTCTTCCTCGTCTAGTTTGTATTTCTCTTTTCTTTTTGTGCTGTCCTCCCCTTTCTAGATTCAACATGGTGAAGTTCACCAAAGCCTTGGTTGACCGCCTTAACAAGGAAGAGCTGACGTATGAGTTGGAAGTACGCAGCATCGCTACGGGTATCATCGAGGCCATGCAAAAGGAGCTCCGGGAGGCGCTGCTAGAGACGTCCCTATGCGCCCTCTACTACCCGTTCACCTACAAACAGGACCTGGATGCTGTCACGGCAAAGGTGAAGGAAGTAGAGGCGCTGGCGGTGGATTTCAGGGAGGACCTCAAATCCCCTGAATTTCTGAAGGCCCAGGCTAAGTCGGAGTTCGGACTGTGGCGGATCCGTAACATGCTCCGGGAAAAGGGAGCAAAGGATCCCGCCGTCGAAGCACTGTGACACCAATCGAAATAGGCCGGCTTCCCACCCAGACCCCCGGAACACAGAACCGAGGCGGTCGGGAAACGATTCCCGTGCCCACTAAGCTGCAGGCAGAGCACGGTATTGGTGACGGCCGCGCAAGTCCGGAATGAATTAGCTCCCCATACACATTTATTGGCCAACGAGGTAAGAAATGCAAGGAGAGCTCGCGCAGGCCCAAGCCATCGGAAACGGGTGGACGGCCGAAGCGAAAGGGTCGAGTCCCGGTAGATTTTCTCCCGAAACAACGCTAAGGGGACAACCGGCCCCACCTTAGCGTGGATATTTTGGGTCAAACGTTCTTTGGATTGGTGGATTCGGGGGCCTCCAGAACAATATTGGGTGAAGATTCATGGGAAGAACTGAGGTCCCTGAGGGTCGAACTCAGAAACTCAGAGCTCCAAGGTGTGCGAATGGCCAACGACCTTACGTGTACCAACAGGGGAGCTGTTTGGGTGCCGATCAAAGTTGGTGGCGGTACCCAATGGATGGAAATGTTGGTAGTGCCGTCCCTCAAGGAGAAAACAATACTTGGAGTGGACTTTCTTTGGCGCTTTGGGGTCTTATTGGACGTTCGAGGAGGGACGTGGGAGTTACTTAGCTCTCTGTAATGTGGCTCCACTGAGCAATTACTACCGCGCTCTCGGCTTTCGCCTCACGAGGAGGCGATTTTGAAGGTGACCCTCGAAAGGGAATTCGACCGAATGGGTACAGGGTTAGGATGTACCACCATGGGGGAGCACGTCATCAAGACCGACGCGTTGCCCATCAAGCAGCGCTATTATCCGATGTCACCTGCAGTACAGGAGCACATCGACTCGGAACTGAAGGAGATGCTCCAGCTGGGCGTTATAGAGCACTCATCGAGTGCTTGGTCGTCGCTGATCCTTCTAGTAAAGAAAAGGGATGGGAGCTATCGGTTCTGCGTTGATTCCACAAACTAAATAAGTTGTCGGAACGGGATGCTTATCCACTACCATATGTGGTAGCCACCCTGAATAAGCTACGAGACGCGAGGTATCTGGCGTCCGTGGACATTAAGTCGGCGTATTGGTAGGTACCCATGGCGGAAGCGTCACACCAATACACCGCGTTCACGGTACCCGGACGTGGCCTATTCCAATTTAACAGAATGCCATTTGGGCTGCAGAGCACACCTACAACATGGCAACATCTGATCGACCGAGTGTTGGAACCTGAGCTCGAGACCTACGTGTTCACGTACCTGGACGATATAGTGGTTGTCACGAAAGATTTCCGGAAGCGCGTGGAGGTACTTTCAGAAGTATTCCGCAGGCTCTGGGAGGCGGGGTTACGCGTTTCCAGAGAAAAATGCGAGTTCTGTCGACGCCAGCTTAAGTATCTGGGTTACGTAGTGGACAAGAAAGGGCTGAACGTAGATCCGAGTAAAGTGGAGTGCCTATTCCAAATTCCCCGCTCTACTAGTGTGAAGGGAGTTTGGCAGTTTTTGGGAATAGTGTCGTGGTACCGGCGGTTCATCCCAGATTTTGCGACAGCAATGGCACCTTTGACGGCCCTCCTGAAAAAAACAAGCGGTTCGATTGGACGCAGGAATGCGAAAAGGCTTTCGTCCAGGCCAAGGTACGCCTTTCTCAAGCACCCATCCTGACTTGTTCGGACTATAACCTTCCGTTCAGCATCCAAACGGATGCATCAGATTTGGGGCTGGACGCGGTGCATAGCCAGACTCATCCAGATGGTGAGAAAGTGATCTGCTATTTAAGCCGGTCGCTAAGCAGGACGGAAAGGAATTACTCCACCACCGAAAAGGATTGTCTGGTGGTTTTGTGCGTGGTGGAAAAACTATGCCCTTACGTGGAAGGTACACATTTCACCGTGGTGACCGACCACCATTTACTCGTGTGGTTGAACAATTTGAAGGACCCAACTGGCCGCCTGGCAAGATGGGCAGTGCGACTGCAGCAATACGACTTTGACATCGTACAGCAGAAAGGCAAAGAGCACCTGCTGCCCGATGCTGATCGTGTGGCACAGCGCTTTTACTGGGCAGGGATGAGGACAGACATCCGGAAGTATTTCGAACGCCGGGCATCCCGAGGTTCAATGGTATCTCAAGCGGGGAAGGAATACGTATTCATGCTGTTCGAAATCCAGGCAGTGATCATTTGCGACAACGGGGTACAGTTTCGTTCCAAGGTCTTCGAAAACTTGGCGCATAAGTTTGGAACGCGGCTGCAATACCCTGCATTTTACCACCCACAGGCCAACCCAGCAGAGCGCGTCAACCAAAACATTAAGCGGATGCTGCGCTCCTATGTGGCCGACAATCACCGCAGGTGGGACAACGATCTCGCCCAGATAGGTTGTGCGCTTCGAACGTACACGCATGGAGCGATGGGCATAACTCCGTTCTTCCTCAACTTCGGAAGGGAGATGGTGGCCTTCCGCGGAGAATCCACGCCTCCAAATGGAGACAACCGGGATCTTCACCTAAGGATTGGGTCGAAGCGCTGAATAGGGTTCGTAACGAAGTAGCTGGCCGCTTAGGAAACGCAGCGGCTACAGCACAGACCCGATATAACCTCCGGAAGTAAGAGGAATCCTTCTATCCAAACGACCGAATGTGGAGAAGGAGGTTCGTCCTTTCAGATGCGCCTCAGTACTTTTCCGCAAAACTGGCACCCGAATATATAGGGTATTTTATAGTGAAGGAGAAGGTGTCTGCGGCCACCCACCGATTAGTGGACTAGAAGAGCAAAAACGCCGGCGTATGGCATGCCATAGACTTGAAGCCCTATACCGAGTAGCCATACGACCAAGTATAGACAGGTACAGGTCATACCGGTCCAGAACTTCGTCCCCTCCCTCGCTATACTTTTCTTTTCCTGCGTTCCTGCTCCTGGGATTTTAGTGGATATTCCCTACCTCGTTCTGGACTTTTCCTTTTTTCCCCTTTTTTCCATATCCTGCCATTCTTTAAGGCATATAGTGCGGTCATTTTTTTAGATAGTTCGGTTATGGGTTAAGTTGTGTAGGTGCATTAGGCTAATTGTTTGGTTTCGAACATCAGTGAGTGCGACGTCAGGAGCTAAATTGTTAGCCATGTGCACGCTGAAGACCGTGTCGCTCGGTGGCTTGTCGAGGGTGTCCGCGTATCAAACGTTGCCGTCCCGCCCATTATGCACGTTTTGGAGTGGATTTTGGGAAAATCCACTTGAAGAAGGGGGGAGGGGAATGTTACGTTCGCCACGCAACGTGGTCGACCCACAACCCATAAGGGCAAAATGGCGGTCTGCCCTGTCCTTGAAGATCCCAAACCACCATGCGGGTAAACGCCGTTTTTAAGGAAAATTGATGATGTTACGTTCGCCACTTCACCCAATCAAGCCAATTAATGAAATATATTGTTATTAATGAATTATATTGTTACTTATGAACTAGATTGTTATTAATGAATTATATTGTAGGAAGTAGGTCAATTTAGGCTAGAAGTTTGAATTATATAAATATAGGGGAGATGCACGTATATTAAGGATACTGCACTAGATAGCTTAGTAGGTAATAAGTTTTAAGTGATCAACAGCAAAGGCATCACAGTCAACGTCACAGATCCTGCAGATAAGTTGTCACCAACCACAACAACAAACAACGCTCACCCAATCACCGCAACAGATTCAAATCCAGGCTCCGCCCAGTCTACGTTGCGCCCAACGGAGTGCTCTATGCGCCAGTGATACCCAAAACCATTGGTACCTGTATTTCATCATGGTTAACGACTGCCACGAGTATTTCACCGCGCTCAAATCGCATCCCACAGCAGTCACAGCATTTCCCCCGCACCGAGGCACAACGCTCTGACCAAACTTCGAAGTTCCAAAGCTCGAAAAGGTGCGATGAAGTCAACTGCCCAGCTGAGTGGACATTGATCACCGACGCGGAAAAAAACGGGACCGGGAAATTCCATATATAAGACCGAATGTACAGCTGGCGGGGTAATTCTTTTTGGTGCTGATCGGCGTGTGGTGAGGAAGGTGCGTACGTGCACAGGTGAAGAGTCGTTTGGAGGCCGTTTTTCCTTGTTCGACGAAGCTTGGTTTTTTGGTGCTGATCGGCGTCTGGCTAGGAAAGTGCGTACGCGCACAGGTGAAGAGTCGGTCGGATGCCGTTTTTCTTTGTTCCACGAAGCATGGCTGTTTGGTGCTAAGCGTTCTAGTGGAGGATCATAAGGAGGGCGACGAGCAGTTGGTATAGGAATAAGGAAAAGAAGACACAAAACTGTAAGTTGATTTAAGTATAGGTAGGGCGAGTTAGGTTATTTAAAGTAATAAAGTGCACTGAAGCTAAATAAGATTTTGTTTGAAGTAAATTTTACTTGGCTCGGGCGAAGTGGCAGAGTGAACATCCCGTCGGTTCCTCGGTTTCGGTCTTTTGTTTCCGTGCTGAAAATCCCTATTCGATCGGTGGTTTGGTCGTCGTGGATCCTATTCCCGTTTCAGGATTCGTGGACAGGGCAGTCCCGGTGCAGAAACGGGTGGCGCCTTTTTATAAAAATATCCCCACACCCCTCTTCGCGGGTGAAGCCGGGTGGGATTGCCCAAACCATGGCCAGGGCCGGCTGCGGTGTAGTGGAAAGCGTTACGCAAAATATATCCGTAACAACATGCTGGTTAAACTCATTGTTGACACGTTGCATTGCAGTCTATTTGAACAGCACACTTAATATTGTATTTAAAATGTTTTCACTGCATCTTATTCCGTATTAATGCAAGGAGCTGATTGGTGATGCCCAATCTCCGAAGTAGATTTTTTGAAATACAATTACTGATTCTTTTTTAAATACATATGATTTTCATGTCCAGCTAGATTTTTCACTTATTTTTATCAGTGCGAACCGTATTATACTATTAGAAAACGTGAAACCGATAGAAAACCAGAAACTTTCATTGGAAACAAATACAGAAGACCAATTGTTATTTAGTTGGAAGATGATTTTTATTTTTTGCATTCTCCGTTCTTACGCTTTGTGCGAAACTTTTTAAAGAAATCTTTTTTTTTTGAAGAATTTTGTTAAATTTCATCAGGAATATTATTTGGCCACATTGATGTCAGTAACTTTTAAAGTAAAATTGTGATTTCTAGAATTTTTTTTATTTCCAGAATATCCGTAATTTTTCGAGTTCGCTCTGCGAAAGCTGTTAAAATCACTGACGGAGCCTTACTTAAACGGTTGGGAATCTTTTGCGGAGTTTTCAGCATTGTCTTGCTCATAAGATCAGTTGTTTCTCCACCAGAAGTAATTGTTGGAAGAACATCTGACGATCTGAAAGCATTTTTGTGTAAAACTGACTGGTGGGACTACACATTCACTTCCAGTACGTATAGAAAATATATTTTTTAAATTGAAACTCGAGTATTCATCTTCAACAAAGGTGAATTTTGTAAATATATTATTAAATTAAGGATATTTGGTATCACCACAAGCATTGCTTTTTAATACTTTTATATTAACACATAACGTCAAAAAGCCACAAAAATGCCAATAAAAGTTAAAGTTTCAAAATAACGCTCTTGCTTTCACCTTCAATTGATGTCATTGTCGACAATACTGGTGACAATAAATATTCATAACTAAATAAGTTTTCAAACTTTTTATTCTTCGTTTGTTATGTCATTTATTTATATACGATTACTTCTTAGTTGCAATTTTTCAATATGATAATTTGATATTGAAAATTTATTTCGCAAAGCCAATACATTACTTTTACTATAAACAGCAACTTGATCATTAACATTACAACGATTGATGTATTGTGATATTTTTTTGTGAAAAAAAAACCGAAAGTATTTGTGACAAGTTGAATTTTCAACTTCCTAGTATATGGGAAGTTCCTGTAATAACCTCGAAAATAGAAATTTAAATTTTCAACATTTCTTTACGTTTTGAGGTCTATAGAGTATATATAAAGTGTTTTTTAGAAAGGTAGATGTATGAATGTGTGTGTGTGTACCTACGTACGTTCGTTGACAGTATTTTATGAGAGTATAACTCACGTAAACAAAGTTATGTCGACTTCCTTCAGGTGTCAATCGAAGCATCTTTGCAATTTTAAGAGCTGATTAGTTTTTTGGACACTTCGATCGGAGGGGTTCGCTGTTTTGCCCGTTTGAAGGTCATTTCTGTCATGCGTTATATCTCGCGAACCAAACATAGGATTTCCTTTATTGAGGTGTCAATCGACGCGTATTGACATTTATGTGATTCCATCAAGTTTTTAAAAAGTTTCGTGGAGCCGTTTTTTTTTTAAAAAAGTGAAAAAATTAAGGTTTTTTTCAAAAACAAAAAAGTTTTAACCTTTTTTTCAAGCCGAAGTAATCAATGTTTATATAATTTATATACTCCAAACAGTTTCTGCAAAAAAATCATCAAACCTTTTTCTCATGATTACAAAAAAAAATAAACAAGCTGCGAAGTGCGACCCTTGAGGTCCACACGGTCAACTTCCCAGTAATATCTACATAAACATTAAAAATATTAAACATAATAATAATTTTGAAAATAATACTACTTTTAGTAATAATAATGAGAGGTATTCATAGCAGTAACAGGAATGAGTTAATATTAATCATTTCATCTACGGGAGTATCCATTGATTACGTAAGACTTTTGGTGAATGCAGGAAGATTGATTTGATCAATCAATCGGTGGGGACCTTTTCTACGTTATTTGTTATTTTCACATCGATGCTTGAAGGACAAAAGAGCGCTAGCAAAAATGAATGCAGTTTTTGTTATTACTCTCATTGAAGAGATTTTGCCGCGTGATCACCATTTTGAATAGTTGCGTTCGAAATTGCCATGAGTTCAGTATAATCACTGAATTTTTTTTAACGATTTGACATCAATGAGACTAATAATTACTTTAAACATTCAATTTGTAAATTTTCAATAGGCAGTCAAAAATAGGTTCATTTGCATGTAAAAAGTAAAATGTTTTACAAATGATGATGAAGGAAGTAATTGAAATCTTACGATTACTAAAGAATGAATCTATTAAAACTACAATTTTTTATTTGATGGAAGCTTTTTAAAGCATATCATCTTGCAAAGAATTGACTACAAAGCATTTTACCATTCAAAGCGTTGATTACCACAAATGCAAATTTGATTGAAATTTTCATGATTTTGAAAATGTAAGCAGTTTTTTCATTCAAAGACTGTAAAACTATTGGAAATCTGCTCAAATTATGTAAATATATTTAACTTTGATTGAATTTACAACAATTTATTCAGAATAAAAGATATAAAGTCATATCCATCCGTATGAACCCTCTTTACATGGTAACTTTGAATGGTTTTTTATTTTTAATTTAGTTTTTTTTCATAATCATTAAAAAAAATTTTGCCGCTTTGTTTTCAAAAACTGATAAGAATGTATAAATTTTATAAACATTTATTACTGTGTTGTGCAAATCAGGTTAAAAAAATATTTTTTATGAATAAAGCCCTAACTTTTTGCATTTTCTTCTATTAAATTGAAAAACAACGGCTGAAACGAATTTTTATAATGTTAAACAAATCACAAAGATGTTATGACACGTTGATTCACACCTTAATGATGCAAATATTATATCTAGTTCGAGAAATATAGTGAATGACAGAAATGACCTTGAAGATCACAATGACTGTTAATAATTTTTTATTTTTTATTTAATGTTTTTTGTAATTATGAGAGAAAGTTTCGGTAATGTTTTTTCAAACACTGTTTGGAGTATATAAATTTTATAAAAATTGAAAACTGTGTTCCTTAAATCAGGTTAAAAATTTCTTGTTTATGAAAAAAAAAATTTGCATTTTTTTTTCTTAAATTAAAAAACGGCTCCAACGATTTTTTTAAAAACGATGCAAATCGTATGTTTGGTTCGCGAGATATAACGCATGACAACAACAATAACAAACAAACAATAAATTTTTAATCTGATTTTTGGAACACAGTACTCAATTTTTATAAAATACATTTACTCCAAACAGTGTTTGTAAAAACAACATCAAAACATGTTCACATGATTGCGAAAAAAATTAAATAAAAAATAAAAAACCATTAACAGTCATCATGATCTGCAAGGTCATTCCTGTCATTCGCTGTATCTCACGAACCAGATATAATATTTGCATCATTAAGGTATCAGTCGACGTGTATTAATATTTTTGTGATGTTTTTAACATTATAAAAATTCGTTTCAGCCGTTTTTTAATTTAATAGAAAAAAATGCGAAAAGTTACGTTTTTTCCATAAAAAATATTTTTTTAACCAGATTTGCACAGCACAGTAATAAATGTTTATAAAATTTATACATTCTTATCAGTTTGTGATTCTAGCCAACCAATTGGACTTTAATTTTACTGCGTTGTCTTATACCCTATTGGTTATCGTGGGAACTTGAATTATTAATTTTTTAATATGATTTCCTGGTTTTTTCTTTCGTTTATACGAAAACAAACAATTTTTCAACAACAAAAATGAGTTCGTAATTTCGCTGTTTTAATATATATAGGTATGTGTAATTCTAGTTCCGACATTTTTGAGTTTTAGGTTTTCGATCATTACAAATGAAGATGTGTGTAACACCACCCATCCACCTTTTGTCAGGAGGTTTACGTTATATATGGGGTTGCAGAATTTGTGCTTGTACCACGGTGATTTGTTTCTTTCGTTAAAGGCAATAATGCATCATTTCAAATATGATTGGGATGGTTAGTGGTCATTTTAATTGAATAGTGTCATATTTTTTTGTTATACCGTTTTTCATGTAGAGGTAAATTAATAATATTACATGTTAAACCATCTAATGTCGTATTTACGAGTAACCTACCACTTGCACTTATGCTACTACGCAGTAAATTTGCCTGCCCTTAATATGTGCATCATTTATAAATATGACAGATTTCCCCGAAAATTGATTCTTGTATTTAATTTTTCAACTTATGACATTATTTTCTATTGAAAACTCACTATTAAATGCCTTTCTCGCATCGCGGTTTTGTTATAAATTCGAAAAAATCCTTCGATTAATTGTAATTTTGTCACCCTTATAAGTAAATGATACCGTTATGTGAGAAAACATCTTGCTTCTTGGCACTGATATAGATAATGAGTTTTCTTATTGTTTTCTTCTTCTTTACTCCATATAATAAATGATATCTTGAGATAAAATTGGTGTAAATAGCTGTAGCTAAATATCAAGAAATTATTGATATTTAAATAATGTTGGAAATCAATTCTTGTCTGATGGACTGAATCTTTTGTTTCTTCCTTTGAACAATG
Organism: Oxycera nigricornis; assembly: GCA_963942545.1. Taxonomy (NCBI): domain Eukaryota; kingdom Metazoa; phylum Arthropoda; class Insecta; order Diptera; family Stratiomyidae; genus Oxycera; species Oxycera nigricornis. Next base: position 66,902,033 of record OZ012659.1, on the reverse strand, counting down.
AGCCTGTACCGAAAAAAAATTCAAGAAAAATTAGGCTTGTGCATTAATTTTTTTTAAATAGTACTTCCGAATAGTACAATTCATCGCGATAAAAATAATTGCTTGAAACAATACGAGTAGCATTTTTGTTTGTCTTTTAAAATGATTATTAGAGTCCACATAGTTATTGACTGAAATAAAGTCAATGACAGTGCGTATTCCTCAAACTTCTACTTCTTAATTCTGCCCATCTAGTATTTCATCTTCTTAGACTTATTATCCTTGTTTTTCATGTTAAAATGGCAGCGAGTATAGTGTAAATAACGATGAATCAGTGGAGGACGTTTTGTATGACTCTTATGACTTAGAGAGCAAGAAATAGGCAACAATAAGGCGAATAATACCACTTATCGAAAAAACCGTACAGAAACAGTAAGGAACTATATGAAATGCATCCGAAATGTGGGAGCCTTAACTCCTATACGCAATATATTATTTTTTATATTTTGTCGTTTGATGTTGAGGATGTGATAGAAGGATTGTATTGTATTCGTGCAGACAAACCGTGTGTTCTGGATGTGAGGCATTCACCAAAGCCCATGGTCGATTTTTAGGCCAATATATTTGCTGGTCTATACCAGCTTGAGGTTGTGTGGTTAGAAAATACTAATCAGTTCTTATTTGAAGGAATGTTTGATTTCACCGACTTTAACTAATTTACCTTCTTCCGAACCTCTTACCCTGGGGGGGCACCGTTTTCAATATTTGTTTGTTTGCTTAGTACTTAGTCACAGATTATGAATATCAGTACACAAATTTTTAGAATTTTATGAATTTTTATTTATCAATGTTGATAAACGTATACTGTTACTTCTTGAGAATATCTACTAGCGGTAAGGCTGCCAAAATTTCAGTTTTTTGATAGTTTTAGCATTTTAAATTTTGTTTTTAAGTTAAGGGGCCACTCTACTGTTAAAGTGTTAAACACGCAACTTTAATAAAAATGATTAAAAAAACTATTATTGATAGCAGCTTGAAAGTTAGAGACTTCTTTATTGAAGTCAAAAATTAATAGTTTATCGTACAAAAATTTTTGAAGCAAACTGATCGCCATGCACGCAGTCCAAAGATAAAAATTCAAACTGCGCCTCGTAATATCTTGGCCAAAATATCCACCTGCAAGCATAAACCAAGAAAAATTATTTCAATCTTGGTTATAAAAAACAGAAATAACTTATTGTTGCAGCAAAGACAATTTTATTGACGATTCGGTGCACGTCCAAACATAGGTGTGTCGATTTGGGTCATATTCGCAATCGAAAAAAATGATTCCCAAATCTCCAAAACATTTTTTTAAACTCTGATAGAAGGGCATTTCTCCATTTCAATACTTCAAATGGTAGTGTGAAAAGTTTGAAGCGTATTAGCCGGTTAATTTTCAACAATTTTACGACGCGCAATGAATAAGTTCGTTTCGAAAAAAAGCGTTTGAATTTTTTAACGAAATTTTTTCACACATCCCAAAAACACGACGGCAAAGTTTATTATAAAACTAGCTGCCCGGACAGACTTCGTTCTGTCAAAAGTTATTGGTCTGTCGCAGTCCAATAGAAAAAATTAAATAAATAAAACGTATTTCTTAGTGATCACTTTATTTATGTCTCAATACTAAACAACGATTACTTACAGAAATACGGTTTCTATTTCGTACACTGCAAGACTTTATTAATAATGATATTGTCATTGTAATGCTTTATGGTAAACGATATTTTTTGTTTGATTGCCTGGCGCGTAAACAAATAAAGCTGATGGTTTTCCAACGCGGGAGCAGGCAACATACAACTGTCCATGCGAGAAGCATGGGTTTTCTAGATTAACGCCGCAAACACTGAAAGACTGACCATGTGATTTATTTATGGTCATAGCGAAAGCAAGCCGCACTGGAAATTGCAGTCGTTTAAATTCAAATGCTACGTCAGTTGGTACCATTGGGATGCGGGGTATCAGATCATGGTGAGCTCTTGTCGGGTGCGGACGTGTTGGCTTGAGCGCTTCGAAAACGTTTCCTAGGCGTCGTGTGTGGCGTGTGTGCACACGCACGTGCATGCAAGTGCGACTATTTATAGAATAGTTTTCGTGATAATTTTTCGTGTCGTATTCACATGTGTACCGAAGTGAACAATTTTTTGTTGTTTGTTGAATAGTGAGATCACACCATGTGTGGTCATATATATGAGAAAGTGACTCCATGAAGGACAACTTAAGATAGTAGAAAAAGTGACTTATATCGGTGGGACGATTGTTTGGTTCTTATAGTGAGATAGTGACTCTTGTGAAGAAAAAGTAGAGATATTGACTATACTATTGTCCGTGCTTCTATAGTGAAGAGAAAAGCTATCGTTCTTAATGAATATGATGCCGCGAAAAAAAGAAAAAGTACGACCTAATCCGTGCAACGTTCATCGAACGTAAGGCTTACAAAATCCAATGCGGAGATTGAGAGACTTCGCAATGAAATAAAAAAACTTAAAGATATATGTTAGTGAAGCAGCTAACAATGGCCGCAAGTACAAATAATGATGCAGTTCCTCCACAACAGCCCTCGCAGTCACTTAAAAACGATAACGCTGCTAAACGTAGCTGAGAAATGGATCTCGAGGATGCAGACGATGATGAATTTATCGAAGTGCTGCATAGGAAAAATTCAAAACAAGCCGCGGTGCCGAAACCTGCAGTGCCTAATGCAGCAGTGCTTAAGCTAATGGAAGCAATACCTAGTGAAACAGCTGACAAAAAGAAGAAGCAGAAGGTGCCACCAATTAACACCTTCGGCCAGAGCGGTAGCGATATTGCTAAGCTATTAAATACAGCTAGTGGTATACAAAACTTCAAATTGAAGAGGGTCGCTAACGACAAACTAGTCGTCCAAGTAGACGTTTTGGACGACTACAAAACAGCAAAAGTAGCCCTCGACAACATCAACGCGCCATACTTCACATATACGCCGAAGGAAGAAAAGAATCAAACATTCATCCTAAGAGGGCTAGGAAATGACGAAAACTGTGAGGAAATTTTAACTGCACTAAAAAACCAATCACCGCAAACTAAATTTGTCGCCGTGACTCATTTTTCAACAAGAAGGTCAGTCTTAGAGAAACGTCTGCTTCCACTATATCTTGTTCAAATCACAAGCAATAGTGAAAGAAATCACCTGCAAAGCATTCGAGCCATCAACTATCAGGTGGTAAGATGGGAACGACTGCGGAAGAAAGAGGTTACGCAATGTTTCCGGTGCCAGCGTTTCGGCCACTCAGCAGCCAATTGTCGAATGCAGCTTCGTTGCGTCAAGTGTGGGGATGCCCATGAGCCGCAAAAATGCACCATCACCGAAACAGACGCTAAAGATAAAATATTCTGCATTAACTGCAAAGCCTTCGGACACCCAGCGTCTTTTCGAGGCTGCCCATCCTACCAAAAATTGGAGAGTATGAGAAAACCAGCAGCCACAGCAACTACTACTTCACCTGCTACAAGACCACCAGCGGCACATATTAGACCGGGAATATCCTTTGCAGCGATGACAAGAGGCGCATCAGCTCCAATCCGGACTCCAACAGCGGCATCGCTACCAGCACCACAAGCGGAGGGTATTATTAGCATGCTAAGTCAAATAGCTAGTAAACTTGATATTCTAAATAACGTAGTTAGAAATAACACAAATAATATAAATTTACTATTTAACAATGCAGTTATGAACCATGTTGGACACTAATCGCTGCGCGTCGTTCCTAGCGATTGATGAGCTTAGGCTCATTTCTATTAATGTCAACTCGATCGCAACTGTTCACCGTCGCTCGAATTTGCTCGATTTTGTTGTGAGGCAAAAGCCGCACATTGTACTTCTCACAGAAACCCGCCTCAATTGGAGACATTCTGTGACATTCAAAGACTTCGAATTCGTGCGAAACGATAGGGCCAATTGTGATGGAGGAGGCGGTACCGGGATTCTGGTTAGAAGGCCTTATCGTTTCACCGTGGTGGAGAAAGCCGAATTCAAAGTCTTTGAATGCCTGGAAGTCTCCGTTATCAAGTTTCCCCTGCTGGGCGGCGATAACCTGTTTGTTATCTCTGCTTATGCAGTCGGAAACAACAACTCCAAGTTCCGCGACGAATTCCATTCCCTGTTCCAGATACTCGAACTGGAAAGGCTGCACAATTTGTATGTGCTTGCCGGTGACTTGAACGCCAGGCACAAATCTTGGCTGAACGCCACCAACAACTCGAGAGGTGTGTTCCTGGAATCGTGGTTAACACAGCGCCAGGTGGAGTACAGGTGTCGACTCTACGGGCCGGAGAGTGCGACCCTTCCCAGGGCAAACTCCTATCTGGATCTGTGCATAGGTGATGCGCGACTCTTCTTCAAAAGATTGAATCCTCAACGGAGACTGCAAACACTACCTTATGATAGCGATCATAATGCCATCGTAATGGAAGTGCAGCATGAAAGGGATGAGGTTTTCCTTCTTCCAGCGCAAGCTGTAGGTCACAAGTTGAACTTAAAGAAAACCGATTGGAAGAAATTCCAAACGAAGTTCGATCGGGAGTATCTGAAGGAATGCCCTCCTTCAGGTGATAACCCGCGCTGCATGGTGCCCAATGACAGAAACCTGACTGTTGATGAGATAGAAAGCTATCTCTCAAAGTTGGACAATCTGACGCTGGACACCATGGATCGCGTAGTGCCGAAGATCAAGCCTCGGAACAACATGGAGGGATACGATACCACAGTCATCAAAAGACTGAAAAAGTTGAAAAGCCTCCTTCTAACGCGCATCAACACGATTTATCGGCGATTTCAGGACTATAACCATCCGACTTTAGGCTTGTTGAAATCGCTCTTGAGAAATGTCCGAAACTTAGTCCGACAGAACTACAGGAACGAGATCAACAGCCAATGGTCGGATAAACTGCGGGGCATCTCGCACAAGGACCCGGACTACATGTACGCACAGGTCAACAGCCTGTTCCGGAAAAAATCTCGCGCCAACGTGCCGGCTCTCACCGTCTCGGCAGATGAAGTAGATCTCCTGGTTGGAGTTGGAATCGACGCACAAGCAGCGATTGTGGACGCGCACGGCAACCGCGTCGTGAGTGACAATGCTCAGAAACTGGAGCTGATTGGAGCCCATTTTGAATCGATCCATCGACCACACCCGGAACGTGGCAGTAAACGACTTTCCGAAATCGTGGAAGCCAAGGTTTCTGAATTCAAGGCAAGCCTGAACGGCACGCCACTTCTCCATTTCGATGACACACTTAAGGCCGACTCGATACCCGATGATGTCTTGGATGGATACTTCATCTCTTATGAAGACTTGCTCATTATATTCAGATCGGTAAATTCCAAGAGATCATCTGGCCTCGATGGCATTCCCAATGTTGTTCTTCGACACATGTCCGACGTTGCAATCCGAAGCTATTGTATCTTGTTCAACAACATGTTGAACAGGTCGTACTTTCCTGAGAAGTGGAAGCGAGCCAAAGTCTTTCCGATTTTGAAGAAAGGCAAGGCCGCTTCCAGCGCGAAGAGCTACCGCCCAATTAGTTTGCTGCCGAATGTCAGCAAGTTATTTGAGGTGGTACTCAATCGAGCACTGAATGTGCATCTCACGAGGAACGACCTGATGGTGAATTGTCAGTTCGGTTTTAGAACTGGCCATTCGACCACCCATGCAATAGCCAAGGTCATGTCGGACGTGTGTTTCAGGCTCAACAACAGAGAATGTGTCGGAGCGTGTCTCATCGACATGGAGAAGGCTTTTGATTCCGTGTGGCTTGATGGACTGATTTTTAGGCTCCTTCAGACCAAGTTTCCGCGCCCACTCATCGCCATGATGTGCAGTATGTTGTATGGCAATTCATTTGCCATCACAGATGGAAGCCTGACAACAACGTGTGACTTTAAGGTCTTGAATGCTCTGCAGCAGGGAACAGTCACTGCGCCGACATTGTTCTCGATCTTCATCAGCCCCCTCCTAAGCTCATACGACTTCAATAAGTCACCAAAAAGATCGTTGGTAGCTTTCGCTGACGACCTCATCGCCTACACGGCAGACAAGAAGGCCTCGGTGGTTCAGGAGAATCTTCAAGGGATTTTTAACGACATCCAGTTCTACACGAACAACTGGCGGAAAAAGATCAACGCGCAGAAGTGCGAAACAATTCTCTTCCGACGTACCCTGCAGCATGCCAATCCAGACCTGAGGCATAGTTGGAGGGATTTCCACATCGTGGCGAACGAGGGCGAGGAAAGCTCTGAGCCCGTTCCTCATAAAATGTGCGTGCGATACCTGGGTGTGTACCTGGATCAGTACCTTTACCTCAACCAGCATGTAGATATTATGCTGGAGCGAGCGCGAAGTACTTTCATGTCTTTGCGACGGCTCTTCTGCTCCAAACACATTGATTCTGACGTCAAGTTGACGTGCTATAAGACTCTGGTCAGACCAATTCTGACATATGGATGTCCAATTTGGTTTAACCAGAGTCCAAGCACAATGGAGAAGCTAAGAGTCTTCGAGAGACAGATTCTTCGCGCTTGCATTGGAGTGTACAGGAAAGCTGAGACAGGTTACTTACACCGCGTCTCCAACCAGGAGATTTATGACATCGCTGAGGTACGGAGAGTCGACACAGTGGTCGTGAGATTAATCCGGAATCACATTGCAAAGTTCGCGTCATTGCGCGAGAACCCCTGGGTTTGGCAGCCATACTTTCCAAACGACATGTATTTCGAGCATTGTCTCACCACGGGCTTCATTCCTCCCGAAGCGTTCGTGTATTTGGATGGAAATGGATTCATTCTAGATTCACTTGGTTGCCCGATTATATATCATGTATATAGGCGGGCAACCGACAAGAAGATTGAATACGTCGCGGGAATGGATACGAGCAGATCGAGCGAGCTGTGTCGCTATTCATTCGCGAGGTTTGACGTTGATCGAAATGACCGTGACCGTTATCGATATTGGTGGTTTGATGAGTGATATAAGAGTCCGACATGGTTCTAATCTTCAATGAGATGTACATATTTCTTGTTTTAAATATACTCTGTTAGTTCTAAAGAAACATTATAAATAGAATTAAGTAGGTATATCTACATTGTGGGTCTATGTCTGCTGGCAGACATAGACTCACACTTAGTCTTAAGGTTGAATTAGGTGCATGCGGGGGCGTATCTGCTGGCAGATACAACCTCGCATAGGTTAAGTTAGGTTAAGGTGTCACGATAAATTGTTTTCTTCTTCTGTTTTTCCAATTTAAATTTAATAATAATGCTGATTAGTTAGAAATTAAGTGACATACGTTAAATGCATATTTATGAAGATTAATAAACTTTGAGCGCCCTAGTGGTCATTTAGTTTTTTAAGTTAGATGATAGTTCGTAGGCTTAAGAATTTGTTAATTGCGAAAATCAATGAAATCAATAAAGCCATTTTTGAAATTGAAATTGAAATTGGATGCGGGGTATCAATACATCTTCACCCTTATATTTTCCCTTTAGAATGGTTACTTCGATCACATTGTTAAGTAAATTTTCCACTGCTAGCCGTGTGCCGTTGCAAAGACGTGGTTGGTTAATATTTCGTAGCATTATGACTACCGATCCTACTTCCAATTGAAGACTATGGGGTGGCAATCCTGGAAAATCCAATGAATTCAGAAATTCTGGTGGATAGTTGACGAGATTATCTTGATGAGTTACGCAATCAACATATTTGTATGTCCTTAATTCACTGGCAATTTCATTTTGAAATTTTAAGTTTATTTAATTTACATCCTTGTTTTTGACAACTAATATAGCACCTTCGCTCAACCAAAAATGATCTCTGTAATTTTGAGCGACGTTTGGGAACACTTTTTGCATGAGCTTGGTTTTTGTTTCAGTAAACTGACAAAAATTTAATGGAAATCTCCTGCTAACAAAATCATCGCTCCACCAAATGGGTTTTGATTGTTTCGCACATCTTTCATAGTTCTGTCTAATGCTTCCAAAGACTTTTTATGTATCATCGTGCATTCATCCCACACTATCAACTTACATTGCTGCAAAACCTTTGCCATTGCTGAGTTCTTCGAAAAGTTGCATGTCGGAGTTTCGTTTCTTTGAATACTCAATGGTAATTTAAGCGCTGAATGGGTTGTTCGACCGCCTTCTAACAATGTAGGTGCAATACCAGATGAAGCAAGTGCAAGTGCAATTTCATTGTGTGAGCAAATTGTTGCTAAAATCAATGAAATCAAAAAAGTCTTTCCTGTACCACCCGGAGCGTCCAAAAAGTAAATTCCTCCAATTCCACCATTCACAACTTTCATAAGTGGATTAAGGACATACTTTTGTTATTGGTTCAATAGCGGAACATTTATCCGAACTGATTCCCTTAAAGCATCGAAATCATACAGTTTTTCACGTTCCAACTCTTGATTAAAAGCGTCGTGCATTGGGCGATTAGGCGAGGCCATTCCTAATTGAGATAATACTTTGTTTGACATCCTCAAGCACATGTCTTCAATTATTATCAATGCCTCGTTGTAAATTTCTTCTGTGAATTGTAAATGTAGATTTCCTGTTCTATTGCGCATTTGATGCAAGATATCGTCACACATATCACCTTTATATTTGATCCATAAATCAATTGGTTTTGACGGGAAACATGGCGATATCATAATAGAAAACAATGTTCGTACTTGATGAGGTTTTGAAGAAATTACAGCATCATTTAAAGTTTCATCCCAACGAGAATCATTTCCTTACAGTTGCAAACGCTGACATGCTTCTCTGTAACATAATTCACCATTAACAGTTTGTAAATGTTGGAATGATGTTGGGCCTCGAACATTTACTGACAGTAGTCGCAAATAAAAACATTATTGCTTTGATGGACTGAATAAATTCGACCAATTGCATCAGTGGAATATACATTGAGGTAACCTGGAACTGGTTTACCTTGTTTCCGTCGTTGAAATTTTTTTGAGGATTGATTCCAAGTATAATATTTTGCCATTTCTGAGTATAGCAGTGTTCTGGCAAAATCATCATTCTGACACATATAAAAAACTGGTCAAGGTTGTAGATGGTGGTTGAATAGCTGGTTGTAATACATTCTGTGCTGTAAAATATACTCTTTGACCATTTTCTAAATGGACTGCTAAGTGAACTACTGTGGGGTATCTTTCATGAATAGGAAAAGAAAAAATGCGCCAAATCGCTTCATTACTGCTAACATAGCGGACCATGTGGTATTGGGTAACTTCATCAATAAAATTCTCATCACCAACTCCAATCACAGCCATATCACTTCCTTTTGTTACATATTTGCAAATGTATTTTCTAGATATGACGGAATGGCAAGATTCGACATTGATGTGCACATTAAAAGTCTTTGATAGGATTGGTGAATAGGGAACAATCCAACGATTATCAATTTCGATATCTTGTTGGTTTACTTCTACAACTGTTGATCGTCCAGTATCTGCAGTCGATCGGCGACGATACAGCGGATAACCATCATTACCGGTAATTGCTTCTGCTACTAATGCCCGTGGATACCGTTTCGAACATTTACCATCTACCATACATGGTGAATTTGAATTAAGAGTTCCACATGGACCATGAATCATGTTTTTGATAACAATTTCATGCAAGCCTGGATCCACTTGTACATTATAAATTTCAGCAGATATGATTTTATCAACCTCATTTAGTCTTATATTTTCAATCAACCAAATCAAGATATTTGCATGAGGTAACCCACGTTTCTGCCGCTCCACAGAATACACCAAACACACTGTGTTTCACAATTACATCCATTAAATATTTCAACTTTTGTCGGAAGACTCTTGCAGTAATATCATGGCGATCAATGGGTGATTGGCCAGGGAATAACTCCTGTATGATTTCCATTTACTTAGGATTGCATGTGATTGAGATAAATAAATCGGTGGTGCCATAGTGACGAATATATGCCATGGCATCTTGATCGTATTCATGCATGTGCCGAGGACTTCAATGTATGTTGCTGGAAGAATTCTCATCCGACCGACATTGTTTGCATTTCCATCAGTATTAATCGCATCTGGAAGGTGAATATACTCTTCAGAACGGAGTTTGGTCTGATTCAACCTGATGAATATCAATCGCTCTGTTTCTATTTTGACATACATATCAACAGCATATTGATGAAATAATCGCCGACATTTTAAGATGTGATTGTCTTCATTTTCACGAACCATCAGGCAATATGAGTAATAGTTCATTGAACTAACTTTTTTATTAGTTTCAGCACCTATACATAAAATAATGATTTAATGACAATCATTCTATATGCACATGTCACCAGATAATTGTAAAGAGACAGTTTTTACGATCCAATGATACATATAATACATAGCTGATAAACCAAATTTCTAATTACCTGTTTGTGGATCTATCATCTTGATTGAAAAATGATAACCATCTTCACCTTTTCAGAATAAGATTGGATATTGTAACGCGTCATATAAGCGATGTGTTTCATACACACGCTGTAACTGATCATTTCGGCGATGTAAAACTATATCACGTGCTTCCAGATTTTCTCCAACCATTACAATTGTAACTTCATCAATTGTTGGTGCATTGAAACGTCTTGCATGTTGTCCTACAGGAGTTTTATCAGCTCTGATAACAATTTTATGATTATTTGATGGCATGTGATCCAGTGCAGTTTCAAACAATGTAATCAACTGATTGTGGTGATGAAACAAAGTTTGTTATTGTTCTACAATAGACCTCTTCGCTGATCTTTTATTTGCACAACGCTGATCAATTTCTTCTGCAGTATTTCCCATGAAATAAATTTGCAGGAATTTGTAGTCACCGTTTGACATAGGCAACAGCGAACCTGCTTTGTGGTATATTTGGCCTTGTATCTGCAAGTTAAACAGAAAAGTTACAGCTTGTACACAAAAACTCAAAAAGAAATAAACAGTTAGTCTTGTTACCTTAAAATTTGGCATGAAATTGTCACGAAATATATGTGTTGCCCCAAAGGAAGTCATTTGGAAGCAGTTGTTGTATTTTTGTATGTTTGTAGGAAAATGTATGGAATCCGTTCCAGTTCCTGAAACTAATGAGTACAATGGTTCTGGGGGTGGAACCAGTGTCACTAATTTCACTTTGCCATTTGCGCAACACAATCCATTTGCTTCATTTTTGTATGTCAATGCCTTACAATATGGGCAAGCTGAGTTCATAGATCCAATAGCAACGCATTAGTAGAAACTGTAGTCAATTGAAAAATCGTAACTGAAAGCCGCTCGTGAAACACTGAAAGCAGTTTGAAGAAGATGCGTTGCACGTGATTGTTTTAGGCTTATCCTTTCAATTTCATTTCGCTCGTCACTTTGTTTTTCAGTTCGGTTAGATTGAAAATTTGCTTGGTTTGTAGCATTTCGAGTTCTTCGACCTAAATTGCTGCGTCTACGTATGGGCGGCATGGGTCTAAATGTAATCACACTGAACAAATAAACACACAATTGGTTTTCGAGAAGAAAATACCACGCTCAAAATAATTAATCGTCGATGCCACTAATATTATTTTCTTCGATGACGCAAAACCTTTATTTTGGGCAGGCGTAGATTAATATCCATACAGCCTAATCAACTTGAATGCACACCAAAAATAATTCTAACGTGACTTTGTTCTGTTTTGAATGACGCCAAATGTTTCACAGCTGGGTGCAGTTGTTGTAATTTACTCTGTGATTTGTATGGGAAAAGAAAAGTGCTGTGTTTACTATTTTCCACGCAATTTTTATGTTTTTTCTCTCCGTAAGAACCATCCTTGTACGTGAAGGAAAATACATTTAAAAAATAGCCGAATTGGTCGAGGCGTTTTCGAGTTTTGCGCTTAGCAACACATTCGGCGATTCATTTTTATTTATATAGATTTTGCAGCCAATAATCGATTTAATTGCATGCGAAAAATAAAAAGTATTAGAAATGATGAAACAGGAAGTAATTGAAATCCTACGAACACTAAAGAACAAAACTACTAAAAACAACATTTATACATTTTTTATAGCCATTGTTTTTCAAAATTAGGCAGTTTTTTTTCATTAAAATAAAGCACGGTGCTATAAAAACTATTAAAAATCGGCTAAAATTATGCAAATATTAATAAGCTTTGATTGACTCAACAACAATGTCATAAGAATAAGAGATATCAGGTTATATCATTCGTATGAATTGTATTCACATGATGACTTTCAATTAGTTTCTTTTTATTCATGAAAAAACGGTTTGCTGATTGTTTTACAAAGATTGTTTAGAGTGTATTAATTCTATAAACATTGATCACTGTAATGAGCAGATCAGGTTAAAAATTTATTTTTTATGGAAAAACCCTAATTTTTTTATTCAACTAAAATGCGGTTCCAGAATTTTTTCTTAAAGGTTGATTGAATCACACAATTACCATTGGTTGCGTCGATTGACACCTTAAAAATTCAAATCGCAGATTTGGTTCGCGAAATACAATGCATGACAGAAATTGCCTTGAAGGGGTTAATACAAAAAACCTTCCCGACCAAAGTTTCTCAAAAACTAATCGCGCTTCTATTGACACCTTAACGAAGTCGATACGCCTTTGTTTACGTGAGTTATGCTTGTAGACAAAACTGTCCACGAACGTACGTACGTACATACATACACATATACAGGGTGTCCAGAAATTGTCGCACAGGCTCCTCACCATGTGATTTCTTGGACAATTTTAAGCAGAAAATATTATGAAATTTTTTTTTCGATTTCTTAACCCTTTAGCTGCCACAGGCGTTTTAAAATTTTGAAAAAAATGCCGTTCTTAAATTAGTAAAAACGCAATATCTTCACAGTTATGAAAGATACAATACGCAAACAAACAATAAAACGCAGATAATAGTTTTTCGCAACTATTGCAATTTCTGGACACCCTGTATATATCCCTCTTTCTAAAAACTCTTTAAATATACACTAAACATATCAAAACGTAAACATATGTTGAAAATTTGAATTTCAATTTTAGAAGCAATTACAAGAACTTCAGCTATATAACCCGACACATACCTTGCTGAAAAAAATATTAAAAGAGGAGGGAATGATGTTTTCAATAAATGGCTGGGGTTTCCACCTCAACATTATTCATGGACTAATATAAAAGGCGTGCTGTAAAGTATGTGGCTTTAAGTCAAAATGTTAAGTTTCAAGCGTAAATATGACCGAATAAGAACCTTCACCAATCTCAATATCGATGAATGGAAACCACTAAAACTCTCACGAAAAAGATTCTTATATACCAACAAAAAAGATCATGACAAATGTTACTTTTGATCCTGGTAATGAATGCATTAAATACACCCACAGATGTCAAGAGTGAACAGATAATGTTTCTATGTTAACGATAAAGATGTTTGCGGCCCACGAGACATTGTAGCAAAAACAAACAATACAATATGCTTTCTATTTTTTCCCCATGCAAAACTTTCACCACCTTCTGAAATTTCCTGAATCTACCATCGTTGAAACAAAACATGAAAACTAATTAAGCTTTAATTGAAAAAAAAATCCATAAACTTTCATTCAAAAGTGAGATTGTTTTTATTTTTTCATTACCTTTTCAATCCTCTTCTCCGCCCGCATACTACCTGTGATCAAATATCTGTTATTTCATCTGTGATCTACGAGGCAACATATCAAGTTATCGTATAGTTGTCGGTCTTCTTCATTATACTCACTTCGCGACATTACCAGCATGTTTTTTAATCATGAACAGATAACTAGCTTCAAAACAACTGGTTTTGGCAAAGCACGTGCTCGCCAGACATAGACTCATTCAAGAAAATTTTACAACACGTCTTACGCCAGTACCATAAAGACAAGAAAAACAACAATAGTACACTCCTACGTTGATCCTGAAACATCCCTACTTGGGACTCAGGAGATTGGAGAAGCAAGATCTATTTTCCCCGGCGTTGTTCCATGCCTCCGTGATATGGTGGAGTGACCAAAATTTTCTTCAGGCTAGAGATGTAGTGCTAGTAATCGAACCACAGAGCGATTGGCATGCTGTCTTGTAAGGGATTCAGTTGGGAGCATATATTATAGAATAAAGAATGACTTTGTCGGAGTAGTGCGTAGGGCCTCGGTGGTTGCAACAGCTGCAATCCTTTTGACATTGTTTAATAGGTCTACATTTGATGTTCACCCAATATCTGGCCACTAGATAAATGCGCCATACATTGGTTCCACCTTCATGTGCAGACCAAAATACAGAATGTTATTTTACCCAGTCTATTCTCTTTATGTTTAGGAAGGTTAAATTTATCGCAACGTCAAATGCCAAGTCGAACACTATATTTAAATGGTCGGAGAACTACCGCTCTTGCGATCCATGCCATCCTCTGATGGAAGTGCTCATTCGTTAGGGTGATGTTCAGAACCTCTCTACGGTTTGCCGTAAGGAAAGTAGGATCTATATCTTTGGTAACTAGGACTTGGTCATGCATTAAAATGAATTTAAAGAGTAAATCACCACGATTATTCGCGTCGGTACTGCCCCAATACAAAAACGCGCAGTGGCGTCCGCCCCGATTATTAATGGGACACCTCATGCAGTGGCTTCTCTTACAATCCTCTGCAGGCTGATGGGAGGTGGCAGAACATCATGTGCCATATGGCAGGAGACAGCCCAGAGGAGTTTGGATTGTCTTTTGCTATGGCAACATATCTTGGCTTGCTTTACATATTTTGGTCACTAAACTGCACTAATTATAATCACTGCTCCAGACCAATTCTATCGGGCTCATTTGCTCATGGGCCTAGCGCCGCTTTGCTAATTTATTTTAATACCACTTAGTGAATATTCCCAAAATGGCAATAATAGTAAACCTTGTCCTAAACAAGTTCAAGGCTACACTCTTAAGTTGATGTTGTCACTCAAAACTGCCGCTTTACCAGAGATTTAAAAAAAGTCACCACCGTTTCGGGTAATACTAAAATAGAATCCTGAACAATGTGTACACTGCATTAAAAACAATTTATAAGCGTGACAGTCAGATCATACCTCAGCGAAATAATTTAGTGACGAAATCGGTGCAGAGAAAGCCTACTTTAAAACCCTCATAAAACCATTTCATGTGAATTCAATTTCCGAGGTGTTAAGAACGCAAAAAATGGATTCATTTAGACGCTTTAGTTGTTGCTTGGGGCTGTTGCTGTTTGTATTTGTATTTGTTTATTTATTTTGTTTCTTTAAAGAAAATGGAACATCATTCAAGTTGATGTGAGCAGTGGTTAGGGCTGCCACCCCCCCGGGTATGACCCGGAGTCTCCGGGTTTGCATGGTGCATATCCAGGCTACGGGTTTAACATTGATACCTCTGGGTCAGACCGCGCGGTGACGCAACAGTTGACCATCACGGCGCGCGTGAGGGACTGAGTGCACCGCCGGCTGGTTGATTGTAACGGTAAATTACAATATGAATTGCCAAGAATTTTTGAAGCTTTTGAAAAAACCTGCACAAGAAAAGATGCTAAAACAATTCCTCCGGAATAAAAGATATAGTTTCAAGTGTCATGCTGTTCAAATTCAGCCTAGCGCTTGCTATGTTATTGCAATGTAAAAGAAATACATTACCATTAATAAATAAAAAATTCATACCTACTTAAAAAATGTCTTATTTTGATTAAAAAACCATATTTCTAAAATCTCCGGGTCTACTTTTTTGAAAGGTGGCAGCCCTTGCAAGGGTGGTTATGCTATTCCTTCATATTTTCCGAGATCAGACGAGAGACTGTTAGCAAGAGTGGGTCCTGGTATGCACCTGTCTCCTTCAGAACGTTCGCCATGGCTCACCATGTCTCTCGGCTTCTTCTCGGTATTTTATGCACGAGTCAAAAGGAAGACGAGAGATCTGAATGCGAAGGCAAGAATATACTGATTCGCACTTATCTGCCTCGCTTAGAAAACTCTGGACAGAAACACTCGTCAAGTGATTCGCTGAGAAGTCACGACGAATATGAAGAGCTTGTACTATATAAGTAAACATACTCCCATTTTATGCCCAAAAATAATTAGCATCAATAAAAGAAGGTGATTTTCGAAATTACACTTGCATGGATGTGGTATCGCCAGTGGTTACTAATAAGGACACATTAAAACAAAAATCAATAATAACAGATAAAACGCTTGCTGCTTACGATTTTCCATCACAGAAAAAAGCTGAGAGAATTTACAATTCAGTGTAGGCTCTTCATAGAAAGCCAGAATTGCTACACTGAAAAATCAGTATTTTACAGTTTGTTTGATATACTCATTGCCAAGGCCGTAGCCAGGGGGATAGCCAGGGTTTGACCCCCCCCCCTCCGAAATTTTCGAATGAATTAAAATTGTCATACTGTTCAATCACATCGCAAGATTTGGGGCATTGAAATTTCAAAATCTTGTCAAATTTTTACATCGCCTTGTCTAGATTTTGTTTGGCAATTCAAACAAATAGAGTTTCCGGGAATTGAACCGGGTGCTCCTGTATATAAACCGACGACATTTCCCGCATGCCAGCGACACATCTAACTACTTAATAGCCACACACAAACAAGAGATTTTAAGTAGATTTTTTGAAATCTAATGGATTTGTGATCGACTATGTTTCGATTTTTGTATGGAAAATCGTGGATTTTAGGAGAAATTTTGCGAAATCTAACGAGTTTCCAAAATTTGGTGCGATGTAATTGGGTTGTGTTGAAAATTATGACGGATTAATTATGTTTGAGGAAATTTTCTTAGCAATTGTTGAAACGTTCGAAGAGTTGACTACTGACGCCGACTGTGACATGTCATCTAAAGCAACATCCTATTTAAAATCTATTTCGACTAGTGAATTTGTTTTAAGTTTATGTTCCTTGAGTGCATTATTTTCGTTTACATTAACACTATGTAGAATATTGTAGTCTCCTTTGTGCGACTTGGTTGCCGCTTTAGACCATGTTAAGTTAATAGCAAAAACATTTGAAAAAATGCACGAAAATGTTGATTCACCATTTGCACTAATTTTCCAAACTGCTCAAAATCTGCTTAAAACTGCAGACGAAGAAATTAAAGTTCCACGAATCGTGCTACGACAACAACAAAGACCAAATGTAAATTCACTAGATCCAGAAACTTATTTTAAAATTACTATTATGATTCCACTATTAGATGATTTTATTCCACAGTTGAAATCAAGATTCGAAGATCATAATTCTACACTAAAACCGCTACTTATTTGGAAACCCTCAGAATGCGGTAAGAAGGATTACAGTCTCGAAAAAGATTTTTTTCAAATTTATAGTAAATTTTTGGAATGTGATGCTATCAAATCTGAATTTGAGCTCTGGCAAACAAAATGCCAACAGCAGCCTGAAGTAGATCGTGCGACTTGTGCAATTGAAGCACTTGGAGAGTGCAATAACGATCTGTTTCCAAATATTCACAAACTTTTAAAATTTTAGGCGACATTACCAGTTACGATTTGCACACCTGAAAGAACATTTTCGACAATGAAACGTCGGAAAACGTATCTCCGAAACTCGACTGGCGAGGAAAGATTAACTGGGTTGGCATTAATATCAATTTATCGTCAAATCGACATCAATACGGAGGAAGTTATAGACGTATTCGCAGCAGAAAAGGCTCGAAGATTAAATTTTCTTCTGTAATACTTTTTATTTTACAAAATTAACTTAATTTTGGTCTAAAATATCATAAGACAACGGTTGCATTAATTTTATATTAATTTGGTTGAAATGAAATTAAAATAACCCAGCTTCATATATGAAAATTCGCGGTATTGACCTTTCTCGGACCGTCTTAGGACTAACTAAACAGAAATAAAAACAGTATCATCTAGATATCAGCATACATACGAAAAGATTGAAAAATAGTTCAGGAACATTTTTCAGTAGCAGCCAATGCAAAAAATTTTAAAAAATCTGCTACTGAAAAATGGTACAAAACACAAGTACATACCAGTTTTCGTTTGCAAATCTTTCCAATATATTTTGGAAAGAAGAAAGTGTCTATATTTGTATTTACATGCGGGGTCATTCTGTTTCTCGACAAAATCTCATGGTCAAAACCTAATATTATTTTATTGTTAATGTCAATTTATTATCATTTTGATTTAACAGAGAAGAAAACACAAGTCTTGTTTTAAAATTTCTTGAAAACAATCATGTCATCTTTATTGTACATGCAGCCGCTTTCTGCAAGGTCCAGATATTTTAAAACTTCAAGATTGGTTGCGAATGCGTTTATTCCTTAAAGTATTTTCTTGACGTGAAAGACAACAATAAAGAATAAAATGTCTACTTTTCTGTAATATGATTATTGTTTGTTATTGTTATTACTATTATTGCTTTTTCTCATATTTTTATTTATGCATTTCTCAAGAGCTGGCTATATTGGTAAGTTGATCTAGGTGGCATTCAAATTTTTTTTTTGGTTTTCGAGGAAAATTCTAGAAACGCAGTAATTTTCAACCCTTAACTTCATGAAACAAATTGTCGAAAACATTTTATTTCTTAAATGGTTCAATTCGCACTTAAACTGCTCTTTCATTTCCAGTATGTAAGCTAAAGTAGAATTTGAAATCTTGTTATATTTCTTGAAGTGATAACAATATCGAAACGAAATTACACTTTGCTTCTAAACTTTTAAGAGAATAAGAGCCTAACTGTTATTTAATATGTGAATGGATGCCAAATGTGTGAGTTAGTTGCCCCAGTGCAAATATGCATCTGAGATAAATAAAACGTTATGATTTTATATCATTGGAATAAACATTTTTATTTTGTGTAACCAAACAAAACAGACTGATAATGAAATAGGTTTGGAGGAGACGGAAGTGATTTTAGTCGGTAAAAACCCGGCATGCCAAGGTGCAGGAGCTAATCGGTATCTTTTGAAGATTTCCACCTCCCAACGTTGAAAAAAAGATGAACTCACCCTCCCCCCCCCCCCCCGAAATATTTTTCTGGCTACGGTCTTGCTCTTTGCAATTAAAACTAAACCCCGAAATGCATTACTATTAACTCAAACGTTAAAAAAAGAATTCAAAACGTGAATTCTCTACATATATTTGTGGCGGTAACACTCTGCTACACATTGTCGCCGGCCACCAGTCGCTGATAGTAGCGTCTGGAACTTGTGCGAACGTGGCATATCTTCCGCCGCGATAGCCATGCACGTAACCCAATACGCATGGCTATCGTTATCGCGGAAACGATATGCTGCTTCATCCAGACGTGAGCGCACATGTGCATGATAAGCAGAATTGCAGCCAAACGTAGCATATCTTCCGCTGCGATAGCCGTGCACGTAACCCAATACGCATGGCTATCGTAATCGCGGGAACGATATGCTGCTCGAGGCCGGGTACTCATGCGCTGCATCAGCACTTTGGAAGTGCGGATAAAGGACTGGTACCTTGTGCCCAACGGACACAGTCACTTTCGGACTCTCGTCCTAACGACATCGCCGCCCGCGAAAATCGTTATTCAGATATTTTTGTTATATGTAAATTTTTGTTAATAAATTTTGTTATAAGAAAAATCGCGTTTGAACCTTAGAGGCCCATATATTCATTACATTATTAACTTCCCGGTATATGGGAAGTTCTTGTAATCGCTTCGAAAATCGAAATTGAGATTTTCAACATTTCTTTACGTTTTGAGGTCTATAGAGTATATATAAAATGTTTTTAGAAAGGGAGATGTACATATGTGTTTGTGTGTGTACGTACGTACGTTCGTGGACACTTTTTTCTACGAGCATAACTCACGTAAACAAAGTTGTATCGACTTTGTTAAAGTGTCAATCGAAGCGTCTTTGCAATCTTAAGAGCTGATTAGTTTTTGGGAAACTTCGGGCGGGGGGGTTTGTTGTTTTGCCCCTCTGAAGGTCATTTCTGTCATGCGTTATATCTCGCAAACCAAACATATGATTTGCATGTTTAAGGCGTCAATCGACGCGTATTAGCATTTGTGTGTATTTATCAAATTTTTGAAAACATCGTTGAAGCCGTTTTTTAATTTGAGGAAAAAAAGTGCAAAAAATTAAGGTTTTTTTATAAACAATAAATTTTTATTCTGATTTACGGAAGACAGTATTCAACTTTTATAAAATTTATATATTTCACGCAATGCTTGTAAAAACACCATCAAAATTTTTACTCGTCACTACGAAAAAAATAAATGAAAAATAAAAAATCATTAACAGGCATCATGGTCATTTCTGTCGTGCGTTACACATATCTCGCGAACCAAACATACGATTTGCATGGTTGAGTTGTCAATCGACGCGCATTAACATTTGTGTAAATCTATCAAATTTCGAAAACAAAATCGTCGGAGCCGTTTTCTTAATTTAAGGAAAAAAAGAGCAAAAAATTAGGGTTTTTTTATAAGCAATAAATTTTTAACCTGATTTACGAAAGACAGTATTTAATTTTTATAAAATTTATATACTTCAAGCAGTGCTTGTAAAAACAACATCAATAAAAACTAAAAAAAAACGTTAACAGTCATCATGATCTTCAAGGTCATTTCTTTCATTCACTATATCTCACGAACCAGATATAATATTTGCATCAATAAGGTGTCAATCGACGTGTCTTTTTGATTATTTTGCCATTATAAACTCCGTTTTAGCGGTTTTTTAATTTAATAGAAAAAAATAAGAAAACTTAGGGATTTTTTTATATAAAAAAATATTATTTTAACCTGATTTGCACAACACAGTAATAAATGTTTATAAAATTTATACATTCCTATCAGTTTTTGAAGAGAAACCAGCAAAACTTTTGTCATGATTCTGAAAAAACTAAATTAAAAAGAAAAAATCATTCAAAGTTACCATGTAAAATGATATTATTTTATATCTTTTATTCTAAATAAATTTCTGAAAATTCAATCAAAGTTTCAAAATATTTGCATAATTTGAGCAGATTTTTAATAGTTTTTACAATCTTTTAATTAAAAAAAATGCTTAAATTTTGAAAACCATCAAAATTTCAATCAAAATTGCATTTGTGGTAATCAACGCTTTGAATGGTAAAATGTTTTATAGTCAATACTTTGCAAGATCATATGCTTTAGAAAGCTTTCATCAAATGAAAAATTGTAGTTTTTAGTAGATTCACTTTTTAGTAATCGTAAGATTTCAATTACTTCCTCCATCATCATTTGTAAAACATTTTCTTTTTAATAGATATTACTGGGAAGTTGACCGTGTGGACCTCAAGGGTCGCACTTCGCGGCTTGTTATTTATGTGCTGATACTTAAGCAAATAGATAAAAAACCATCGCCATGTTTTATCTTACAGCTGTAGAACTACTTGTTAATGAGTAATGAATTAGCCGTCTTATCTGTCGTCGGCACCTCAGCATTGGCTTTGGGCAAGGTAATACACATTGAATAAACGAAGGATTGAAATTTGCACAGTAACGGATTTTCCTCACATGTGTGCCTACAACCTTTTTATCTAACATGAAAGATCTGCTTGCTGAGTGCGGTCTCAAATCGTTGGGTTTGTTTTAGGAACACTACAAAGCATATGCATTATGAACCCTTGGTTTGAATAAATGCAACTTATTTATTTTCACAAAGCGAAAATAATAAGAAAAACGTGCCGATTCATAAGGCAAAGAGATAAAAAAAATCCAAACTGCTTGGTTGCAGTATACGAATTATACGTATGGTAACACCAGCTAGTAGTGGACGTTTTTACTAGAATTATAAAAAACATTCTCCAAATTTTGAATAGTGCGCGATGCATGACAAAAAAGTGAACTATCTCAAAAGATATAGTTCTTCCGATCTTTTGACTTAAATATATTGATTTTATAATTGAGACAGATACAAAAAGCTATGTCAGCTATCAAACCTATGATTTTATGGCAAGAAAGGTTGCGCTTTGCATGTGAAAAACCCAACACACACAAAAAGGAGACGAAACAAGAAAAAAGTAAATCCAACTGACGAAGGCCAAAAAGCAAATTTCAGACAAACAAACAGACGAGATTAAATAGAGCAGGTCATATTAATTCAAAAGTCTCGAGGAAAGCTCAACTTTTTTCAACATCCCGAGTTTTATTGGACTTGCTGAGTAAAATTTTAAATAAAGTTATTTTATTACAACTGCTTAAATGTGTTCAACTATAGCATTAAGTTAAAACCAGTGTGCCCTCACTGAGCGTCTCAATTCATGCATGACGTAAACGCATTAGGTTTCAATCATCGTATTTCACGAATAACATCAATAAAATTTTAAGGCTCTGCGTTAGATACATTATTTTTGTCTCATCATTATGTATTTATATGTTAGTTACGCCGTGAAATCAATTGATAATAATCATACGAAAAATCTTGTGCTGAGTACGTTGAATAGCATTGGACTGTTTAATACAGCCTCAGAACTGCATACCATACATACAGATTGATTTTATAAATGATTAGTAAATCAACTCTTAAAGTCCAGGTTGTCATTTTTGTGTATAACTAGTCAATACATTTGCCATTATTTGTGCCAAATTTAAGCAGCTTCTTATCTGGCATGATGCTTCCAGGTAAGCCTGTTGTGAGGCCAAGGCATTTTGCTGAACCTAATTGGGCTTTTGGAACTCCATTGATGTCAGTCGAAAATTACTATATATCGTCGTCGACCTTGTAACTACAATTTTTGGTGAAAATGTTTTTTGGTCAATTTTAATGTTTGCATTGCTTTTGAGAAGGTTTTTATTGCCTCCTGTAAAAATACTTTTTTTTTCCAGTTACAAGGTCCTGCATTGACGCCGACGATGTGTAACATGAACAATGTTTTACTCGTTAATTTTAATTTTCCAGTCCATTATTGCATGTTGTACATTTTATACTGCATTAACCTTAGATCTGTTAGGTGACATGAAAAGTGTACCTTGGACAAATCTAGCCACGTATTTTTTTCCACAATTAATATATCAGCTTTGTTAAATTGAAATACCAGTTTTGAGAATAGAGTCGTGACGAAATCCATGCCATCTTTTGGCTTTCGTCTCGTTAAGTATTGCGACAAGACAACGAGTCCTTAATTTCATGTAGATTAATTCGGGTTCGATCTTTCCTTCGCTAAATGTGTGATGGCTACTGGCAAGCCGTCTCCACCTTTAATCATGAATCTCATTTCTCAAGATGCAGCCATCTAAACCACATTTACAAAACTTTTCGACCAAAAACTAAACATTTCCAAAGTTTAAATACCAAACTTTTGAGTCTTTATCTCCTATTCTAGTACATTCAAGGTAATCCTCGTGCCTATGCCCAAAAAATTGAAAAAACAGAAACTATTTTAAAACGGAGAAACTGGTCTGTAGCTCAAAATTATTGAACGCAAAAATAGAACAAGCCGCGAGGTGCGACCTTTGAGATCCACACGGTCAACTTCCCAGTAATATCTACATTAATACTGAAAATACTAAACACAGTAATAATTCTGAAAACAATATTACTTTATAAGATAATAATTAGAGCAACTTATAACAGTAATTGATTTAAGTCAATATTAATCGTATCATCTAAGGGAGCGTCCACTGAATACGTAGTGCTTTTGGTACATGGGGGTGGATTGGTTTGATTAAATATTCACGCGAATCAATCGGATAGGGGACAGATTACAGAGCCTTTTCTACGTTATTTGTTATTTTCACATCAACGTTTGAAAGATGGCGTTTGAAAGAAAGGTGCTAGCGAAAACGAATGCAGTTTTTGTTACTACGCCGACTGAAGAGATTTTGTCGCGTGATGACCATTTCCATTACTGCGGCATGATGAATGAATTTTTTTGTCACGATTTTACATCAATGAGATTAACGTTTATTTCTTACTTTCAGTTGGTCGTGAAAAGCATTGAATGTGCAGTCCATAATCGGTTTAATTGCATGTAAAAAGTGAAAAGCATTACGGATGATGATGGAGGAAGTAATTTAAATCCTACAAACACCAAAAACAAAACTACTAAAAACAACATTTTTTTTAATTAATGAAAGCTTTCAAAGCATATGATCATGCAAAGTATGACTACAAAACATTTTACCATTCAAAGCGTTCATTACCGCAAATGCAAATTCGATTAATTTTTTTTGGTTTTCAAAAAGTAAGCAGTTTTGTTATTGAAATTAAAACACGGTACTGTAAAAACTGTTAAAAATCTGCTCAAATTATGCAGATATTAATAAACGTTGATTGATTCAACAACCATGTCTTTAGAATAAGAGTAATCAAGTAATGTCATTCGTATGAATACTTTTTACATGGTGACTTTGAATTTTTTTTGTAACCATGAAAAAGGTTTTGCTGGTTTCTCTTCAAAAACTGATAAGAATTTATAAATTTTATGAACATTTATCACTGTGTTGTGCAAATCAGGTTAAAAATTTTTTTATGAAAAAACCCAAATTTTTCCCTTACTTTTAAATTAAAAAACGGCTCCAACGATTTTTTAAAAACCAAAAACTCTCATGAAAATGCTAATACGCTTAAATTCACATCTCAGCGATAAAATTACTATATTTAGTTCGCGAGATATAGTGAATGACATGAATAATCTTGAAGGTCATGAAGACTTAATTTAATTTTTCATCATCGTTAGAGAAAAATATCCTGGTTTTTTTCAAGAACTATTTGCAGTATATGAATTTTAAAAACATTGATCACTGCGTTTTGCAAATCAGCCTAAAAATTTATTGTTTATGAAAAAAACACTAATTTTTGTGCTTTTTTTTTAATAAATTAAAAAAACGGCTTCAAATTTTCTTGGAAAATTTGATCACATAAATGTTAATACGCGTCGATTCGCACCTCAATGCAGAAAATCCCATCTTTGGTTCGCGGGATATAGCGCATGACAGCAATGACCTTCAAGGGGTCAAAGCAGTAACCCCCCCGGCCGAAGTGTCCCAAAAACTAATCAGCTCTTAAAATTGCAAAGGCGCTTCGATTGACACCTCAACGAAGTCGATACGGCTTTGTTTACGTGAGCTATGCTCGTAGAAAAACTGTCCGCGAACGCACGTACGTACGTACGTACATACACACACACAAACATACTTCTTTCTAAACACTTAAAATATACTCTAAAGACCTTAAAACGTAAAGATATGTTGAAAATTTCAATTTCGATTTTTGAGGCGATTACAAGAACTTCCCATATACTGGGAAATTAAAAAGATACCAAGCAGAGCAAACAATTCTTTCGGGCTGCCCTTTTATTTCCGAAAGAAAGAAGAGTTTCAGCGAAGCTCGTCTGGCACAGATGATTCTACCTGGGGCAGGTATAGCATGGCCTAGCCCTTGTGTGTTTACATGTGATAACAACGATTCATCTATTCCAGCGCACGGATAGATTTACGGTTACTACGTGTGTACGCTTTACGTTCAAGCAATTTGAATCTAAATATTCGATTGTCCAGTAACAGATATATATTTCACTGTTAGTTCCCTCACACTCGCTAGTGTTTTTTTGTGTGTTCAAAACTTAATCTGATCTGAATCAGTTATCGGCTGTTTGAGCTTCTCTTGGGTTACACTGTGTTGTGCTTGGTACTTTGTTCTATGCTCCAACATACGCTTTAATCGGTTCCGTAGACTTTTATGTTCCAATCGGGCTTACAGCTATTCACAAGCTCTGAATTTTTTGTAAAACATGTTGGCAAAACTGTGTCGAGCCAATGAGGATAGAGCACCAATGATTCTATGTGGTTTTTTTATGAGAAATGTATGTCTACCTCGATTTTTTCGGACACTCCAGAAGCTTATTGATTATGAGACAACTGCCGGAAATGTTCTACGAGTATGTCAACTTATCATGCAATGTTAAAACTGCACAAGTCACCATCGACTTTTTAATTTTTAATTTCGCTCTGATGCAGATAAAATTATATGTCACTCAGTCAAAGCTTAAGACATTGATTTCATTAGTGTTTTTGTGCAAATTTCAACAACCGGGGTTGAAAATAATTCTAGAGATGCTGGTTTACTGTTGAGGCAGCAATTTTAAAGAAAAAAAGGATATTCCAGATCAAGCACCTGATTTTCGTTTTTCAATGTCTGCAAAATTTGCAAGTCTGCTAATATTTTCACGAGAAATTATCTGACAAGTGTTCTACTACTTATGTTGATTTTGCCGACCCTATCTTTACGGTTTCTGCATTGCCTGTTTTGAGCCCTAATTTTTCTGACAAAATGACAATGGAGCAGAACACTTAATATATAGTGCAAGCTTACTCCTGAGAAACTTAGACAGCCGTTCTTTTAAATTTACTGTGGCACCTGAAATAGAAAAACTATTACTTCTGACTAATACGTCTGGAAGAAATTTTCAAAAGCAGCAGATATCCCGCAAGATCCTAGCTTAAACTGCTGCAAGTCGACAAGACACTAGATTTTCTACTGTCTACTAAGTGTCTACTATCAAAATGAAAGGGGGTTAAGAACCAAGCTTCATGTTTTCCTTTTATATTTGTTTCTTTGCAAATGATGATATCGTCTGTCTTACTGAAACGTGGCATAGTGAGAGTATATACAGGGTGTCCCGTAATGACCGCACACGGACAGTACCACACAATTTCTCATGCCATTTCCAACAAAAAATGTTTTGTAACATTTTGCCGAAATCTTAACCCTTTAGTTGCTACAGTCATTTACATTTGTTTAAAAATTGCTTGACTCGCGTTACTAAAAACACCATATTTCAAAAACTACGTCGGCTAAACAGTCAAAAAAACTTTCCCACATAGAAAATACTTCACTTTTTTATTACAAAGCAGTTTTATACGAATCAAATTAATATTGGAATTGGTATAGCCCATGAAAGTTAGATTTTTGTTTTTCTTTATGAATTTTTTTTTATTCTTACCACTTTATCTTAAATTTTTACCTGCACAATGTTTTGTCCTGTCACACCAAAAAATTCTACATTCTGTGATGACCAAATCCCGGAAACAATATTTTATTATAAATTTTAAATTTCGAATAGTTACAGCAGTTTGAATGTAGCAAGACAGGGTTTTTTCTGCATTGAAATTTTACTTTTTACATTAACTAACGGGTAAAAAATTTTCACGCTTCACTCGACAGGTAAAAAGTTATACTTTTATTAGATACATTAGTGTCTATATACAATGTTTAATACCTAAGCTATTTTTGTGTGGCCTACGTAGGATTATAGTGAACCTAGATAGAATTTAATTGCATTTTAATGACCTCTTAATTATAATTATGCTCACAAAGGGTTAACGGGAACCCGATGAAATTACCGCTTTAAAAGTTCAAGATTTTCAGGCATAAATGGATAATCGTTGCGTATAAATCCGCTGTAGCAGCTAAAGGGTTAAGATTTCGGCAAACGGTTACAAAACACTTTTTGTTGGAAATGGCATGAGAAATTGTGTGGTACTGTCCGTGTGCGGTCATTACGGGACACCCTGTATAATTGGTCATAGCGCTATCCAATTTTCATACTGTTTATCGTATAGATCGATCTGGTTCATTGTCTTCAAAATCTTACGGGGGTGATACTCCGATTGCGATTCATAGGGGTATCGCAAGATATCTTTGCTGTGATTTTCTATCCTCTTTTCTGTTGAATATGTTCTGTTCAAATACTCATACTCCCGACATTTGAGCTTAAATTCACCTTTTGAAATCCTAGAAACTTTTCTTATTGAGTTTTCGTCTTATATTTTTGCTTTGGTGGATATGTGTGGTAATTTAAGCTCGGCGCTGGTTGATTGCCGCAGTATTTCATCATTTTATTTTGTCTCAGTTAACCATCCCTCTTTGTAATTTTCTTTCTTTCTGTCATGATGTGATATTATGCAATCCCATGTCTTTTCGCATGCAAATTGACGTTTGGTCGACCTAATCTTGGTCAAACGATCCTCAATCTTCTTTCGGTTGCTTCAGCTTAATCTTTCTTTTTTTACTGTCAATTTTATCTTCCTCGAAAAAAATCGGACTGGATATAACTTCAAAAAAACAACTTTAGAGGCGATCACTAATAATTTATCTTCAGTTGATTGATTGAAAATTTCACAATTTAGGCCTTAATCTTGATCAGCAAATTGCTGATTGAAACTTCTAAAAGCTTCACAAAATAGGTTAAAGTTTTGTTATAGTGTTCACTCACTAATCAGGTAATCAGATCCGCTAGGCAAACCTTATACCTGAATATTGAACATTCTCTTCTTTTTTATGAAACGTAGCCGTTTGGGTATTCTGTCCGTTCCCTCAAATCCAATACCACCTTCGTTGAATTTGTTTCTCTTGACAATTAACTTCCCAGTATATGGGAAGTTCTTGTAATCGCTTCGAAAATCGAATTGAAATTTTCAACATTTCTTTACGTTTTAATGTCAATAGAGTATATATAAAGTGTTTTTAGAAAGAAGCATGTATGTGTGTGTGTGTACGTACGTACGTGCGTGCATTCGTGGACAGTATTTTCTACGAGCATAACTCACGTAAACAAAGTCGTATCGACTTCGTGGAGGTGTCAGTCGAAGCGTCTTTGCAATTTTAAGAGCTGATTAGTTTTTGGGACACTTCGGGGGGTTTGTTGTTTTGACCCTTTGAAGATCATTTCTGTCATGCGTTATATCTCCGGAACCAAACACCCGATTTGCAAAATTAAGGTGCCATTCGACGCGTATTGATATTTGTGTGATTCCATCAAATTTAAAAAAAATTTCGCAACCGTTTTTTTAGTTTATTAAAAAAAAGTGCTAAATATTAGGTTTTTTCATAAACAATAAGTTTTTAACCTGATTTGCAAAACGCAGTAATTAATGTATATAAAATTTATATATTCCCAATAGCTTTTGTAAAAAAACAGCAAATTTTTTTTTCACAACTACATAAAAAACTAAATTAAAAATAAAAAATCATTAAAAGTCATCATGATTTTCAAGGTCATTTTTATCATTCAATATACATCACGAACCAGATATGAAATTTGCCTAATAAAGGGGTCAATCAATGTGTACTAACATTTTTGTGCTGTTTTTAACTTTATAAAAAAATCATTCCAGCCGTTTTTTTTTTAATTTAATAAAAGAAAATCCGAAAAATTAGAATTTATTTCATAAAAAATAAATTTTGAGTCTGATTTACACTGCTCAATAATAAATGTTTATAAAATTTATACATTGCTATCAACTTTTGAAGAGAAACCAGCAAAAAAAATTATGCATGATTTCGAAAAAAAAACAAATTAAAAAAAATCATTCAAAGTTAACATGTAAAAAGTGTTTATATATTTTGTTTTAAAGACTTTGTTATAAAGTCAATCCAAGTTTTATAATATGTGCATAATTTGAGCAGATTTTGAATAGTGTTTTAATTTTATAAAAAAAAATGCTTAAATTTTGAAAACCAACAAAATTTCAATCAAGCAATTCAATCAATTGAGCTAATCAATGCTTTAGTGTTCGTCAGGCTTTAATTACCTCCTCCATCATTATTTTACACATAAAATTTTACTTTTTACATGCAATGAAACTGATTATTGGCTGAATATTTAATGTTTTTTAAGATCAACCGAAAATAAGATGTAATTGGTATGTCTCATTGATGTAAAATCGTAAGAAAGTACAAATTCAATGATTATGCCGGTCATGACAATTTTGAACAAAACTATTCAAAATGGCCACCTCGCGAGAAAATATCTTCAGTCGACGTAATAACAAAAAGCACATTCATTTTTGATAGCGCTCTTTTGTCCTTCAAGCATCGATATGAAAATGACAAATAACGTAGAAAAGGACCCCACCGATTGATCCGCTTGAATATTCAATCAAATCAATCTACCTCGAACCAACAAAAGCCTTACGTAATCAATGGACGCTCCAATAGATGATATGGTTGATATTAACTCATTTCCATTACTGTTATGAGTACCTCTCGTTATTATTATTTAAATTAGTATTAGTTTCATAAATATTTTTTTTGTGTTCAATATTTTTAATATTTTTGTAGATATTACTGGAAAGTTAACCGTGTGGACCTCAAGGGTTGCACCTCGCGGCTTGTTTAAAAGCTTTTTCATCAGACTCAATGTTTTACTTGTTTGCTTCTTTTTTACCTCTTCATTTATTTAGGAATCTCTTTCGACGTGACCATATCTGCTATCATTAAATTATAATTTGATACCACCATTCCAGACTTCCCCTGACGAGGTTGCCTACTTTATTGACCAACTAGGCACTAGTATTATCAGCTGGTGTCCCAAACTCCTTAGTTAAACACCCTGCTTCCTTTTTATTGTAGTAGTTATTCTGCTGGCTTGTTAACGTAAGTCTTTCTCCAGGAATTTATCTCATGTTTTGCAAATTATATGGTGTTTTATTTTTTTAACCCGGCTATCTTACGTAGGTTGTAAACTATACACCTTTTACTCTGCTTTCTTGTTTTGCTATGCTATTTGAACGCATTGTATACTCATGACTTTATTCTTCCTTTGAATATGTAATTGCTGTTGAGCAGCATGGATTTCGCATAAATCGGTCAACTACGCATAGTCTAGTAGAATTTGTGAACTCAGTCTCAACTGCAATGGATCCTTAACCGTAAGTTGTTACCGTCTTCACTGATTTCTCCAAAGCATTTGACACAGTTACTCAACACATTTTGTGTTGCGAAATCAAGTACTATAGTGTATCTGAAGTTTTCTTGAGTTAGATTCTTTCTTGCCTTTCGATTAGTGTTAGCAAAAGAAGCTTATTTGGTGTACATTCTAATTTCTTCCCTTCCTCCGGTGTTTCTCTTGGCTCTATACTTAGTCTTCTTCTTTTCTTAATTTATGTAAATGATCTTTCCACACGGATTCACTCGTGTTTTAAAGTTCCCGAATGATCTAGATGAGCACATAAGATTATTTTGGTCAAACTTTCATCGTCTAAATATGTAAAAATATCGTTTTATGATTTTTGTTCCTCTTAAACCCTGTCCTTTGTTTCCCCATATAAACTTTATGATCATTTTCCACTGCACATTGGTGAGGTCAAAGATTTGGGTGTTTTATTCAACCGCAAACTTAAGTTCATAGCCCATATCCGTCAGGTATGGCTGGTTTCAAGTTTCGAATGTCCCAATCATTTAAGAACATATTTTTTTTTATTCCTTCATACATATCATTTGTTCGTTCTATCCTGGAATATCGTTCTCAAGTATGGGCACCACATTTGCATTGCCTGATATCTGTCATTGAATGCAAATAACTGAAGTTCACTCGGCATCTAATCGGCATATATGTTTTCATTCCTGTGAATTATACCTTTTCGATTTTCTGCCTCGTCAGTCTCGACGAGTTTATTTTGACCCGTGTTTCCTTTACCAAGTGTAGCTTCATATAATTTCGAAAAACACGCTAAATACATCCGAATTTCACGATCCTTCAAGACATTCTCATTCGAAAGATATTTTTGAAATTCGATTTGAGTACACTTACCTATACTTTTTGGTCTGGATACGCCTGAGAGTAATTGAAACGATAGACGATAGAACGAATAGAAATAACTTTATTCGGTGTGAATAACGGTGGACACACGGCGAATAACAATAGGGAATAGTGAGATTGAGCTCAGTCGCGGACCGTTCTTATAGGACTCGTAAGTGCTGACTCTTCAGCGTCAGCGCTGACGAATCTGATATGAAGGAGTTGTTGCCCCATAATCGTCTATTGCTCACGCAAGCAATTAAAGATGAGCATAATCATAGAAATGCTTAGTCAACAATTCGATGCCCATTCGAAAGCTTACGTGGGCATATCAAACGAGGATACTGTTTCGTGTGCGGCTACAATGTTGCATTTATGATTACAGTGCGCGAAGATGATCATGAGACACACGTCAAAATACTCTCACTGTAGTGGCAAAGCCGCAATATGAAGTTATAGATACCATATACTGTGTGGGGTCCTTTACCATTGAGCTTATATTCTAAAAGTTCCTTAAGATAAAGCGAACTGTGGGTTTAATTTGGCGTCCCGTGCGGGTGAATTTTTCTGGTTTACTGATTCAACCTGTAGCATTTACCGAAGTCGGATCGACTATATGAAATGCGGGCTTCAACCTGTTGATTAAAATGCTGGCGTGTTGGCCGTTGATGTCCACGATGAAGTACGTGAACTTCTGCTTGAGTACTGGGTACGGCCCGTCGTAAGGTGATGTCAATTGTGATTTTACCTTGATCATCTCCTGGTCAGCAAGTAAATCGATCGATAATGGTGAGGCAATATCTGTACCCATCCTTTGGAGGTGGCGGTCTAACGATGTCGATGTTTAAATGAGCAAACCTCGCCTCCGGAAACGGGTACCGTTGAAAGAGTGACGTTGTATGCAGTCCGATTTTATTCCTTTGACAAGGAAGGCAAGTTCGAACGTAGTTTTTGATTTTTCTCGTTGCCTTTACGCCAGGATTAGATAGACTGTAAAGATTTGCCATCACTTGCGTCCTTAGTCCTTGAGGTTGAATTTTTTCGGATGATATGATGCATTACATCGGTTTATTGAAGCCCAAAACATGTTGTTTGCGCCATTTGAGCGGTTGTTCCTTATCTGGAAGCAGTTCTTGAAGGTCATTATCGTTGCGTTGTACTACAGCTAGGAGATCGAAGCTTATTTTTGTAACGGTACTTATTCGTAATAAATTTTCCTAACCAGGGATATACTGGATGTCCACACTAAGTTGTGCGATGAAATCCAGATAAGGCTGTTATCATCTCGGTGAGGCTTTCTCAGGATTTTGTCAAATGGTATAGAAGAGCGGCTTGCGGTCTGTTAGAGTCGTGAAGACTCTACCTTAGAGCACATATGTAAAATGTCAAATAGCTTCGTACATCACGAGTAGCTCTCGGTGGTACGTGGTGTACTTCTGCTGTGCTTTCGTGAGCCTTCGCGAATGGAAAACCCTACCGGTTGAAGCATTGGTCGATTCTGCCTTGCATTGATCGAATGCAGCTATAGCAGATGGAGTCCACTGGAGTTTGGTGTTGCATTTCCGCTGATTTGAAGGAGTTTTTGATTTTATGCCGCATGCGACAGGAAGCGTTTGTGAAATTGACCATCCCTAAGAAAAATTTAGGTTGACTCACTGTTTTGGTCTTGGAATGGCGCGGTGATTCCTTTTGTTTTTTCTGGCAAGGGCAGCAGTCCGAAAAAAGAAATCGAATGTCCAAGAACACGAACCACTGTTACTGCTCAGTAACCTACTCATGTTTTTGTTATTTTTATATCGACGCTTGAAAGACAAAAGATCGCTAGCGAAAATAAATGCAGTTTAGGTTATTACGCCGACTGAAGACATTTTGTCGCATGATAGTCATTTGAAAAGTTGCATGCAAAATTTCTATGACTGATTTCTAGTTTTCACGATTTTACATCAATGAGACTAATAGTTTTTTCTTATTTTGCATTTGGTCTTGAAAAGCATCAAATACGCTGTCAACAATCGGTTTAGTTGCATGTCAAAGGTAGAAAGTATTACAAAAGATGACGGAAGAAGTAATCGACACATTACGAACACTAAAGAACAAATCTACTAAAAACTACAATTTTTATTTGATGAAAGCCTTTTAAAGCGTATATTCTTTCAAAGTATCGAGAACAACACATTTTACCATTCAAAACGTTGATTACCACAAATTCAAATTTAATTGAATTTTTTTTAAATTTAAGCAGTTTTTCCATCAAGATAGAAACACGGTTCAGTGAAAACTATAGGAAATCTAATCAACTTTGCTTGACTTGACAACAGTGTCTTTAGAATAAAAGATAACTCTTTTAGCAACTTTTATTCTGCAAAGAATAACGATGTAGTTATCAATTTTCTTAAAATTTGCTTTCCTCTAAGATCCATTTTCATTTCAAACTTGAAGAGCACAAAATGAGTGCTTCAAAGTACGATCTCAGTCAATATTTCTAAATTTTGCAACTTTTCTACGATTTTCATTATTGGAGCAAAAATTTCAATATATGATTAAAAGAGTAATGAGCACTTAATTTCTTTGCTTCAGTCAGCTTAAAGCTACTTAACGCATATGTGGAAATGTGAATCGTATTTGACGCATTAGTTCATAGTACAGTTTTACTTATGAGATAATCCCAATTTTGCCGTTGAGAAACATGTTCTTTGGCACTTGTTTACTGCCCGCGGAACTGCAACTTTATGCCTTTATGTTGTGCGACATCGATGTGTGTATACAAGTTGCTTGATACTAAATTTTACAAAAGTTCAATATCCACAGCATTTTAGTTCAACTGACGATTCTTTAAATACAAAGACAATTTGTTTTCGTTCTCCTTGAAAATGTTGAATTCCACTTAAACAATAAATAATCAATGGATAAATTGCATTGATCATTAATGCTGATTTTTATCATGTATTTTTGTAATGCTCTCTAAATTTCTCTAGTGTTTTTTGTTCGCAATTAAATGTGCTACTCCATGCAATCAATCGTACATTTTTGACTGGTAGGTAGTTTTTTGGCTATTTCCATCAGTGGCGTCTCGTGCCCATTCACTCAGGGTGGGCACGGAGCATTGGAGAATCTATGCTCTATGTTAGTCAGAGTACTCTAAATCGGTGCTCTGTCCAGCAAGTACCAACGTGGAGGTCTGAATTTTGTTTTTAATATAAAGCAAACAATGTCATCGTTATTTTTTTTACTTTTAGCTGAATTTTGCTATATCCCTGCTCCATTTTCTCTTAACTTCACACTCGATGCTTCGAAAACTGACTGAATGAAAAACTTACTCATAATAAAAGGAAAACTTTAAAAAAAGACAATAATCGAATTTTCGCAGAAAAACTCTTAGGAATTTGGAGACCCATTGAAAATAGCTGGCAGTAAGCCCACGAACTTACATTTTCAAAATCTTTTTTTACCACTGTTGACGAGTTGTTATAATTTGAAGACAACTACTGGAAATAATGTATGCACTAATTGACTTTTAAACAATAGTACAGCGTACATAAATAAAAATGTATGGGTGGATTTACTTATAGGAAACGACTAAAAATTTATCATTAATTAAATAGCAAGCAATTTGAAATCGATCACTGCTTCGTGCTGGGATGTGGAGCGACGGCTTCGAAAATACGCGCTTGAAACTCTAATGCCTGATCCACACGCTTGGCGTTTGCAGCAAACTCCAAACCTCCAAACTCAAACCGACAACCGTCGGATCGGCTAAGCCAAACGCCCTTTTCTCACGTTTGGATTTTCGATGGCTTGTGGAGGTTTGGCAAGCGTGTGGATCGAGCATGATATTTCCAAATTTTACTTTGTTCGTCGCGCCGGGCTGGGCTAGCCCATAGCTTAAGTGACCGTAATGTGTGCAAATCGATTTTCACATCAGGAAATAAGCTTCAAATGCTGGATGATGTATTTGGCCGCGGCTATCTTGAGTTGGGCCAGCGGCTATGCAGCCCACCCTGGACCTGGACCAACGCGAGCCGTAGCGAGCTACATACGTGCATAGAATTTGGGCTGTGGGTGAAAAGTCTGCATTGTACTCTAGCGATCGGACTGGCCCACCTTGATCATTATTGATTATACATATTTGTGTTTGGAGATATCCATACATACATACATAAGTACATATAGAAGTAATATTTGTCGGAAAAATTTCGTTTTCATGGCCTTCAATTTGTATGGGGATATTGAAGGTAATCGATTAGATTAAGAATTCTAAACTGAGAATAGGGAGAATATTGAAATAATCATGTTGAATTTACAAGGTGGGCCCAGCCCACCCTGCCCACCCTGACGAGCCGCCACTGATTTCTAGTCAGTTCAACAGTGCTGCTCCCACAGAAACTTGTCCAGTCACATGGTTCTGAAAATGACATTAACCGTACATTTTCGGCTGGTAAAAAGTATTTTGGCTATTTTTAGTGAGTTCAACAGTGAAGCGAAAAAAGTTTACATTTACTCTTTGCCATTGATGTTGTAAATCGTTTGTAGCGAAAACCATCGATAGATTCATAAAATTTATCGCATCTATAGAAAGTAATAAAAAACACGCATCAATAGCTGTAAGTACTGTGGAGGCTACGTATTTGAGCTGTAACATTTATATTTCCGATGCTTGGTTCAGGATCTTTTCAAATGTAGTCAAATGACTCATTTTTCCTTAACCATATGAAGCAGAAGTAGTATTTCAGCTGTAATACGCTTCGTTAGGGGCCATTGTTTTTATTAAGAGGAAGAAGGGACTCACCTAAATATCGGCGTCTAGCGCCAAAGCTGATGGCAAGTGTGAGCTGCCTATATTTCTTACACAGTGCAAGCGCCGCAATGAGCAAACAAAAGGAAAAGGGTGCCGATGTAGGCAGTCCAAATTCTCTACTATGAATGTTAATTTATTCGTTGAATATCATTTCTTTTATACTAAAATATTGCTTATGTATAACTTACTAACTAATCAAATATTATTTACATATTACTGACCTAAATCTATTTCCAATATATTCCCATGGTCACAAATGCAAGTGCAAGCAATAAAGTGTGGTTTATTGGCTTCAAGAACCTTACTGCAGATGTAAGCAATAAAATGCCATCAACCTCACATTTGTTTCCATTGTTATGCCATGCTGAACCCGTCCGCAGGGCACATTGTTGGTCTCCAATTGTTTTGCTGAGTCGCTCTAATTTCATTGTTTGTAATTGGACTCGGGATATACCCAACAAAGCCTGACTCACAATGTTTTTGACTCGTTCCGGGCTATCAGATGGCAATGTATGAATATTGTTTTGTTTGTTGTGGCTTGTATTACACTACACAGCCCTAAAAGGCAAGAAGTAGGAAAATGTTTTTTTCCAACATCTTTGTGCGCTAAGCTTGGTTGGTTGTAGTGGCAGCCCCCTTTATCAAAAAGGATGCTCACTTAGGCCACGATAGACCCATTTTGATACTACAAAAAGACAAGCCGTGAGGTGCGACCCATGAGGTCCACACGGTCAACTTCCCAGTAATATCTACATAGATATTAAAAATATTAAACACAATAAAAGTTATGGAAATAATACTACTTCAAATAATAAAAATGTACCTCTCATAAAAATGATTGGAATGATTTAACATTAATCGTAACATCTACGCGAGCGTCAATTGATTACGTAAGGATTTTGGTGCATTGGTTTGATTGATTATTCACGCGGATCAATCGGAGGGGGGACAGGTTACAAAGCAGTTTTTTCATTAAAGTTAAACATGGTGCTGTGAAGACAATTGAAAATCTGCGCAAATTTTGCAAATATTAATAAACTTTGATTGACTTTACAACAATGTCTTTAGAATAAGAGATTTAAGGTATAATGATTCGAATGAACCCTTTTTACATGGTGACTTTGAATGATTTTTTATTTTTAATTTAATTTGTTTGTAATCATGAGAAAAGTTTTTGCTGGTTTCTCTACAAAAATTGACAAAAGTTTATAAATTCTATAAACATTTATTATTACGATGAGCAAATCAGGTTAAAAATGGATTTTTTTATGAAAAAAACACTACTTTTTCTAAAAAAAATTTAATAAATCGTAAAAAACGCTTTAACATTTTTTTAAAATATAAAAACATCATAAAAATGTTGGTACGCGTCGATTGACATCTTAAAGATGGAAAGATTATATTTGGTTCTCGAAATATAATGAATGACGTAAATGACCTTGAACGTTTAATGATTTTTTATATTTTATTTAATTTAAAAATTTGCTGATTTTAACACAAGAACTATTTGGAGTATATCAATAATATAAACATTGATTACTTACGATTGAAAATCAGGTTAAAAATTTTGTGTTTTTGAAAAAAACTCTAATTTTTTGCACTTTTTTTTTAAATTAAAAAACGGCTCCAACGATTTTTTTAAAAATTTGATAGATTCATAAAAATGTTAATACGCATCGATTTACACCTCAACCATGCAAATCGTATGTTTGGTTCGCGAGATATGTGTAACGCACGACAGAAATGACCTTGAAAATCATGATGCCTGTTAATGAGTTTTTATTTTTTATTTAATTTTTTACGTATCCTCGAGAAAAAAATTTGATTCTGTTTTTACAAGCGCTTCTTGA
The DNA here is from genome assembly GCA_963942545.1 of Oxycera nigricornis. Taxonomy (NCBI): domain Eukaryota; kingdom Metazoa; phylum Arthropoda; class Insecta; order Diptera; family Stratiomyidae; genus Oxycera; species Oxycera nigricornis. The sequence continues at coordinate 66,863,825 of OZ012659.1, read as the reverse complement.
AATATATAAATTTTATAAAAATTGAACACTGTCTTCCGTAAATCAGGTTAAAAATTTATTGTTTATATAAAAACCCTATTTTTTGCACTTGTTTTCCTTAAATTAAAAAACGGCTCCAACGATTTTTTTAAAAATTTGACAGATTCATAAAAATGTTAATACCCGTCGATTGACACCTTAATGATGGAAATCGCATGTTCGCTTCGTGAGATATAGCGCATAACATGGTTGACATTCAAGCGGTGAAAACAGCAAACCCCCCCGACCGAAGCTTCCAAAAAACTAATCAGCTCATAAAATTACAAAGACGCTTCGATTGATTTCTTAACAAAGTCGATACGACTATGTTTACGTGAGTTATGCTCGTAGAAAAACTGCCCGCGAACGCACATACGTACGTACGTACGTACATACACACACACATACACACACACATACACATACTTCTTTCTAAAATCACTTATATATACTCTATAGACCTCAAAACGTAAAGAAAAGTTGAAAATTTCAATTTCGATTTTCGAGGCGATTACAAGAACTTCCCATATACTGGGAAGTTAATAAAGGTGGCACTAGAACCTGTGGGATGACGAGAACCATTTAGATTCTCGTATGACGCCGGCTATGCAGCCAATATTCGAACTGGCTACTTCCGTGAGGCTGTCTCGGAAAGGTGAGGCTAAAGTTTGCAAGCGTTTCCTGGATAATGATAGGCATTTACATAGAAAATGTCGACCCTTTCTTTCTCTTCCTCCGATCTGCATCTGCGGTAGAAATCGTGGAAAGGGGGACCCAATCTTTCTGCATATCTGCCAATCAGACCATGCCCCGTCAGTACGGGCATGATGAAACTTAATGTTTCACGGCTCGTATTGAGCAGCTGCTTGGTGCGCTTTGAGCTCAGTGCGTGCCACGTTTGCTTGGTTATCCTGCAGGTTTGTAACCTCTATGTAATACTGCTTGAAATTTAGCTTGACGGAGGTCAGATTATATCCGACTTGGGGTATTAGTGGGAGCTCAATGCCGGCTCACAATAGGGTATCAGCTTCGCATTTTCCAGGTTTATCACTATGGCCCGGCACTTAGCTAAGGATCACTTCACAGTAAAGTTACATTGCGTTCAGTTGTGTACGACATTCCATTACATTTTTGGAAAAGATACACGTTGGATAGTGATTGGATAGCATAGCAGCTTGACTGTCGGAGAAAATGTTAGGGTTTCTTATGAAAATGTTCTGATTTTCCATCCTAGTGTATTGCAATGACCTCTGCCTGAAAAACACTGCAGTGATCTGGTGGCCGGAACGATAGTTTCAGGCCTAGTTGTTTGGAGTAAATTCTACAGCCAACTTTTTCATCCATCTTCGATTCATCAGTGTAAATGTCGACCAATTCCTGCATCTTACTTATTTCCATGATCCAGTCATCTCTACTAGGGATGACTGACTTGAAACCGTGGTGGAAGCAGGTAATCAGAGAAGTGAGGTCAACTTTCCCTGGCGTCAGTCCATCCCTCCGTAATATGGTGGAGCGGCCAGTATTTCCCTCAAGCCAGCGATTTAGAGCATTCAATCGAAATTCAGAACACTTTGCCTGTTGGGGGCCAGACTAATAACATGAACAATGCCTTTGTCGGGGTAGTGCGTATCGCCCCGGTGATTGCAATAGCCATGTTTTTACCATCGCTGGCCAGATAACCGCGCCAGACAGAAGGATTAGTTCCACTATCGCCGTATAGAATCATGATGAAATTTTAAGTTTCAGTCCCCACCTTTTGCAGCAGTAAATTGCGCATGCCACTTTGCGTGCACTTTCTGCTTATGATTTGATTTGCCCCTACAGTCTAGTCCTGGTGACTATTTTAGTTGTCTTTTTGCCTTCGTCTTAGACTTTTTGTTTTTGGAGAGGTAAGAAACAGAGTAATCTACAATATGTCGTTTTTTTATTTTCAATATATTTTTTGTATAAGTTTTTTGGATCTTTCCGTTGTAATTTTCATAATTTTTATTTAATAATAGATGAGTATTCTTTTTCTGTGACTGTTGGTATCTTGATATAGCTTTTTTGGGGTATTGCTTTATGATTTTTGCACTGTTTTGAGGATTGTTTGATTATTGATGTGGTTTGCCCCTACAATTCAGTCCTGGTGACTGTTTTAGTTGTCTTTTGCCTTCGTCCAAGGCTATTTGTTTTGGAGACGTAAGAAAGAGTTGTTTACAATGTATCATTCTGTTCTTTAATTTTTTTGTTCATTTTGTTGTAATTTTCACTATTTTTGTAATTTTTGTGATATATGAGTATTCATTCTCTGTGATTCTAGGTATTGATGCAAATTTTGGCTATTTTTCTGTCATTGGTGCAGTTTGGCAGTATTTTATTAGGGTTTTGTTTTCTTCTCACATTTTCTGGTTGATATATGTGATTTTGGGGATAGTTTGGGCGAGCCGCATGTTGTTGTCTGTCATGCGTGTGGCAATTTGAATCTGTTGAGCTGTCTATTTAACACGTTATGCCCATGGGTTTGGCGGTGGTGATTGCTTTTGAGTTTGTTGTGTATTCTATGTTTTAATTCGATTGTTTTCTTGTTTTTCAGTGTAAACTGGTGCAACAATAAGTGGGTTTGGTGCTGTTTTTGGGTTATTGTGGTTGGCAAATTACATCAATAGATACTCAACCTATTGATGTAGTTTGCCCCTACAATCTAGTCCTGGTGATTGTTCCATGCGAGTTTAGATTTCAGATGTAGACCTAGATATTTTACTTGATAAGATGCGTTTGGACTTACCTCATCAAGTTTGGGTGTGACATATCACGGAATCGCCTTCTTAGGATACTGTCCCCTAGTGTGGAGTTGATGCTTCTGCTGCTTAGCAAATGTACAATGACACTAATCAGGTTATCATCCACATTGTTTTCCCAGAGTGCCTTCCCAATAGCCTTATGGCTTACCTTGTTGAATGCACATTCGATGTCAACAAAAACTGTCAGGGTGTATTCTTCATGGCTTAGCGGTTTTTTGATGTAGCTGGTGAGTGAGTATAGAGATACTTGAACCGAGCTTTTGTGTATGCGTGCTGCGCATTGGAGACTGGTTTCAAAGCAGCTCTCAAATGAATCTCTATCAGCCGTTCCAGAGTTTTCAGCAGAAAAGAGGTGAGACTGATAGGTCCTTGGGTGAAGTGTGAGATGTCTTACCCGTTTCAGGTATGAAGAACTTCTTTCCACGGCTATGGGATGTACGTCATCAGTACACATGCCTTGGAAATGACGTTTAGCCATGGAAGTGCTGTATTAATTCCCTGCTGTATCCCAACAGGTGAGATGTTTTGCATGCAAGGGGATTTAAAGAATTGGAAAGAACTGATTGCCCAGCGTAAGAGCCTGTCGTTTACAGACACAGTGGTTGACAGGCAGTTCGGGGGCTTATTTGGATCAGCTTTGTCTGCCACATCCTCACTGTCTGGAGAATGGTCAGCTTCTCGGAGTTGGATTTGGTCCAGGCTCCATTTGCGTCTTTGACAGACCCCAGAATTGAGAGTGGGCTTGTAATGACTTTTCGCAGACGACAGACATCCTTGGATTGTTCTATTTCAGCACAAAAACTTCTCCACGAAGTGCGTGTAGCTTTCCTGGTGGAGCACTTACACTCCTTCAGTTTGAGTTTATAGGAAGACCAGTAATTGAGTTCTTTGGCCCAATTTATGGACTCCCTACATTCCTTTCGCCGCTTCGCAATGTCTTTATTCCGCCATAGGGGCTTATATTTCTTCCTAGGATCTATTGGGCAGCATTGAGACCTTGCTGCTTTATTAAAGGCAGATGTAAGTGCCGTAATGGCTTCCTCAATACCGCGTATGTATTCAATCTTTGGAGGTCCACGCGTCAGCATCAGTGCCGGCCAGCCGGCTTATTTGACATGGCCTTGGTGTTGGCGCTAACGTCAATTGGCTTACTTGAGGAGGTGCTTGTTCCTGGCATAGCTGGCTTGGTGCATGTGCTCCTCGAAGAAATAGGGTGTAGGCTGGTTGTTGTCCAATTGCACATTGCGGTCTTCATCCCACCAGAAGGACGTGCCATCTTCTTCCACTTCCCTTCCGAGCTGAATGGATCCTTGCTTTTATCTTTAAAACTCATTACAAGTGGGTGCATCCTCGCAACCGCTATATTCACTCGTTGCGCAGTTTCCCTGAGACCCTATGGTTGTCTATGTCGAAACAGGGAAGTAATGCGAGGGTTGGCACATTTCTTTATTAGGATATGTGTTCGGAGCCGGGCCAGGAACCAATCAGGATTCGAAACTCATCTGAACTTACACGGCCAGACTAGTGGCGACGAGTTTCAAACGTACCGCGTGGCCTGCCAGGGTTTTATCGGAACGGAGACCGCAGTTGCATTATCCTAAAAACTATTACCGCAAGAAGTCACTCTTGCGTACTCAGCTGACAGAATACCACCAGTACCAGCCCAAAGCATCAAATAAAGTCGTTAAGACGAAAGAGTTGTCGTACCGTGGTAGATCTTTTAGCAATATCCGGAATGCACTACGAGGAGGCGATCTATCTAACATTCCGTGCGCTTATCTTGATGTACTATAAATATTGTAAAGTGGCTTTAAAAAGGAGACGTTGTAGTTGTTTCATCAAAGCGCAGAAAATAAAAAGTCTTTGTACTCAGCGACAATTATTACGGACTCAAAAATTGATACGGATTCAAGAGCTGAATTGACGATGACCAAATCAATGTCACCTGCATAGTGTTTAAACACCAGAAAATGAAACAATCTGTCCATTCGTTAGAAACGCAATTATAAGACAATTAAGAATGGTTAAGTTTCAACTACTTATACCTGATAGTTACTCCAGAAAACAGAAATTGAAAGTTGATTGATGAAAAAATGTGTAGCAAAATAATAATTCTATGAATGAAATTTAATAATCGGGTTTATATCTTGACAGTAAGATTCCAACCGATTTCAGCACCGATGCTTGTTGTTTTCCACTTTTTCCTTAGTGCAAATAGTTTGGACTACCAAAATATTCCGTGAGTCTTTTCGATGAAGAGATAGTTCTCTCCGGGAGCCGTTTATTTTGCTCAAAAATGCATTTTTCATGTGATCAACTATGGGCAATGTGTTCAATTATTTAAACAAGCAATAAAACAAACGGTTTTTACCTAAATTGTCACAAAGTCATCAATTTTTGCGGTAAAAGAGAAAGCACACAAGTTGCGAACCTTGGATGATTAGTATTTTTTGTTGGTTTTGACTTGGAACTTTTTTTATTATTGACACCAGGTGAAAGTAACGTATTTAAAAATTACGCAGTCGAATTCTACACGAAGTTGGGATACATGACTTTTTTGGGAGCTACGGCTTCCAAGATATTGGGGGTGTGTCACCTTTTTTTTCTTTTCAAGATGGTGTCCAGAGGATTGGAGTTATTACCCCAGGAACTTGAACTGAAGCTTACTGAAGTGGTCACACATTGCAAAAAAATCTGTCTTCAAGCCCAAAATGCTCGGTTAAACTATTACTAGACTGGCTTATTAGCTAGAAACCCCAAAAATTCATGTTTTGGCAATAAGAAAGAGTTCTTCAATTTAAAACATTATTAAAGTTAAAACATATGTATTCAGAAGATTCAGTTCTGTCAAAGATTGTAAATTTTTGCATGACGTTATATTTTTAGGATATGTTAATAATAAGGAGCGCAATTGACGACTTTTGATCGATGCTTTGGTTCCTTTATAAACAAATGGGGCATCAGCAGAATTTATTCTTTAACTTTTTTCTTACTATACTATATTATTGTAAAAATACCTGGGTAACAAATGTTCGCCTTTTATTATTTGCATGATGTTTAATTGTCGTCATATTGTTTCGAGTAAATTTCTATTTCAAGTCACTTTTTAAATATTTTTGAACAGTGGAAATTATTTTTCTGGCATGGGGAATCCGACTCTGTATCATGGTGAGAAAAGCACCTTCTGAATTCAATGAAAGTCGATTTATTTCGATGGCAATCTACAATGAATTCCTGTTATCTGGTTTTTTAAACGTTTCAATGTAAGTTACAAATTTGAAAGTAAAATAAAATGATTTATTTCAATTAAATAAAAAAAATTCAATTAGGTTTTTCCTGCAATCGCCCGCAAATCCAGATTTGTTGTACATAATATTCTTTTGTCACACTCAATTGACTGTAACATTCCTTTTGGGGCTGATTTTTGGTAGCAAGGTAAGTCAATGCTCAGTACTTAAAACACGTTAGGCCAGCAGAGTTCTCTAATTTTAGGTTTACATTGTTTTACGAAGTGGAAAATCTCAAGAAAGTACGATAGGGCTAGGAGCAAAATCAGCAGCAGCTAAATTCAATGTTCGATCACATGCCAGAAAATTTGCCAATCCCAGCACTGCAACATCATCCATCGTTCAACTAACTGGTAAGAAATTATTGGGTTGTTGCTTTCAGTATAAGCGTTGTGCTTTAAAAAAGACGCAAAGTTTACCCAGGCAACGAAAACAATTTATTTTTATCTATTCAATGTTTTCGGTATGATATGAATTTGTAATGCACTTCATTGAAACTTTCTGAGGAACATAATAAGAAGGCAGGAAGTTAATAGTAAATGAGAGCGATAAAAATATCAACATTTAAATTAAAAAATTTCAATCAGCCGTGCGAAATGCATAAAAATAATTTCAAATGATGAAAATGATCTTACAATACTATATTAAATTTTTTACAAACATAATAAATCTACGGAATTTAAATCAATAACATATTGTCCACTAATAGAAGCTAGTCATAAGAAGATTAATGAGATAAAAGAATTGTGGCGGTTATGAACACCACTTTGACCGTGGAGCGGCGCTAATATCGACACGGAGAAAAATCTATGTATTCTTTCTTTCGATGACACCTGTCATATTACTTTTTGTATTGTATTGAGTGTGCAATAAAGTGTTTTTATACTATTGACAAACTCTTTTGGAAGCGCAGGACCGTTTGGAAGCACAGGACCTTTCAAGTAGGTACCAATCGCTTCATTGGTGACCCCAACTTGCGAATACTCGCAACTTTCGTCGAGTCTTCGAGCGGAGGCCCATTCAACAATTCAACATAACCTAGTGCCTCGTGTTGGGAGGACTTTCTCTGGACAAAGAAGTTCGCCAAGCAGCGAACACGACATTCCGTAGGACACGCAATGTCTTACGAAGGTGATCCCCCCAGTATGTCTTTTCCGCGTACGCCTCAAAACGTCAGACCATCCAACAGACTGTTGGAGTCATTACATGAGCCAGCGGCGGATGTATTAAATACACCGAAACTATTCGTGCAGACTGGGCCGTCGCTTGAGGTATCAACTGGCACAGACGTCGCCTTGATCAAAAATGTCAAATTGCCACCATTTTGGCGAAATGACCCAACATTATGGTTCATTCAAGCCGACGCACAATTTTATACGAACAAAATCGTGTCGGACAATGCACGATACTACACCATCATCGCGGCATTGGAAGTGGACATTCTGCAACAAGTCTCAGATGTCATTCGTTCACCGCCTGTCTCGGACAAATACACGTCATTAAAACGTCAACTGATATCGCGCTTCTCAGACTCGAAGGAGCGTCAGCTGAATCGTCTCCTTACTGGAGTGGATATGGACGGCAAGCAGCCGTCTCAACTGTTGCGAGAGATGCAAAGTCTCGCACCATCAGACCTAACTGAAGATATCTTGAAAACATTGTGGCTTAAACGATTGCCTGTAAATCTTAGATGCGTGCTAGCAGCCAAGGAGGAATCGGAACTCAGCAAATTAGCTGAGATTGCGGATCGCATAGTAGAGAATAGTGCTCCACCCTTTCTACTGACGACATCCGCTACGCCGCAGCAAACCACGTCTCGCTCAACGGATCTGGAACATCGAATAGAGGCAATCGAACATCAGATTCGCGATATTGCCACGCAAGTCAGACAGTTGACAAACATAAACGTCTCAACCAAACAAGTAAAGGTTAAGCGTACACCGACTAAGGTAGGCGTTTGCTACTACCACACCAAATTTGGTGACGAGGCAAAACGTTGCCTGGAACCTTGCGCGTCCCAGGACAGCAAACCTTCGGAAAACTGAAACAGTTGCCTTCCACCGCCGGAGTAGAAGACAACGTAGACTCGATTCCAGAATACCGTTTACACATAATCGATCAACTGTCACACCTCAACTTTCTGATCGATTCCGGGTCGTCCGTCTCCATTTTGCCGCGTCGCATGACTAAACAACAGCAGCCACAGATGTTGATATTATACGCAGCCAACAATTGCCAAATCAACACATATGGGAAACACCTATTAAAAGTCCATTTGAGCTTCAAACGAATGTTTGAATGGGAGTTCGTGGTGGCGAACATTCAAACACCCATCATCGGAGCGGATTTCCTGACGCATTTTGGACTTCTGATTGATCTCAAACACAGGAGGTTAATTGATACCACTTCCTTGCGCTGCAGATCTGGTCGACTTGAACAAGTAGATGTGTTTGGGCTATCCACGATCTCACCTAAAAAACTGACGGCGAACACCACTAACGCTACGGCAACGGACACAAAGGCAACCGCCACCAACGCTAAGGCAACGGGTATACAGGCAACCGCCACCAACGCTAAGGCAACGGGTATACAGGCAACCGCCACCAACGCTAAGGCAACGGGTATACAGGCAACCGCCACCAACGCTATGGCAACGGACATAAAGGCAACCGCCACCAACGCTATGGCAACGGGCACAGAGGCAACCGCCACGCATACGACGTCGACCACCGCTAACTCTACGGAAACAGCTACACACTTCACGTCAACTGTAGCAACTGCAACGGCACATACCAACGCAACATCAGGTACACTGGACACAGCACCAGCTAATCCAGTAGCCCATTTTATTGAGACTACTGGACCCCCAGTTGTCCAACGTCCTCGTCGACTCACTGGCGACAAACTAAAAGCAGCTCGTGCAGAGTTCGACACTATGCTGAAACAGGGCATCTGCCGAATATCGAACAGCCCTTGGGCTAGCCCAATCCATCTCGTGTTAAAGAAAGCTGGAGGCTGGAGAGTCTGTGGCGATTATCGCAAATTAAACGCGCAGACCGTGCCTGACCGAAACCCGATATCACACATCCACGATGTCGCAGACCGCTTACTTGGAAAAACTTTATTCTCAGCAATTGACTTGGAAAGAACATATCATCAAATCCCTATGGCCGAAACGGACATTAAAAAGACAGCCGTCACAACACCATTCGGATTGTTTGAGTTCCTAGTTATGCCCTTCGGGCTAAGAAATGCCACGCACACCTTCCAACGACATATGGATCATATACTTCAGGGTTTAGAATTTGTATTCTGCTACATTGATGATATCCTCATCGTATCTGAAACGATGGATCAACATCGACAACACCTCAACATAGTGATCCAGCGACTTCAACAACATGGCATGCAAATAAATTCAAACAAGTCTTTATTTTTCCAATCGGAGATCAACTATTTGGGCTACACCATAAATAAGGACGGCTGCCGACCTCCACAAGAACGGGTTGCCGCGCTCCTCGATTACAAAAAACCGGAAACAATCGTTGAACTGCGTCGATTCCTCGGTGCTGTCAATTACTACAGGCGTTGCCTTCAACATGCAGCGCATCATCAGGCCTCGTTGAATAATTTTCTCCATGACAGCAAGAAAAATGACAACCGCAAGGTCCCTTGGACACCTGAAACGGAAGCTGACTTTGAAACTTGCAAACGTGACCTTGCAAATGCAGCATTGCTTTCCCATCCGAACTACAAGGCACAACTCGCACTAGTGACTGACGCATCGGACACTGCGATGGGAGCAACACTGGAACAATCAGATGGTGATCAGTGGTGTCCGCTAGGTTTTTTCTCGCGCAAACTAAGTCCAGCGGAGACTAAATATAGCGCGTATGACCGAGAACTACTTGCTATTTATGCCGGTATCAAGTTTTTCAGACATATGCTAGAAGGTCGGCACTTCATCATCAAGACCGATCACAAACCTTTGGTCTACGCTTTTGCGCAAAATTTGGACAAAGCCAATCCTAGACAATTGCGACATTTAGATTATATATCTCACTTCTCCACGGAAATAGTCCACATATCTGGATCGCACAATCTAGTAGCAGACGCTCTCTCACGTGTGAATGCCATCAATATGCCATTCACCATCGAACCGCATCTGCTAGCATCGGCTCAACTGGAAGATAATGAACTGCGTGATCTTCTCAAAAGCAACAGTAGTGGACTCCAACTTCAAAAGCTGACATTTGACTCGGTAACAGTTTATTGCGACACTTCAACAGGACACATTCGTCCGTATGTCCCAGCAGAACTACGTCAACAGACCTTTGCCTCTGTGCATGGACTTGCTCACCCGAGTGGTAAAGTCACTCTTCACCAGCTGCGCGAGAAATATATCTGGCCCAACATACGGAGAGATACAATTCAATGGGCACGTAACTGCATCGCCTGTCAACGGTCGAAAATCCAACGGCACACTAGGAACATGCCCATTGCAATCAACGTACCCAACGAACGGTTCGACCACGTTCACATTGATATTGTCATCATGCCATTGGTCAATGGTTATCGCCACTGTTTGACAATGGTAGACAGGTTCTCGCGGTGGCCAGAAGCAGCACCTTTGAGAGACATTACAGCGGATACGGTTGCCAGCGCCTTTTTCAACGTCTGGGTAGCCCGTTTTGGAACTCCCAAAACGCTGACTACTGATCAGGGTACACAGTTTGAAAGCGCACTGTTTCGAGCTCTCACTAATCTCATTGGGACCAAACGTATACGGACGACTCCATATCACCCGGCCTCAAACGGTGCCATTGAACGATGCCATCGAACCTTCAAAGCAGCACTAATGTGCCATCAACCATCATCATGGCTTGAATTGCTGCCAACGGTCCTACTTGGACTACGAACATCGCTCAAGGAGGACTTGAAAGCTTCTCCCGCAGAACTGCTATACGGTGAACAACTACGTATTCCAGGAGAATTCTTCACGAACGAAGACATGCCACCTGATCCTACTTATTTCGTAGAAAAATTCCGCTAACGCATGCGGCTCCTCCGTCCAACACTGACTGCTCATCACATCAAACGGAGCTTGTTTGTGTATAAGGATTTATACACATGCTCCCATGTCTTCCTGCGAGTTGACGCAGTGAGATAGCCTCTTGAGCCGCCTTACACGGGACCACACGAGGTGGTCAAACGCATCAACGACAACGTTTTCATCATCAAACTCAAGGGTCAAGAGGTTACCGTCTCCACAGATCGACTCAAGCCAGCCTACATCGCAAAAGATGACAACGAACAGCATCACCAAGACGTCCCCGTCAGAACGTACGGTCGCATACCACTTAACGACAATACTGGGAAGGGGGTGACTGTGGCGGTTATGAACACCACTTTGACCGTGGAGCGGCGCTAAGATCGACACGGAGAAAAATCTATGTATTCTTTCTTTCGATGACACCTGTCATATTACTTTTTGTATTGTATTGAGTGTGCAATAAAGTGTTTTTATACTATTGACAAACTCTTTTGGAAGCGCAGGACCGTTTGGAAGCACAGGACCTTTCAAGTAGGTACCAATCGCTTCAGAATTATGTTGCATGCGCCATCTATGGGCTGAACAAAGAAATTGGGTGCAATATAATTTGTTGATTTGACATATAGCTGCAAATTTCGAACAATTGAACGATAATTTCTGAAGACGTACTTTCAAAAGGCTTTATAAGTGTGCTCACAGTGTTCGCGGCACGTAAATAAGTTAATCTGCAGTTGTTTTCATCTCTTAAAAGTTTTGATAACAGTTAAACTGTCAGTCACAATAAGCTACACACAGTGTGCCACAATCGAGATAAGTATGGAGTGAAACGTCAAAATAATTTGTGGTACTAGTTTTGTATATGCAGTAGTGATGTGTCGGTCGCGACCGATTCGTTCATAAAGACCGCGTCAGTTACTATGACCGAAATGACTCAGTCCCGTATTTTAGTATGAATCGTTCAGTGCACGAAAGCTGTATAGACTCATTTATACTACCGGACCAATATGACATTTCCGTCGCGACCGACTCACAATCAGTATATTTTGAGTCATATAGATCTTTTGGGTGATGGTTTCTCGATTATCGGCAGGGTGATATCCATTGGATGTTTGAGTCAATGAATTGCTATAGCTTAAGCTTGTGAACTTGCGCTTATGAGTGATCCCTGCCGCTTATTATCGATTAACGAAGCGGTTTGTTTGCACATAACATTCAACGACAGTGTATTCTTGACTTATATTTTTTTAAAACTCATTTGTTTTGGGGTAAAGATTATTGTTTGTTGTTGTTTTTCTAAAGTTTACGTCAAAAAAAGTTATTAATCCAAATTTAATGTGTCTTTATATAACTTTTGTTCAAAGGTTTTTATCACAACAAGTTGAATACTGTCATTACATTGAACTTGGAAAGAAAAGAAATTACGCCCTGTAATTTAATTAACGCGTTCGGAACGAAGTTTTCATTTTGATGACTTATAAGGTTTGTTTAATAAGTTGAAAAAACCCTTTCGTAGACGTTAAAAACTTCATAGCGCATATTTACGTATTTTCATTAAAAATACATATGTACATATATGGAGAATACTGAAAAAAACCCAGCATTTTCATTTAAAGGTGACTCAACAAAAAATTTATTTAGACACTTCGAAACAAAACTACATGTACATGTACATGATTCCAGGATTAACAAGCCGCGCGGTGCAACCCTTGAGGTCCACACGGTCAACTTTCCAGTAATATCTACAAAAATATTAAAAATATTGAACACAAAAAAAATATTTATGAAACTAATAGTAATTTAAATAATAATAACGAGAGGTACTCATAACAGTAATTGAAATGAGTTAATATCAACCATATCATCTATTGGAGCGTCCATTGATTACGTAAGGCTTTTGTTGGTTGGGGGTAGATTGATTTGATTGAATATTCAAGCGGATCAATCGGTGGGGTCCTTTTCTACGTTATTTGTCATTTTCATATCGATGCTTGAAGGACAAAAGAGCGCTAGCAAAAATGAATGCGCTTTTTGTTATTACGTCGACTGAAGATATTTTCTCGCGAGGTGGCCATTTTGAATAGTTTTGTTCAAAATTGTCATGACCGGCATAATCATTGAATTTGTACTTTTTTACGATTTCACATCAATGAGACATACCAATTATTTCTTATTTTCGGTTGATCTTAAAAAACATTAAATATTCAGCCAATAATCAGTTTCATTGCATGTAAAAAGTAAAATTTTATGTGTAAAATAATGATGAAGGAGGTAATTAAAGCCTTACGAACACTAAAGCATTGATTAGCTCTGTCGGAGATTGAGAAAAAGAACGAACGCCGCCCTTCCAGGTTCTCATAATTTGTAGTACCAACACTGCCGTTCGTTCAGATTCTCACAGGCAACGGCTTAGCAGTGTCAGATTTGTTATAAGCTCTCATTTTAAGTACGTGAATCTTTAATTATATCAGCAAGTCAAGTCGTCACGAAGGGCGACAAGAAGAGCTGTCGCGGGTCGCCACGAAGCGGTGACAATTTGGTCCGTCGAGCCGGATCGTTCCGGCACTAGCATTTTTTTGGTGAACAACAAGAAGGTGTGCAGAGATGATCGAGAGGTCTAGAAGGGCCACACGCAGAAATGTCGGCATACCGCCGGCACGAAGCGACTCAGGTGAGGTCAGTAACCATCCGCATAGGGGACGTGAACTGCAGGGAACACCATTGTTCGAGCGTACAGAGACGCAAGGTGGAGAAGGTGGCATATCAGCTGCAGATAAGTGGCCATCAAACAATTCATTGGCGTCATCTCAACGAAGCGGCCGCAACCGAGAGTTACTGCAGATTGAATACGATAAACGCGTCCAACTAGCCGAGATGGCGGCTCAAGAGGACGAGCTGAAAGCAAACTTGGCACAATTAGCCCGAGAGAGGGAAATCGTCGAAATTTGCATAACATCGATGCGGCGACATTGCAAGCCTTTGCAGGCCAAATAGCGGGCAGCATAGCTCAAGACTTGAAGGACTTACAACATACAAGCCAACCAGCAGATTTGAAAAGGTTATTTTCCTCTCAATCGGTAACCCGAGATCTTGCGGAATTCAGTGGAGACCCAACGGAGTGGCCTCGATTTATAAGTCGTTTCAAAGAGACCGATTCTCTTTTCGGATTTTCGAATGAAGAAAACTTGGCGCGCTTAATTAAAGCTTTGAAAGGACAAGCCCGTGCAATATCAAAATCGTTAATGATTAGTTCGAAGAATGTGCCGGAAATATTACGTGTATTGGAGTTAAATTTCGGACGGCCGACCACTATTTTAAAAGTTTTAATAGACGAAGTGAAATCAGTGCCAAAAGTTAGAGACAATGATAGTGCAAGTGTCATTCAGCTAGCCAATAGTTTGGCCAATCTAGTGGCTAATGCTGAAGCATTAGATAAAGAAAACTATTTAAACAACGTAGTGCTTTTAGAAGAACTGGAGAAAAAGTTATCGGGTGCTATGTGCATAGAGTGGGCTCGTATTAAAGCCAAAACTGGTGGTGACTGTACAGTTAAAGACTTCTTTTTTTATGTGAAAAGTTTAGCCGAAGCTATGTCCTACATTGCAGAAGGTATACCGAACAGAGTAAGAGGATCGTTTCTCAATGCGACCTCTCGGGAAACTTCTCAGTCAGAAGCCAATTCCAGGAAGAGTACATTAGTCAAGTGTGCATTCTGTGAAAAAGGTCATCGCGATCAGTGCTGGTTGCTGGATAGGATGAGTCTCGACAAAAGATGGCAAATAGTGAAAAAGAAAATGTTATGCTTTTGCTGTCTTGGCCACCATCAACTTCGGGATTGCCAGAATAAGAAGCAATGCGGTGTAGACGGATGTGAGAGATATCATCATCGAGTGCTACATGGGTGGAAAAAACCCGAAAACCCTACCAACACCAGCCAAAAGGAAGTGAAACTGAATGGCAACGTAAACTCTGTACCTGAAACAGGAAGGCTACTTAGGATTCTACCCGTAAAACTCTCAGGAAGAAATGGAGAAGTTCGGACATATGCGGTTTTTGACGATTGTTCTGAAATCACCATGATGACGGAAGCCTTGCGGGAACAACTGAAAGTGGACGGCTCGGTAATCCCTCTAACCATCGAGTGGATGGAACGACCAATATAGATGACTCATCACGAAACGTTACATTGCGAGTAAGAGGAGATTTCGAAGGGAGTAAATCTTATAAGCTACGCAATGTCAGAACGGTGAAAAATCTCCATATTCGGCCGCAGTCGCTTGACATCAAACGTATCAAGGCGAAATGGAGCCATCTCCGAAGGCTCAAAATGAGTAGCTACGATCAGGCAGTTCCTCAGTTGCTCATAGGTATTGATCATCTGAGCTTAGCGACGCATAGAGATGTCTTAGAAGGTCCCGATCAAACGCGGTTAGCCACCCGAACGAAACTAGGTTGGACTGTAGGTGGAAAAATATGCACGAATACTAACGGTCAAGCAGTAATGTTCCATGTACGAGATGGTGAATGTAATGTGGATATTCACGCATTAATAAAGAAGTTTTTCAGCTTAGAAGGCTACGCAACTAATTCTACTAAAGAAATATCAATGTCACAAGAGGATAAAATTGCTTCGGCCATAATGGAAAAAACAACGCAGCGAACTGACGACAGGAGATGGGAAACAGGTTTGATATGGCGGCCTGGCGTAACACAATTACCTCCAAGTCGTACGCAAGCAGAGTTTAGGCTTCGAAACCAAGAGAAGCGAATGACGAACGACGAGAATTTTCGTGTGAAATATAAAGAAAAAATCAGCGAATACCTAAGCAAGAGATATGTATCGAAAGTTTCCGACATCGAAAACGCTGAGAAGTGTGCCAAATTGTGGTATCTGCCTCACTTTGCAGTTGTGAATCCCAAGAAACCAGAGAAAATACGTCTCGTTTTCGATGCGGCTGCGACCAATAACAACATTAGTTTGAATAGTCAACTGCTCACGGGACCCGATCTTCTTAACTCTCTTCACGCTATCTTATGGAGATTTCGCGAAGAAAGGTTTGCATGCACTGGTGACATCGCGGATATGTTCCATCGAATATATATTCGCAATGAAGATCTTAACAGCCAAAGATTCTTGTGGCGTGATGGAGATCAAAGGAAACCCTACCAGGAATATGTCATGAACGTGATGATATTTGGAGCAACATCATCACCATCGTCAGCCATCTTTGTTAAAAATAAAAATGCTGAGCAGTTCATAATCGAGTACCCGAAGGCAGTTGATTCAATTAAAAGGGACTTCTACATGGATGACTATCTAGGATGCTATGGCACGGAAGATCAAGGAGCAAAAATGGTGCGAGAAGTCATTCAAATCAACGAAAGTGGAGGTTTTCAACTGTGCCAATTCGTTAGTAATTCTCAAAATCTAATGCGCTCTATTCCCGAGACGCTGATCGATAGGAAGACAAAGATCCTGGGAGACAAGTCATAAACATCTGCTAGCCGAGTTCTGGGATTGCAATGGGACCCGGTTAGTGACAAATTGCAATTTTCGTTGGACTTATCCAAATTTCCAGATAAACTACTTGATGGAACGCGAACTCCCAGCAAGCGAGAAGTATCCAGACTAATCATGTCTATTTTTGACCCTTTGGGATTCGTCTCGCCATTTAAACTCAAGGGTCTGCAGAATGTTTGGAAGTCAGGTGTAGATTGGGATCAACATATAACTGAAAAAGTATATGAGCAATGGAAAGAATGGCTGATCGATCTACCCAAGTTGGAGTTCATATCAGTACCACGATGGTATGGTGGATTGCTAAGCGGAGAAGCAGAACTTCATGTATTCGTCGACGCTAGCAGTGAAGGATATGCAGCGGTCGCATATTTGCGGATAGGGGAAGAAAACCCGACCGTCATGCTAGTTGCATCCAGAGTTCGAGTTGCTCCAACCAAGACGCTCTCAATCCCTCGGATGGAACTCCAGTCAGCCGGAATGGGTTCCAAGCTGGGTAGCGCGTTACAGCTTGAGCTCCGAACTACCATCAAGAAAATACACTGGTCGGACTCAAAAACAGTATTATGTTGGATACGCTCTGAGGCAGGAAGATTTAAGACCTTCGTAAACAATCGGGTCGAAGAAATTCGGGAACACACAAACCCAGAGGAATGGCGATGGGTACCCTCAGAGGACAATGTAGCAGATGATGCTACGAGATCATCAACAACTCTCGATCTATCCAAAAGCAGTCGATGGTTCATAGGGCCTTCTTTCTTGGGGAAAAATTATGATAATTGGCCTCGAGAACGGAGGGAGAGTGCAATGGGCGTCAACATAGTCGACTTAGAACTCAGTAGCCGGGGCTCAGTGGCGGTAGTAGCGAAGAAAGTACATACTTATCCGTTACCCAATGCAAACAATTTTTCCAAGTTGACGAAGCTTCTTCGATGTACTGCGATCGTCATCAGAATCGGAAAGCGGTCGAGGCCAAGTAAAACAGCAGGACCTGTAAACATACGAGAGCCCATAACGGTGGACGAATTGAAGCTGGCTGAGCTTCAATGGTTGCAACGAGTACAATCAGACTCCTTTCCCAAGGAATTGAAGGAGCTTCAAGATACTGGCGTTGTCGGCAAAAACAGTCGCTTGGCTTCTATTGGGGTCTTCGTGGATTTAGATGGCATGATCAAGCTAAAAGGGCGTCTTGATAATGCCGCCATGCTGGACGAGCACGGGAAACGACCCGTGATTCTAGAGCCTGGTCATCGTTTCACGAGACTTCTCATCGACTATCACCATCAACGAAGCGCTCATAATCGACAAGAACGTGTGGTGAATGACTTAAGGAAGAAGTACTGGATTCTAAACGTTCGCAAGGCCGTAAAATCCGCATGGAATAGATGTCGTGAATGCGAACTTCGAAGGACTAAACCTACAAATCCAGAAATGGGACAAATTCCGCGGGCACGACTGCAGCCCTACAAAGCGCCTTTCAGCTACACAGGGGTTGATTATTTCGGACCTCTGTCAGTGACAGTAAAACGAAGTCGAGAAAAACGATGGGGTGTATTATTTACCTGTTTAGTAACTCGTGCGGTTCACCTGGAACTGTCTCCAAGTCTAGACATGGACAATTTTATAATGGCCCTTATGCGACTCATCAACCGTCGGGGAAGACCTGAAGAAATCTATTCGGACAATGGCACGAATTTCCGAGGAGCCGTTAAAGAATTGGCTAAGTCATTGAAAGAAATGGATCAAACCAAACTATCCGAACTGCTTTCGATCCACGGAATAAAATGGAATTTCATGCCGCCAGGTGCTCCACATATAGGTGGTTCATGGGAGCGACTAGTGGGTCTTGTAAAAAAGAGTTTGCAAGCTATTTTGAAGGAAGAAGCACCAAAGGAATACACTCTTTGGACGCTTTTTACAGAGGTAGAGAACATAGTCAACAGCAGACCGATTACATATGTCTCATCAGATCCAAAGGACCCACCAGCATTAACCCAGAATGATTTCATACGAAGTCAAACATTCTATGGACCATCTATTCCAGGAAACTACCAAAGCGCTGATGTGTACCTGAGAAAGCATTGGATATACGCCCAAACGAAAGCCGACCAATTCTGGAAACGATGGGTGAACGAGCATCTCCCAACCCTGATTCGGCGGGAAAAATGGCTGCGCGATACTACTCCTGTGAATGTCGGAGACGTTGTAATGATCGCAAACAACCAAACTCCGAGGAATAACTGGCAAAAGGCAATAATAGAAAAGGTATTCCCGGGAAAAGATGGCATTGTTAGAGTGGTGGACCTTCGAACACAAAACGGCGTGCTCCGAAGACCGGTAACGAGAATATGCCCTCTTGGCCTGAGAAGTAATAAGCAAGCTTATGAGGAGGGAGAAATGTCGGAGATTGAGAAAAAGAACGAACGCCGCCCTTCCAGGTTCTCATAGTTTGTAGTACCAACACTGCCGTTCGTTCAGATTCTCACAGGCAACGGCTTAGCAGTGTCAGATTTGTTATAAGCTCTCTTTTTAAGTACGTGAATCTTTCATTATATCAGCAAGTCAAGTCGTCACGAACGGCAACAAGAAGAGCTGTCGCGGGTCGCCACGAAGCGGTGACAATTTGAGTGTGAATTGAATGTTATGAAACGAAAAAGTGTAACGAAAAAGAGAGCTTATAACAAATCTGACACTGCTAAGCCGTTGCCTGTGAGAATCTGAACGAACGGCAGTGTTGGTACTACAAATTATGAGAACCTGGAAGGGCGACGTTCGTTCTTTTTCTCAATCTCCGACAAGCTCAATTGATTGAATTGCTTGATTGAAATTTTGTTGGTTTTCAAAATTTAAGCATTTTTTTTATAAAATTAAAACACTATTCAAAATCTGCTCAAATTATGCACAGATTATAAAACTTTGATTGACTTTATAACAAAGTCTTTAAAACAAAATATATAAACACTTTTTACATGTTAACTTTGAATGATTTTTTTTAATTTGTTTTTTTATTCGGAATCATGCATAAATTTTTTTGCTGGTTTCTCTTCAAAAGTTGATAGCAATGTATAAATTTTATAAACATTTATTATTGAGCAGTGTAAATCAGACTCAAAATTTATTTTTTATGAAATAAATTCTAATTTTTCGGATTTTCTTTTATTAAATTAAAAAAACGGCTGGAATGATTTTTTTAAAAAGTTAAAAACAGCACAAAAATGTTAGTACACGTTGATTGACACCTTTATGATGCAAATATCATATTTGGTTCGTGAGGTATATTGAATGATAAAAATGACCATGAAAATCATGATGATTTTTAATGATTTTTTAATTTTTAATTTAATATTTTACGTAGTTGTGGAAAAAAATTGCTGGTTGTCCAACAAAAGCTATTTGGAGTATATAAATTTTATATACATTAACTACTGCGTTTCGCAAATCAGGTTAAAAATTTATTGTTTATGAAAAAAACCGAATTTTTGCATTTTTTTTCTTGATTTTTTTCTTCAAAATTTGACAGATTCACAGAAATGATAATACGCATCAATTGACATCTTATTAAAGCAAATCGTATGTTTGGTTCCGGAGATATAACGCATGACAGAAATGACCTTCAAAGGGTCAAAACAACAAACTCCCCAGACCGAAGTGTCCCAAAAACTAATCAGCTCTTAAAATTGCAGAGACGCTTCGATTGACACCTCAACAAAGTCGATACGACTTCGTTTACGTGAGTTATGCTCGTAGAAAAACTGCCCGCGAACGCACATACGTACGTACGTACGTACATACACACACACACATACATACTTCTTTCTAAAAACACTTTATATATACTCTATAGACCTCAAAACGTAAACAAAAGTTGAAAATTTCAATTTCGATTTTCGAGGCGATTACAAGAACTTCCCATATACTGGGAAGTTAAAAATAAGGACACGCCAGCAAATGGAAAACCCCCAGCAAATGAACATGTGACTGTTATTATTTCTCAGAGCGAAAATACAGAAAAGGGCCCATCTTGTCAAAATGCTGGCTCTGGTGATACTAGTAAAAGCTTTTTAAAGCCTCAGTCATCAATAAAAGAACATTCGAAGAAGCCGCTGCCTTTCAGCGTATAAAAAAACCGACACACAGCTGGTGAAGATGATGGCGAAAGAATACCAGCAATTTTCGCTCGTAGAGAGTAATGCATTCTAATAATTTGTCAGTTTATTGAATCTCAATTATGCCCTCCCGTGTCGAAAAGCTGTATCTTCCGTTTTGATTCCACAAATGTTTGATGAAGTAGAAGAAAAGTTGAAACTAACTTTGAGTAGTGCAGATTGTGTATCGTTGACGATGGATGGCCGGACATGATCAAATAATCAAAGCTATATGGCTTTAACAGCCCACCTTATATCCGGTGATGGTAATGACATCAATTTGCAATCAGCTTTGAATGTAACGATGAAAGTCATGCGGCTCAATATTTAATGTATGAAATGAAGCGAATCATTGAAGAGTGGAATTTGATACATAAAGTTACAAGCGTTGTGAGCGACATTGCAGCCAATATTGTTGCAGCAATTCGGCAAGACAATTTGAGTCATATTCCATGCTTCGTGCAGACATTAAACTTGATTGTCCAAAATGGTACGAAAGAAATTAGTCAAATTCAATTAAAAGTCAAATCGATCGTTCAATTTTTAAAAACTAGCCCTCACGCAATGAAAAAGTTTCTTTCCGTTCAAAAGAAAATTCTGGTCACTGAGAAAAAATTGATACAAGACGTATCAACTCGATGGAATTCCACTTCCTTGATGTTTCAAAGGGTATTAAAAACTAAAGAACCTTTGATTTATTTCATAAATTAGTCAAATCGTAGCTTGTCAACACTTACCGAGGATGATTTCGTTGTCATAAAAACAGCCTGCGAAGTACTGAAATTTTTTCACAAAATCATTGAAGAAATATCAAGTGAAAAAACAGTTACTCTTTCAAAAGTCATGTTATTCAAAAGATCGTTGCTAAACTATGTTGCAAAATTTATAAAGTACCCAAACATTCTAAAGGAAGTCGAAAATGTGATGACAAGCATTCATAAAGATATAACAACGAGACTAAATAGCCTTGAGCAGAATTACCTTTATGGCCAATCATATTTATTGGAACCACGCTTCAATCTTTTATAGGCGAAGCAAATAGTATTGTTGTGACTGGGCAAGATAATTTATAGATAGTTACAGCTCCTTCTACTGCAACCGGCCACCATCTTGTTCCTTAATTTGGGGTGATTATGACTCAGATGTGCAGCTTTTTTTATTCAAATACTATACTAAAGTTAGCCTGTCAACTTCAAATGTATATGACAAGAATGACTGAAATGACTCAAATGTATATAATATTATTTTTCGTTCACTTTACGAAATGATTCAAACATACTGAGTTAGTAAACTGAACGACATATCCCATCTCTATGCAGTGCTGGCAGTGCCAGCTTGGCACCTCTATGCTGTGGTGGTGGTCGTTGGCGGATGCCAATAAACATTTGAGTGATCGAAATTTTCGCGCGAAATTTCAAAAGGAACAGGTATGATGCAAAACCTGTAATTCACGTGTGTTTCATATATGATTCACCATTTCACACTCATTTACTTAAAAAAATGTAACCTAACATTGTAACGTTCCTTTCAAATAACAAAGGTGCAGTTATGACGTTCACCTAGCACTCTACTGCAATACATAATCTGATTCCACTCCCGCACTATCTCTCCCTTCCATATACTACAAATGCTATTGACTCTTATTGATATACAATTTGTTTCGTTCTAATTGTGCACACAATGTCTGCATCACATCCGTTTCCCATCTAAGAACTAAATACGGCCACAATGAACTAAAGAACTAAATACGGCCAGCTGCTCCTCCACCTAAGATACTGTTGAGTTCTTGCGAAGTAAAACACAACCAATTCTAATCAGGTAATAAAAGGGAATTATGTATATTCTGGAATGGTACACTAATGAGAAATACGCGGGTGCTGTGGTCGGCTGCTCCATCTAGACTGCCTCCATCTTGCCCATCCTCTCGGGCCGTTGAGTGTGTATGGGTGGCCATGGTTGATGTGTGTCATTGCTTCCTTATGGGTATACAACACCCCCCTTGTTTCGAGTGGTGAACGCGAGTATATATCTTTGAACAGGTTTGGGAACCCGTGTCGTCCTTCTTAGGGGTGGTCCTGTTGGCTGTGCAGGTATTCCTTGGTGTGGGTTTGACTGCGATGGTGTTCGTGACAAATTTGAGTCACAATCTAGAATGATGTCATAGGAAAGCTGATCCAAATCGCAGTTAATTTCCTTGGAATCACGTTTCCTCATTTGATTCGCATGAAACCGGATCGTTCTATCCGTAGTTGGAACCGTGTAGCGAACCTTGCCTTGGCGACTCCTAAAGACTCCTGAAACTCATTGATATTGGTTATGGTGGTACAATTTAACGAACACAGTGTCACCAACATTAAATCGTATAATTTTCGCTCCATTCCGGCGATAGAACTGGATACTGCGCTGGAAAGTAACGAATTTGACACATTTTCTGGAGGAGGCCTTAATAAGTCAAGCAATGTACGCATTAGTCGACAAACAAGATTTTCCGAAGGTGATTTAGCTTCGGGACAATTTGGGTTTGCGGTTGATCTATAACTCAAAAGAAAATTAGATAAATTTTCATCTACGTTACCGTCTTCCTCCATTTTTTAAAGACTGCCCTTTAATGTATCCACGAATCTTTCTGCCTGTCCGTTAGATTATGGATGAAACGGTGGTGTAAAAACATGATTAATACCGAGCTCTTGACAGAACCTCCGGAACTCGATGGATGAAAACTGTGTTCCATTATCGGATACAATTGTTTCTGGAATTCCGAATCTCGCAAATGTTTCGCGAAGTTATTTGATCGTAACAGTTGACGTGGTGGATCGTGTACGGATAACTTCCGGATATTTTGAGAAAGCGTCTACAATGACTAAGTAATAATGGTCTGCGCTCGGTCCAGCGTAATCTATATGAATACGTTGCCATGGCGATGTTGGTGATGGCCAAGGAGACAGTTTTGTTTTGACTGGTGACTTTGCAGCCTCATTGCATTGCTTGCACATTCTAACAATTTGTTCACATTGTTGGTCTAAGTATGGCCAATACACGTAGCTTCTTGCGATAGCTTTCATCCGCTGAATGCCCGGGTGACATCTATGAAGTTGTTTCAATATTCGTTTGTGAAACTTTTTCGGTATTACTAGTCTATTGCCAAATAGCAGACAATTTTCGACGCATGAAATTGAATCGCGACGAAAGTAATATTGTCTAATGCCTTCATCAGTGATCGTTTTACAGTCCGGCCATCCGTGTATTGTGTATTTTCGAATCCTATTGATAACATCGTCCTTCTCCGATTCTGTTTTGATCATTGTGAAAGTTACGGGTAATGAATTTGTACATTCTACTATGAGCTGACGAACATCGACTTCAAAGTGTACTGCGCCCACGACGAATTCTTCATTGCGCTGTCTCGTATCCTTCAAAAGACGTAACAACATATCTGCATGGCCAAACTTATCGGTTGTCAAGTGTTGTATCTTGTAGTCATATGATTGCATAATGAGAGCCCAGCGTTGCAATCTATTTGCGGTGCAGACTGGGATACCCTTATTTGAACCAAAGATTGTGACCAGAGGTTTATGATACGTCTGTAACAGAAGTCTTCGACCAAAAATCATACGATGAAATTTTTTTACGGCGAATACTAGGGCAAGAGCTTCCTTTTCCACCTGGCTGTATGCTTTTTCTGCTTTGTTGAGTGCTCTGTGAGCATGTGCTACAGCTTTTTCGGAATTATCCGGGAACCGGTGTAGAATCACAGCTCCAATACCATAACTGCTTGCATCTGCTGCAACAATTATTGGTAATTCTGGGTTAAAATGAGTCAAAAGTAGATCTGATTTGAGCATATGCTTGAGTTTTACAAATGCTTGATCACACTCTTCCGTCCAATTCCATGGAACGTCTTTTTTTAGTAATGTGTCCAATGGTTGTCTGTGTCTACGCATCTCTTTTATGAATGTATTATAATAAGATATTCCTCTTAAGAATGACCATCTATTGGTGGTGGCATCTCTTGTATTGCCTCGACTTTTCCAGGATCCGGTCGACGTCCGTTTTTGTCGATGATGACACCTAAGTACTTGATTTGCGCGAGGGAAAAACTGCATTTATCAAAATTTAAAGTAATACCGTATTTTTCGATTCGGTTTAAAACCTCGAAAAGGTTATTGTTGTGTTCTTCCTGATTTCTGCCGAGCACAATTATATCGTCCAAATATGCAATAGCACCTTGCGCTGTGTTTAACATTTGGTCCATCAACTGTTGAAAAATTTCTGGCGCAGTTTTCGGCCCGAATGGTAACCGGTTGTACGTGAATAAGCCGCGATGTGTATTGATCGTGTGCAGCTTCTTTGATTCGTCATCAAGTGGAACTTGTAAGTATGGTCTAGTTGGCTAAATACAGTTGCACCTGACAATGACGAGAAAATTGCCTCCGGCACTGGCAGTGGATATTGATGAGGATTGAGCGACTCATTTAATCCCGTAGAATAATCTCCACATAATCGTAAAGATCCATTAGCTTTACGGACAGCAACGATTGGCGTTGCCCATGCTGAGGACTCTACTGATGCAATAATCTCCAACTCTTGTAGACGTATAAGTTCATTTTCAATATCTGGCAGGATCGCAAAAGGCGCCGGTCGCCTTGGTCTAAACACTGGTACAGTATTGTGTTTCAAATATAGATGTGCTTTGAAGCAGGCACACAACCCTAATTTAGTACTAAACACTTTCTTGTACTTTTGTTTGACATCTTCCCTGATATTTGGCATAACACTTGTTTTATTGCAAATGGACACTTGTGGCAGATTTCAAATTTTTAGCCGGTCTTTTTCATCACTCCCAAATAGATCCAACTCACTAGTAACGTAGCATGGCATCCGTGCCTTATTTTGCCGGAATTCCAGTTCGTACTCAAATACAACGATAATTTTGATTTTTCCTCCAGAGGCGCTTATGGCTTGGTTCGATGTTGCCATGAGTGTAGGGCTTCCAATTACTTGCCAAGTATTCTTGGAAATTAAAGTTAAATCCGATGCGGAATCAAATTGAAGCGTTACCATCGTACCATTAAGCCGCACTCGAATATACTTGCGATTTCGATTAAAATCTACTCGATTGACACTTCCAGTTGATTTATTTTTATATTTCGCCTTACTCTGCCTACCCGGTGGCCTAGGTGATAGGGATGGTGCGTTACAATACCCGTCTCGATGTCCCTTGTTTCCACATCTGGTGCAAATGTGTTGTGTGTAAGTACAATTGCGTACGTAGTGAAGCTCACCACAAAACCAGCATGGTGTTCGAGGCACATTTGGGTTGGGAGTGGTACGGTTTTTGTCGTTTCGAGCTGGTTTCGCGTTTCGAGCTGGTTTTGTGTTAACCACATGCACATTGTTTGACTGTGTTGGCTTAGTTGCAGCCGATGCGATCATGGCTGAATCATGTTTCTCATTGATTATGTGTTGGCATTCTTCAGCTAACGCATCCAATGATATAGTCTGCGCGTCTAATTTCGTTAGCAGCCGTGCCCGAATGTCGTTGTCTCTAGATGCGTGTAGTCCGCATACAAACATAAGGCACTTGAATTGCTCAGCGTTGATTGATGATAGTTCGAATTTTTCGCATGCCTTATTGATTTTGCCGGCATACGAAACGAAATCATCTGTCTCGCTCTTGACCATTTTGAGGCATTGGTATCGATGATTGAACAATGAGGAGCGGCTACCAAATATTTTGGTTAGGGTGGTAATTGTATTGGCAAACTTTACGTCTCTTGGATGAGTTGGTAATATGTAATTAACATACCGCTCATATGTTGTCGGACCGAGTTTCCGAAGTAAAAGCCTTACCCTGGCCGCCTCGTCTAATGATTTCCCGTCAACCAAAAGCAAATCCTCGTATCTGTTGTACCACGCTTCAAAAGTAAGGTCTTCTTCTGCGTTGTAATGGTACTCCACCATGCTTGCAGCAAGTGTTTCCAATAATTCCGGATTTTCTCCGGAAGTTTCCATCGGAGCCGTTCTTTGCCCTTTCTGGGATGCTGCTAGTGTTTTTGTGAGGTGTTTCATGTGCAAATTTTGCTGCGCGAGCAGTTTTGCGATGGCTTCGGCATCCATTTTCGTAATATATGTAAGGTTATTTCACTCTGCAATCACTTTGTCTTTAGATCTTTAAAACACATCCCATCCTCGTCGCCACTGTTGAGTTCTTGCGAAGTAAAACACAACCAATACTTATCAGGTAATAAAAGGGAAATATGTATATTCTGGAATGGTACACTAATGAGAAATACGCGGGTGCTGTGGTCGGCTGCTCCATCTAGACTGCCTCCATCTTGCCCATCCTCTCGGGCCGCTGAGTGTTTATGGGTGGCCAGCCGCTGAGTGTGTATGGGTGGCCATGGTTGATGAGTGTCATTGCTTCCTTATGGGTATACAACAGATACGAAAGTACATTTTAAAAAAATAATGTAGGAGAAAAAACAATGCATATAATTTTACAATTTTGCAACATGATGTGAAATTAACACTGTTTCATAGTAAATTTTGGAAAATCGATGAAAGTAAAATCTTGAAGTTTTTAGTAGATTTATTTATTTATTTCACCAAAACAAGGCAATCACATGTTATAGAATATAAAATTACAACAAATACTTAACCCTAAACTACATGCTACACTTTACAATAATTTACACAGTTTTAAGCACGTCATGGATAATGAAGGGCTTTATAAATACAGGATTTAAAATTGAACTTGGGGATGGAAGGGGAGTAGTGTTTGCTCAAAGTATTTGAAATCTTACAGCACCTATTAACAGGTTCATTATCTGCATACTTAGTAAGATGCTGGTATTCAGTACGTAAACGTGTATTACGCGTACTTCTTGCAGGCACATTAAGATTTATTTTTTTCGTCAAATACTCCACATTAATGTGGCCCCTTATCATCTCAAAGGCAAAACTAGAGGAAGATACTGTTCTTCTGGCTTTTAGAGTCGACAAATTCAGAAGCTCCAATCTAACTACATAATGAGGCAAGATTTGATAGTCACCAGGGCTATATGGGTCCTTCAAAGCAAACAACAAGAATCATTTTTGGACTTATTCTATTCTCGTATCACGAACTCCAAAAATTGGGTTCCATTCATTACAGCCATATCCAAGTAGTGGGCAAACCAGTGAGGTAAATAATGATTTAGTTACCCACAGATTTTTAAACTGTTGGGCTCGTTTTTTAATAAAGCAAAGCTGTTTATTAGCTTTGGAGAGAATAGTATCGTAGTGCAAATTGAAACTTGGTTTCTTGTCTAGAACAACTCCAAGGTCAACAATGTTTTCTTTCCTATACATTACCGTATTTTTCAGAACGTATGCATTGTTCAAGGTTGTGGTTTTGCGGGAAAAAGTCATTATATGACATTTCCTAACGTTTAGATAAAGTTTGTTTACATCACACCATTGTTGGAGGGAAGGTAGTTTTGATTGGAGGAAAACAGTATCAGATTGAGACTTAATGGTGTGATATATCTTGAGATCGTCAGCGTAAAGAAGATGTGATACGTCCGAGAGTTTTTCAGATAAATCTGGTATAAAAACATTAAAAAGAAGAGGGCCGAGGTGACTGCCTTGAGGTTCACCAGAATGTACGAGAATTGGCTTGGACAAATATCCTTGAAATTTTACTAATTGACTTCTGTCTCGTAAGTGGGAACTGTATCGATTGAGCATAGAGCCGGTGGTTCCTATTTTCTGCAATTTGGAAATCAGGATGGAGTGATCAAGCCGGTCAAATGCTTTAATAAAGTTTGTGTAGAATGCGTCAATTTGGTAACTCATCTCCATTTTACATAGGACATCAGAAACTAAATCCATTAGATTGGTTTTAGTTGATCGGCCCTTGCGGAAACCATGTTGTGGTTCATTCAGAAGAAGCTCAATAATAGCTGAAAGTTTTTCGCAAACGATTTGTTCGAATAATTTAAGGATTATAGATAGTATGGCAATACCTCTATAGTTCAGGACAGAGCGCTTGTCATCACTCTTGAATATAGGAGTTATATGGGAAAATTTCCAATAATTTGGGAACTTCTTAGGGTCTCTGATTATGTTTTCGCCAGTGAAATTTACGTAGCGTTCGAAGGACTCGCAGTATTTGATTTTATAATTTTCTGACGAAACAAAATATTTTTTTTTAAAATTCTCGCTAGCATTGTTGTTCAGCTTTAGTAATTTATAGACTTTGTTTCTCTCATTCCTTAGTGCGCGCAGATTGTTGTCTAGTCAAGGCTCAGATAACTTTTTCTTCTCCTTAATTTTAGGTACGTACCTTTCAACGGCCTCAAGAATTATTAGGTAAAATGAGGATACAGCCTCGTCCAGGTCTAACGTTGAAAGAGTGCCTAACCAGTCAACATTGTCAAGGTGAAGTTTAATGCTTTCGTATTCAGCATAACGAAAATCATATACAATATTACAATTGTATGATAAGGGAGTTTGAGCTTCAGTAGTGGAGAGTTCAACTGTGAATGCTGTGTGGTGAGGGCTGTTAGTGAAGAGATGCTCCTCAGCATTAGTAGGACTGACCGCTACATCGTCATAAGTGTTGGTGAATATTAAATCCAACCAATGACCGTTTTGATTGGGACTGGGAGCGATTTGCTGTAAGTCATTGCCATAAAAAGCACTTACCAGATTCATATCACAAGAGTCGAGAACATTTGTAGGGAGAAGACTGTTATCATCTCCGTCCGTCATAAACGATAGATTGGGGCGGTTAACAATATTATTTTGTCATCTTCATTCAAGGATGCGGATATAGAAGAGATTATAATGAAAAGGACGTTGTAAGCGGCTTCGTCAGATCTGGGAGTAATGTAGAAAATGCCGATGTATAGGTAGTTTCTCTCGAAAGAAACCCTGATAATTGTACGCTGGAAACTCTTTCGAGGAGTAGTGTGGGCAATTACACCGACATACTGGAATTAACTGCAATTAAAACACCTCCCCTCGACTTTGCGTAGCAATGCGATAATCACGGTCGTCTCTATATATTCCCCAATTTTCTTGGAGAATTTCCTCGTTTTTATAAGAATCACTCAATTAAGTCTCCGTGAATGCTAGGATATTAAACCGACAAGATTTCACGTCAAGAAAGATCTTATTTAATTTTCCCCTCATTCCACCACAATTATGGTAGAAAAGCTTGAGGCTGACTCGCGAGGATGAATTGCTAGGAAAAATACTTTTTGTGCTCCACTCTCGGCTTTTGAAGCACAGAAATGTGTTTAGACCTAACATAGGAACTGTAAGTATTTAGTTCTTGTTTGAATTGACTTGCATAGACTCCCATTTGCTCATGATATTTTATGAACAGCAGGTTTAACGCATCCAAGTCAACTGGAAGACCCTCTTGATGGAAAATAACTTTCAGACTTGTTTTAGTTTTACCCTCAAAACAAGCCGTATCTGAAGCATTACGCATGTATGCTAGGAACAAACGAACATTTTCGTAAATTCTGCGATCCCGAAGTCTTGAGAGGATATATCTTCCTTCAATATCATCGCAGGAGTTAACTGTTGCTTTGACAACAGGGGGAACGAGTGGGTCTAGGAAGCCTGGATCAGCATTCGCCGGCTTAGTAGACGTTGAAGTAGTTGGAAGGATTATTGACCCCTCCGTAACTGGAACCAGGTCTTCACCACGGACAAAGTTACTGTAAGGAGTACGAATTGTTTGAATTAAGGGTAGTTTTAAAGAGAAATTCGGGTAATGTATAGGAACAGGGGTCTTGGATGTGTCGTTATTAAGTAGGGTAGTAGGTTTTGTTTGTGAAGGTCCATTTGAAGAACTGTCTTTGTTTGTGTGTATGATATCAACGTCAGTCAATATAGTCGAACTACACTTTCTACTTAGACTAGTAATATTATTGTTTATGTTCATATTTCTACCGATTTTGGTCGAACTTATCCATTTCCTAAACCTCATACCATTCCACATTTGGCTCAATTTCAATCCTTTCGAGTTGGTTACTCACCACGCATACCGTGATGTTACGGAAACTTTGAAGATGTTGCCAGAACTCTTCTTATTGCTGCCTCGATGTTTTGATGAAAAGCTTGGTGACTAAGTACTGATGCATCCATTTTTCATCAGCAGTCCTCGGAGCTCCCTTGACAAACAACTCTTGCATTTGAGAGTTCTTTCGATGTGTGGCAGAGAATTTTTGGTTTGGTTAGAGTTTGAACTTTAAATTTTAGTTATGCGTCTATGCCATTCTTCTTCAGACCAGTAGGTTTCGAATCTGAAAAGTTTCTTCGTACAAATATCTGAGGATTTTGGGGAAGATGCAAACATTTGTAAATTTGATTTATTGAGAGACTTTTTTAGGGGAGATGTGGCCATATCCATTTTTAGATTGAGAGTATTTTGATTCAAGTTGTTTATTGCAATCCTAATCTCGCCAAGCAGCAGTTCGTTATGTAACGACAACTTAGAATTTACAAGTATGTGACAGTTGTTATTTTTATAATTTTTTCACATACAGCAGTAAATCTGCTTCCGAAGTTGTCTAAAACACTATAAAATTGTGCTTCAGCTTATTTTAATAACGCAGACTTTTGCTTTAAAACTTTTTTTCAACCTTCGATCGATCGTAATCTGGACTACTCAATGATGAACCTCTAGCAGCAAGAGTTTCATTAAAGGATGATAAATTGAGTTTTGTCTCATCCAGAGCTCTATCAATTTTATTTGAATTTGAATTCGTGCTGCTTTTGTTGATTGTTGAGGCCAACCCATCGAAACACCTAGCCATTTCAGTAAAGCTTTCAGTGCTCACTTTTGTCTACGTCTGGTCCTTGAAAATGAAATTATCTTTGTCCAAGTTAAGCTGATTGATATGGCCTACTATGCTGTCATACATGCATTTTAGTAAGCCTTCTAAATTTTGGCAATCAGAACATATAAAGTGCTCGTCTTAAAAAGCATTTTTCCAATCTCCTAGCTAGAGGAGTGATGGCTGCTGGCATGACAGCTTAGTTCGGCGCGTGATGTCGTGGATGCGTTCTCTAGCATCAGTTTCGAATCTCATTTCCAGAGATTCAGCCATCTATTGCCCGATTTCATACCAAAAAAAAAATTATCAAACAAAACATACTATACGTCTTGTGAAGCTTTACCTCCTACTTTACTTAACCAAAGAATTCTCGCGCGCATACCGAGATTATACCGCGTTCAAGACCTACCCGAGAGTTAAAAATTCCGTTACGTTGCTTCGTTCGAAATTCCGAAACTACTCAACAAAAAACAAAAATCTGGGCTGGGCGTGCTACTCCCGGTAGTTAGTAGTAGTAGCTCGCATGGCCTAGCCCTTGCATGTCCACATATGGTGTGCGCGGAAGGTCCACCAATACTTACCTCAGTCGGGATGAATCCTGTTCCTCGGAGCAAGATAGAGGGAGGAACCTTTGAGAAACTCTTGCTGATTAAGTTTTTAGTCCATGTTAATTTTTTTTCCATTAAACTTTCTGTAAATCGAATAACTAAATATAATATGAAGCACATCAAAAATATCTATTTGATAAAGTTTTTATTATTATTTATCATCTGTGACGTAAACATTTAAATTCTTTACTTTCTTAACTGAATTGATTCTAGTTGTGTATTCTTACTTATTAGTTATTCTTCCTTTAGCTTTTATTTCACGAAAATTCAATTTTCAGGTTTCGTTCGTTCTGCAAATGCTTTACATGAATTTGTAGTTTGATTTCAATTGATTATACATGGCTTATTTTATAGTGTGGGGGAAGGAGGAAGGGTGTGTATGTATTGTTTTCGTAATTTTATAAATTACTACGATGCATAATTAATCGTTTCACCGCAAACGGTCAATCAATTGTGACCCTTCAGTTCGACTTGGTTTTATGTCGGCCCTTTGCATAGTTTACGACCTAACAAATTATGTTGCGACTTGCTTTTTAATTTAAATAATCCATGTTCAATTTTAATCGAAATAAGATGAGTTTGTCCACATTCCACGTGCGAATTATAATGTTAAGGCAATTTTGAACTTAAACCGAAAACATATTTATGTTTATATCCTTTATCTACTTTCTTACGATGTAAACATTACATATGCAAATAGTTCAACACAAATCCGTCGGCACCTCTGCTTTCTCCTGAACATTAATAGAAACCAACATTATGCTATTGTTGATTGGGTACGATAAAAAAATCCTACATCTCAATTGGACTTGCTGCTGATTTGATTTTCGCCTCAATAATCCAAAACGTTGTTTTTGGTTGCAAATTTAGTGAGACTGGAAAATGCAAGACGACCTACCCGACGACAAATTTCCGGGTTCTTGCATTCACAAAACATAAAAATTTTTATTAATGTTCAAAGAATGTCGTCAGTGTGCAGTGCTGGTTGCTTTTTCACTTCAGCTCATAGCTCACGCGCTCTCCTGTCAGACGATGTTCGGTTTATTCGGTTAATCTTGTAGCCGTTAACAATAATTGGAATTACACCGTATTTTGACACTGCGAAACTGTTTTTTTTTCACGCAACTTCGGTGAATCAACGATTTTTGCTTGGAAACTGCCACGCATAAATTTTCAGTCATCCGATCTCCTCTTGAAACTAAAGATATTCAAGAAAAGACCATGGATTAACGACAAGTGCGCTTTTTATTCTTCTTCTCGTCCAATGGCAATATAACATTCCGATTCTTTTCCATATTCAAAACTTCACGTTGTGTTTGATCATTTTTGAACAACACTCCACATGATTTTCAAATTGGTTGAACCGCACATTATTCAGTATCCAATTTATTTACGCAGCATTGAGTAGTTCAACAGCAAACACACTTTAGTATCGTTTTTGCAATAATAGGTACGTACTTGTACTTGCCCAAAAAAACTTATTTTTATTAAAGGCTACTTTCACCACACGTGCTTCTCCTTTTGATAACTACCCAGTAAGCTTCCCTATCTCATTCCCACTTTCAATTTTTTTTCGTGTCGAAACCCTTCAAGGTTACAACTAACAACCTCAACCCACGTTTTTGCTCAAAAAAGTCTCTACGCGGATCTTCGACACGAACAAGACTCCTTGTCTACCGCCAGCGACACCACTTCCGATCCGATAACGGTTCTCTCGCAAGAACTGGTCAGGTTGCTGCCAAAGCAGATTCACTTGTTCAAAGGGTGTGAGCTTTGTTTTCAAGTCGGCTTGAATGGGGTGCGATGTTACCACCTGTGGACAAACCATGCCGAACACCATTACAAATTAACTATTCGATTTAAATCAGAAAAAATTTCGTACCTGTTGCTTATTTTGAATCCAGTTAACTTTCATCTATGCGTTATCATAGCAGCATGAAGTGTTGAAAAGTCAATTTTTCTGTTTATTTGTCGCTTTTCAAACGCATTGAAATTTTAATCAAAAAATTTTGCTAGCATCCTGCTATTCATCCTACAAATGTTGAAGTTTTACCATGATACGTAAATGCAACTCAAATCGCACTATTTCCCTTATACTTTCTTGCGTCTTGTATTAGTAGAATTTAAAACAATCAAGTTCATCTAAATCGAACTTCTTCTTGACGGAAAGCATACATTTCTTCAAAGGTTCTGTACTTTTGAACAAATTGAAGTAAATTTATCCATTTTTAGGCTGTTATTGTTTTAGATGTTGCAGGGCGTATAAATTTTCTTCATTCTCTTTTCGAATTCTAGGAATTCTCTTTGAATCGATAGTTCCTTCCATAAACAACTTTGGTTCGTAATACAACCCATCGTATTTATAAGTTCGTTAAGTTTAAGTTAGTGAATTTTTTTTACCATTTCTCTTATTCCTTTTTTTCTTTATTTACATATTTTAATCTACATTTTCCCTTAACATATTTTTGAGCCACTTAGTTGAGGTTTCCTGGTTGATCTAGATCCTTGGTAAAAATCAATAGCAGAATATGGTGTTATGCTCTCCGCAGTACAGGTTCAGCAGCTGTACACCACCAGTGAAAAGCCTAACCATTTAGAACGAACTTCAACCGGAAGGGATGATGCATCCCGCAAGTGTCGATTGCACCGAGCTTTGTGTAACATGAAAGAAAAGAAAAAATGAACTCTTACCACAATTATTACTCTCATTTGTTCGACACTGCTGTGGAGATTATGAAAACACTTTACTATTCCATTTTATTTTGATCATTATAAATTTGAATGCGCAGTGAGAAGTAAAGTTTTATCTTTTTCATTTAACATAATTATAAACCTTATCATTAAAATAAACTTCACAATATTAAATTCAACAAACATTGTACAACAACAAGTTGTTGTAATCGGGTCGATAGTCCAAATTGAAAGGTTCAATGCACTAATCTCATGAATGCCTTCATGGCAGGGCCTTGGCCACTAGTTCTTACCCGAATGCATTAAATGGTACATAGTTGAAAATTTTGTTTAGTTCATAAAAGATGAAAGATTGGAGTTTAAAGGGCAATATTTAATTAGATCGCACTCCATTTTCTTTGGTTGTCAAAAAAGTTGAATTTAAGCTAGATTTTGGTTTCTCGTTCAAAGTGAATGGAAATTACTAGAGACATTAAAGCACAAATAATATGATTTAAGAAGCGTGAAGGAATAATTGGCAAGCAGGAAGTCCTTACGCACGTACGTATGTACGTTCGTGGACAGTTTTTTTTACGAGCATAACTCTCGTAAACAAAGTCGTAGCGACTTCGTTAAGGTGTCAATCGAAGCGTCTTTGCAATTTTAAGAACTGATTAGTTTTTGGGAAACTTAGGTCGGGGGGTTTGTTGTTTCGCTACTTTGAAGGTCATTTCTGTCATGCGTTATATCTCGCGAAAAAAAAATACGATTTACATTGTTTAGGAATCAATCGGCGCGTATCAACATTTTTGTGAATCTATCAAATTTTGGAAAAATGCGTTCGAACCGTTTTTTAATTTATTAAAAATAAGGGGAAAAATTAGGTTTTTTTCATAAACAATACGTTTTTAACCTGATTTGCAAAACCTAGTAATCAATGTTTATAAAAAATTTATACTCCAAATAATCTTCGTAGAAACACCATCAAATTTTCCTTTCATGGTTACGTAAAAAATTAAATTAAAAATAAAAAATCTTTAAAAGTCATCATGATTTTAAAGGTCATTTCTATCATTCACTATATCAGATATAATATTTGCATCATTATGGTGTCAGTTGACGTGTATTAACATCTTTGTGACGTTTTTAACATTATAAAAATTTGTTTCAGGCGTTTTTTTAATTTAATAGAAGAAAATGCGAAAAATTATGGTTTTTTTCATAAAAAATATTTTTTAACATGATTTCCACAGCACAGTGATACCAGTTTAGAAAATTTATACGTTCTTATCAGTTTTTGAAGAGAAACCAGCAAAATTTTCTTCCATGATTATGAAAAAAAAAAATTAAAAAAAAAAACCATTCAAAGTTACGATTTAAAGAGGGTTCATACGAATGATATTACTTTATATCTTTTATTCTGAAAAATTGTTGTAAATTCAATCAAAGTTTTAAAATATATATATAATTTGAGCAGATTTTTAATAGTTTTTATATATATCACACCTGTTTATCTGGTCCTAAAATGCTTTTTTTCGTGTGCCTTGACCCCTTTCAAGACGCAATAACTCCCGACATGGTACAGTGATCAAAACAAGCCTAAACTGCCTAAAAGTTATTTTCGGACGAACATCGCCGTAATAGGGGAAACCAAGATGTTGACGCGCGCGAAAATTGATTCCCCCTTTTCAACGTCGTTTTTGACGTGTAACTCTTTTAATATTGACAGCACGTGAAAATGATGTATGCACAACTTACTGGAAATTGAATTTCACACAAGTTTGTCATATTTGACTTTTTTGTGGGGGCGGTGATTTCCAAGATTTTGGGCCGTCACTTTTTTTTGTTCTCACGATGGCGTCAAGGGGATTGGAGCTGCCACCCCAGAAACTTCAATTTAAACTCACATAAACGCATACTACTCAATGCAAAGAAAAAATTTCTGCCTGCTAAAATGCTCCGTGAGTTTTGCAATGGGGTGTTTGCCATCGGAAGCCGATCATTTGGCCTAAAAATGCGTTTTTCACGTGAGTTTTCCCCCTTTGGGATTCAATAGCTCCCGCCAGTGTACAGCGATCAAAACTATCAATACCTCAAACGACTTGCGACAAAATTGCCATAAAGTTATTTCCAATGTGTTTTGGCGTTAAGGTGAAAACAATGAAGCTGTGGCGCTCGAAAGATGTTCTCCCCTTTTTGGATGTCGTTTTGAGCTTGTAACTCTTTTATCGCTAAAACCACTTAAAAGTGATGTATACATGACCTGCTGCAAATTAAATTCTTCACGAGTTTACTATATAAAACTTTCTTGTGGGAGCCATGGTTTCGGAGATATGGGGGATATCCCAATATTTTTGTTTCCAAGATGGAGCCCAGAGGATTGGGGCTGCGACACCAGAAACTTGGATTTAAGCTCACAGTAAGACATAGTACACGTGCAATTCGGCTGCATTAAAAAATGCTCCGCGAGTTTTGCAACGGGAGGTTCGTCACCAAAATTCGATTATTTGGCCTAAAAACGGGTTTTGACGCGACTTTCTCCCCTATGGGATGGAATAACTCCCGTTAATGTGCATTGATTGGAACAATCAAAACCCCAAACTATTTGCGACAAAATTATCTTAGAAAAGTATTTGAACGTGTGAAAGTTGTGGCGCCCGAAAGTTATTCCTCTTTTTTTTGGTGCGGTTTTTGGATTGTATCTTTTTTATTATTGACACGACGCAAAAGTTATATAAGGACGACTTGCTGAAAATTATATTCTACGCAAGTTTGCCATACACAACTTTCTTGTGGAAGCCACGGTCTGGGAGATATGGGGGTGCCCCACTTTCTTTTGTTTTCAAGATGGAGTCCAAACGCCATCATCGGGGATCCCAGGAAATTGAACTTGAGCTAATTATAGCATTCCACACGCATTGCAATAAAAAAAATTGCTGCCTTTTGAAAATACACGGTAAACTCCCAATTGACTGGACTAATAGTGATCTGGTGTAGGAATGTTTACAATGTTTGACCAGTTGACTTTCTCTCCGGTTGCCTGGAGTCCAAAAAATTCTAGTTCACACCCACGGCCGGTGAAAAAATGAGTTGGATATTGAACTGGATTTTTACCGTCAAATTTTTGTCAATGATTCTCAGGGGACTGTGAAAGCCCCAATACAGCCCAAAAAGTCATTGTATGATATGATAAGCATATCGGTGGAATATTTGGGGTTTTCGGTTTCAAATCTGAATATGAAACCAACGTTACCGATACGCGATTGCTACCGACAAACGATTCATAGTTTTTGATTTCAAACATCAAAGCCAATCATCTATAGGACAAATGGTTTGAACAGGATGACGAAACATCCCATACAGCAAGTTAGCCCAAAACATAAATGAGCACAACCTTTGCTTAACGAATCTCTCAAGAATTAGACCTATAGCCTGGCCATCTAGATTATTTTATTTGACTTGGATAACCTTATGTGAAAATACGTCAAATCACTTGTCTATCCTGATAAGCAAGCGTCCATTGATGACTTGAAAACCAATCTTTGATGCGTTATAAGCGAAATAAGGCTGACTTTGCTGGAAAAAGTGTTTCGAAACTGGACCGAAAAATAAGCACGATGGTCGTATGCCAAAAATTATATTTGAGCTCTAAATTCCTTAAAATTTGCAAGCTAATAAGGCAAGAAATTGATAATTTTCATAGTTTATTTCTTTTTTTTGTTTATGCCTCAAAAATAACAACCAATATATCGTGTTTGGTTTATTGCTTTGAATAAGCTGATGATGATGTAACTTGTGGCTTTGCATTAATAAAAACTTGCTTCTTGTTGGATATATTGTTATAATATACAATCAATTCATATTTCATAATTAAAATTCTAAATTTATTTTTGCTGTGTGGCAAGAATTCCAATTTTGATACATTGTTGACGTTGGATAAAGATGTGGCATGTTATACATGAAGTTGATCAAGCTTCGGTTTCATATTGAGATTATCGTCTTCAATGTACACAATATTATTGTTATCTGGCTTTTTTTTAACCGGCATACCCCTAGTTATTGCCGATATTTTGCTCATTTTGTCATCTTGTTCAAATGGAATCATAGCTTTTAAAATATCAGAATGAATTTGAATTCTAGATAGTGCGTTTGCGTTAGTGTTTATTTGACCAAGTTTGAATATGATGTCAAAATCATAATCTGAGCAATCTAGTAAGCTTAGAAGAAAGGTGTATATGAGAGGGTAATGACACCAATAGTCGCTTGTCGGTAACCACAATGAATTTTCTACGGTATAAGTAGAGTTGAAATAAGTTTATGCCCCTTTGAATTGATATTTATTCTTTATCAATTGCTGGTTGCTGTCAATGGCTAACATGCAAAATAGAAGAGCAAATCGTTTCCAATCTTGTCAAGCGACAAGACTGCTGCAGGAGCATAGTTCGATGCGTCTGTGGATGTTAATTAAATATTTTGTAATTTCAGCAAAATTAGGGATGAATCGCTTATAATTATCGTTAAATTCAAAGAATCGACGTTCTTCATCTGCATTTTTTGGAACAGGATGGTTTTTAATGGTATCGTTATTCGCGGGGCCGGTTTTTATACCTTCGTTTGTAATTAGATGTACCATGTAAACTACTTCAGATCTCAGAAACTGACATTTATTTGCGTTAAGTTAAAGATTGTATTTACGAAGTCGATTGACAGTTTTTATGATATTTAGGGTATAGCGAACGATGCTTCAACCAAATATTATGGCATTTCCAACATATAGATATGCTTCAGAGCTTAGACTTGTCAACGCGATAGTTAACATTCTTTGAAAGCTATTTGATGAAATTTTAAATTCATAAGGTAAACGTTTAAAATGGGAATGACATTTTCAGTGACAAATGATGTTAGCGTTCTGGATTCCTTTTTCAATTCAATTCGAAAGAACGAGCTGGTCATATCAAAAGTAGAGAAATATTTGGCTTTGCTTGCTTTATCTAGGACATTTTCCAATCGTATTAAAGGAAATTTGATGTTTTTTTATTTCATCGTTTGAGGTGCCGCCAATTCATTTTGTCAATTGATATTTTCTTGGGTACAAACAGTAGTGGTGAATTATATGGACTTAAGGTGATTATAGACGGTGAGACACGTCTCATGGGACAAAGCCATATTTGACATGAGACAAGCTCATTCGTGTTTACATGGCATGAGATATGGGTCTGATGAGACATGAATTTAGTTCAATGAGACGATACATGTTGTGAGTTGTCTCATGCGTGTTTACACGATTATGAAATTGTATGTCTCATGAGAGATATTTATCAGATGACGTTTGATTTGTGGAAAATAATGAATTTTCGATTGTTTCACATGGCGTACAATTTTAACCGGAAAAAATTATTGTTGGGTTATTTATCGGTATGTAAGGAATTAAGTTTGTTTGAGCCGCGAAGGAAATCGCGTAAGGTGTGGAGTCGAGAAATTTATCTCGACCGCAATCGAGAAAACGTGTTCGAAAAACTAATGACAAAGTTTAAAAATGAGGGTGAAGACTTTTATCAAAAATTCGTTAGAGTAACGTATAGTGAGTTTGAGTTTCTTCACCAGAAGATTAGATACAGGATTCGGATAACATGACAACACCAACAAATCAATATTAACGGGAGAACGTTTAGCTGCTACTTTGTGGTATTTAGCATCAGGTAAATGCCTAACTGCAGTTAATTTCTTTTAGTGAAATGATCTTATTTCTCATTTGTCTCATGTGCTGGTGGAGTGGGAGGGCTACACCTACAAGTCAGAGGGGAAGTACTTCCAAAATCATCCTTTATCATTTCTCAAAATATTTTTCATACGTTGAAATGTAAGTTTCATTCGACACAACACTAAACAAGCCACGAGGTGCAACCCATGAGGCCCACACAACCAACATCCCAGTAAATAGTAGCTTTTAGTTATATTGGACAGTATAAACTTTCTCGTTGGAACTTTACAGTCCATTTTGATCGAAAAATCAAATTACACAAAAACCTAATTAGCTCATAAAAACATGGCAGTATTTCCATTTGCTTAGCAAGAAACTTGATTAGATTTTCTATTTGCAAGATGTCACAATGTTTTTTTTCCTTAATTTTGTTTTAATTTTTATATATTGTTTTTAACTTTAATTTTTAACTTCCCAGTATATGGGAAGTTCTTGTAATCGCCTCGAAAATCGAAGTTGAAATTTTCAACATTTCTTTACGTTTTGAGGTCTTTAGAGTATATATAAAGTGTTTTTAGAAAGGAAGATGTATGTGTATGTGTGTGTGTACGTACGTCTGTACGTTCGTGGACAGTTTTTCTACGAGCATAACTCACTTAAACAAAGTCCTATCGACTTTGTTAAGGTGTCAATCGAAGCGTCTTTGCAATCCTAAGAGCTGATTAGTTTTTGGGACACTTCGGGGGGTTTGTTGTTTTGCCCGTTTGAAGGTCATTTCGGTCATGCGTTATATCTCGCGAACCAAACATACGATTTGCATGTTTAAGGTGTCAACCAACGCGTATTAACATTTTTGTAAATCTGTCAAATTTTGAAAAAAAGTCGTTGGAGCCGCTTTTTAATTTAAGGAAAAAAAGTGGAAAAAATTAGGTTTGTTTTCATAAACAATAAATTTTTAACCTGATTTACGAAACACAGAACTCAATGTTTATAAAATTTATACACTCCAAACAACTT
The DNA here is from genome assembly GCA_963942545.1 of Oxycera nigricornis. Taxonomy (NCBI): domain Eukaryota; kingdom Metazoa; phylum Arthropoda; class Insecta; order Diptera; family Stratiomyidae; genus Oxycera; species Oxycera nigricornis. The sequence goes on along the minus strand of OZ012659.1, from coordinate 66,822,193 downwards.
TTGTAAAAAAACTAGCAAATCTTTTTCTCATGATTACGAAAAAAATTAAATTAAAAATAAAAAATCATTAAAATTCATCATGATTTTTAAGGTCATTTGTGTCATGCACTATATTTCACGAACCAAACGTACGATATGCTTTGCTAAGGTGTCAATCGACGCGTATCAACATTTGTATGATTCTATCAAATTTTTGAAAAAATTGTTCGAGCTGTTTTTTTAATTTAAGGAAAAAAGTGCAAAAAATTAGGATTTTTTTCGTAAACAATAAATTTTTAACCTTATTTACGAAACACAGTAATCAATCTTTATAGAATTTATACACTCCAAACAGTTTATGTAAAAAAGCATGCAAAACTTTTTCTCATGATTACAAAAAAAAATTAAATTAAAAATGAAAAATCATTCAAAGTTGCCAGTAAAAAGTCTTCAGATGAATGATATTACCTTATATCTTTCATTTTAAAGACTGTTGTTAAGCCAATCAAAGTTTATTAATATTTGCACACTTGGAACAGATTTTGAAATTTTGAGAGTACCGTGTTTTAATTGTAATATAAAAACTGCTTAAATTTTGAAAAGCAAAATAATTATTCAAATTTGCATTTGTGGTAATGAACGCTTTGAATTGGAAAATGTTTTGTAGTCAATACTTTGCTGGATCATATGCTTTAAAAAGCTTTCATCAAGTGAAAAAAATGTAATTTTTAGTAGTTTTGGTCTTTAGTGTTCGTAAGATTTTAATTACTGCCTCCATCATCATTCGTGAGGCTATTTAGTTTTAACATGCAATTAAACCGATTATTGACTTCACATTCAACCACTACCACACGAGAAAATCTCTTCAGTGGGCGTAATAACAAAAACTGTATTAATTTTTGCTAGCACTCTTTATTCCTTCAAGAATTGAAATGAAAATAACAAATAATGTAGAAAAGGCTTTGTAACCTACCCCGCCCTTCCCGATTAATCTGCGTGAATATTCAATCATCCCCCTTACCTACGTAATCAACTCTCCCGTAGATGATACGATTAATAGCCATTTCAATTACTGTTATGAAAGTTACATCTTTATTATTTAAAGTAGTATTATTTTCATAATTATTATTTTGTTTGGTATTTTTAATATTTATGTAAATATTAAGAAGAAAAAGTAAGAAGTTGACCGTGTGGACCTCAAGGGTCGCACCTCGCGGCTTGTTTTAATATATTTTGAAGTGTTTTTATGTGGATTGTGCTAAATCAGAATCAAATTGAACTTATTTTTCACTAGTTTTTCTTAATAGCTTTTGAAGATTTTTACTTAAAACTAAAAAACGGCTCAATTAAATTTATCCAAAAACTAATCAGCTCTTAAAAACGTCAATACCCATCGATAGACATCTCGGAAGTTATCGTCTCGGAAAAAATGACTACGCACGTACGTACGGACATAAACACACATTCATACCTCTTTCTGAAAATATTCTAGAAAGACTTTTTAGACTATGAAACGTAAAGATATGTTGATAACTTCGATTTCGATTTTCACACAATATCTTCGCATGGAAAGTTAAAAATATTTGATTTGTCAATTCCGTCCCCGCCCTCATTTATTAACCATTACAATAGAGTCAGCCGTATAACCAACGGCGCCATCATTTACAAATTTACCCAATATCTTAAAATATATACTTACACTAGCATTTTTTGAATTAAAAACTTCACCAACCATTTCCATGATTTGTCCCATGTCTTTCCAACACGTTGGAAATACAATATAATCTCATGAGACACAATGAGCCACCACACACGGCCTGTTGACATACGTGAGACCGCAAATGAAATCATAAAAATCTCGTCTCACACTGTCTTACGAGTGTTTAGACCTTAGTGAGACACGTATGAGACAAATTCCATGAGACATGTCTCACCGTCTATAATCACCTTTACGGTTGGTTCTATGATGTCGTTTTCCTCTAATGCTCTAATCTGTGTTTCTTTTTTCAAGTTGAGAATGTGGTAATTTGTAATTATTTTTGTACACGAATATATTATCTGAAGTACTGATTCTTCGTGTATAAAAATTGTTAATTGATAGTTTTGCACCATCAACACGAAATACATCTTAAAACTCTGTCATAAATTATCCTTAACTATTTTATCGATAATATCCGTTTTGATTTCGCTAAGGAGTTTTTGTAGCCGTAGTGGAC
>OZ012659.1:66796823-66819798 GCA_963942545.1 Oxycera nigricornis | reverse complement strand
GACGTTTTTAAGAGCTGATTAGTTTTTGGATAAATTTAATTGAGCCGATTTTTAGTTTTAAGTAAAAATCTTCAAAAGCTATTAAGAAAAACTAGTGAAAAATAAGTTCAATTTGATTCTGATTTAGCACAATCCACATAAAAACACATCAAAATATATTAAAACAAGCCGCGAGGTGCGACCCTTGAGGTCCACACGGTCAACTTCTTACTTTTTCTTCTTAATATTTACATAAATATTAAAAATACCAAACAAAATAATAATTATGAAAATAATACTACTTTAAATAATAAAAATGTAACCTTCATAACAGTAATTGAAATGGCTATTAATCGTATCATCTACGGGAGAGTTGATTACGTAGGTAAGGGGGATGATTGAATATTCACGCAGATTAATCGGGAAGGGCGGGTAGGTTACAAAGCCTTTTCTACATTATTTGTTATTTTCATTTCAATTCTTGAAGGAATAAAGAGTGCTAGCAAAAATTAATACAGTTTTTGTTATTACGCCCACTGAAGAGATTTTCTCGTGTGGTAGTGGTTGAATGTGAAGTCAATAATCGGTTTAATTGCATGTTAAAACTAAATAGCCTCACGAATGATGATGGAGGCAGTAATTAAAATCTTACGAACACTAAAGACCAAAACTACTAAAAATTACATTTTTTTCACTTGATGAAAGCTTTTTAAAGCATATGATCCAGCAAAGTATTGACTACAAAACATTTTCCAATTCAAAGCGTTCATTACCACAAATGCAAATTTGAATAATTATTTTGCTTTTCAAAATTTAAGCAGTTTTTATATTACAATTAAAACACGGTACTCTCAAAATTTCAAAATCTGTTCCAAGTGTGCAAATATTAATAAACTTTGATTGGCTTAACAACAGTCTTTAAAATGAAAGATATAAGGTAATATCATTCATCTGAAAACTTTTTACATGGCAACTTTGAATGATTTTTCATTTTTAATTTAATTTTTTTTGTAATCATGAGAAAAAGTTTTGCATGCCTTTTTTACAAAAACTGTTTGGAGTGTATAAATTTTATAAAGATTGATTACTGTGTTTCGTAAATAAGGTTAAAAATTTATTGTTTACGAAAAAAATCCTAATTTTTTGCACTTTTTTCCTTAAATTAAAAAACAGCTCGAACAATTTTTTCAAAAATTTGATAGAATCATACAAATGTTAATACGCGTCGATTGACACCTTAGCAAAGCATATCGTACGTTTGGTTCGTGAAATATAGTGCATGACACAAATGACCTTAAAAATCATGATGAATTTTAATGATTTTTTATTTTTAATTTAATTTTTTTCGTAATCATGAGAAAAAGATTTGCTAGTTTTTTTACAAAAGTTGTTTGGAGTGTATAAATTTTATAAACATTGAGTTCTGTGTTTCGTAAATCAGGTTAAAAATTTATTGTTTATGAAAACAAACCTAATTTTTTCCACTTTTTTTCCTTAAATTAAAAAGCGGCTCCAACGACTTTTTTTCAAAATTTGACAGATTTACAAAAATGTTAATACGCGTTGGTTGACACCTTAAACATGCAAATCGTATGTTTGGTTCGCGAGATATAACGCATGACCGAAATGACCTTCAAACGGGCAAAACAACAAACCCCCCGAAGTGTCCCAAAAACTAATCAGCTCTTAGGATTGCAAAGACGCTTCGATTGACACCTTAACAAAGTCGATAGGACTTTGTTTAAGTGAGTTATGCTCGTAGAAAAACTGTCCACGAACGTACAGACGTACGTACACACACACATACACATACATCTTCCTTTCTAAAAACACTTTATATATACTCTAAAGACCTCAAAACGTAAAGAAATGTTGAAAATTTCAACTTCGATTTTCGAGGCGATTACAAGAACTTCCCATATACTGGGAAGTTAAAAATTAAAGTTAAAAACAATATATAAAAATTAAAACAAAATTAAGGAAAAAAAACATTGTGACATCTTGCAAATAGAAAATCTAATCAAGTTTCTTGCTAAGCAAATGGAAATACTGCCATGTTTTTATGAGCTAATTAGGTTTTTGTGTAATTTGATTTTTCGATCAAAATGGACTGTAAAGTTCCAACGAGAAAGTTTATACTGTCCAATATAACTAAAAGCTACTATTTACTGGGATGTTGGTTGTGTGGGCCTCATGGGTTGCACCTCGTGGCTTGTTTAGTGTTGTGTCGAATGAAACTTACATTTCAACGTATGAAAAATATTTTGAGAAATGATAAAGGATGATTTTGGAAGTACTTCCCCTCTGACTTGTAGGTGTAGCCCTCCCACTCCACCAGCACATGAGACAAATGAGAAATAAGATCATTTCACTAAAAGAAATTAACTGCAGTTAGGCATTTACCTGATGCTAAATACCACAAAGTAGCAGCTAAACGTTCTCCCGTTAATATTGATTTGTTGGTGTTGTCATGTTATCCGAATCCTGTATCTAATCTTCTGGTGAAGAAACTCAAACTCACTATACGTTACTCTAACGAATTTTTGATAAAAGTCTTCACCCTCATTTTTAAACTTTGTCATTAGTTTTTCGAACACGTTTTCTCGATTGCGGTCGAGATAAATTTCTCGACTCCACACCTTACGCGATTTCCTTCGCGGCTCAAACAAACTTAATTCCTTACATACCGATAAATAACCCAACAATGATTTTTTCCGGTTAAAATTGTACGCCATGTGAAACAATCGAAAATTCATTATTTTCCACAAATCAAACGTCATCTGATAAATATCTCTCATGAGACATACAATTTCATAATCGTGTAAACACGCATGAGACAACTCACAACATGTATCGTCTCATTGAACTAAATTCATGTCTCATCAGACCCATATCTCATGCCATGTAAACACGAATGAGCTTGTCTCATGTCAAATATGGCTTTGTCCCATGAGACGTGTCTCACCGTCTATAATCACCTTAAGTCCATATAATTCACCACTACTGTTTGTACCCAAGAAAATATCAATTGACAAAATGAATTGGCGGCACCTCAAACGATGAAATAAAAAAACATCAAATTTCCTTTAATACGATTGGAAAATGTCCTAGATAAAGCAAGCAAAGCCAAATATTTCTCTACTTTTGATATGACCAGCTCGTTCTTTCGAATTGAATTGAAAAAGGAATCCAGAACGCTAACATCATTTGTCACTGAAAATGTCATGCCCATTTTAAACGTTTACCTTATGAATTTAAAATTTCATCAAATAGCTTTCAAAGAATGTTAACTATCGCGTTGACAAGTCTAAGCTCTGAAGCATATCTATATGTTGGAAATGCCATAATATTTGGTTGAAGCATCGTTCGCTATACCCGAAATATCATAAGAACTGTCAATCGACTTCGTAAATACAATCTTTAACTTAACGCAAATAAATGTCAGTTTCTGAGATCTGAAGTAGTTTACATGGTACATCTAATTACAAACGAAGGTATAAAAACCGGCCCCGCGAATAACGATACCATTAAAAACCATCCTGTTCCAAAAAATGCAGATGAAGAACGTCGATTCTTTGAATTTAACGATAATTATAAGCGATTCATCCCTAATTTTGCTGAAATTATAAAATATTTAATTAACATCCACAGACGCATCGAACTATGCTCCTGCAGCAGTCTTGTCGCTTGACAAGATTGGAAACGATTTGCTCTTCTATTTTGCATGTTAGCCATTGACAGCAACCAGCAATTGATAAAGAATAAATATCAATTCAAAGGGGCATAAACTTATTTCAACTCTACTTATACCGTAGAAAATTCATTGTGGTTACCGACAAGCGACTATTGGTGTCATTACCCTCTCATATACACCTTTCTTCTAAGCTTACTAGATTGCTCAGATTATGATTTTGACATCATATTCAAACTTGGTCAAATAAACACTAACGCAAACGCACTATCTAGAATTCAAATTCATTCTGATATTTTAAAAGCTATGATTCCATTTGAACAAGATGACAAAATGAGCAAAATATCGGCAATAACTAGGGGTATGCCGGTTAAAAAAAAGCCAGATAACAATAATATTGTGTACATTGAAGACGATAATCTCAATATGAAACCGAAGCTTGATCAACTTCATGTATAACATGCCACATCTTTATCCAACGTCAACAATGTATCAAAATTGGAATTCTTGCCACACAGCAAAAATAAATTTAGAATTTTAATTATGAAATATGAATTGATTGTATATTATAACAATATATCCAACAAGAAGCAAGTTTTTATTAATGCAAAGCCACAAGTTACATCATCATCAGCTTATTCAAAGCAATAAACCAAACACGATATATTGGTTGTTATTTTTGAGGCATAAACAAAAAAAAGAAATAAACTATGAAAATTATCAATTTCTTGCCTTATTAGCTTGCAAATTTTAAGGAATTTAGAGCTCAAATATAATTTTTGGCATACGACCATCGTGCTTATTTTTCGGTCCAGTTTCGAAACACTTTTTCCAGCAAAGTCAGCCTTATTTCGCTTATAACGCATCAAAGATTGGTTTTCAAGTCATCAATGGACGCTTGCTTATCAGGATAGACAAGTGATTTGACGTATTTTCACATAAGGTTATCCAAGTCAAATAAAATAATCTAGATGGCCAGGCTATAGGTCTAATTCTTGAGAGATTCGTTAAGCAAAGGTTGTGCTCATTTATGTTTTGGGCTAACTTGCTGTATGGGATGTTTCGTCATCCTGTTCAAACCATTTGTCCTATAGATGATTGGCTTTGATGTTTGAAATCAAAAACTATGAATCGTTTGTCGGTAGCAATCGCGTATCGGTAACGTTGGTTTCATATTCAGATTTGAAACCGAAAACCCCAAATATTCCACCGATATGCTTATCATATCATACAATGACTTTTTGGGCTGTATTGGGGCTTTCACAGTCCCCTGAGAATCATTGACAAAAATTTGACGGTAAAAATCCAGTTCAATATCCAACTCATTTTTTCACCGGCCGTGGGTGTGAACTAGAATTTTTTGGACTCCAGGCAACCGGAGAGAAAGTCAACTGGTCAAACATTGTAAACATTCCTACACCAGATCACTATTAGTCCAGTCAATTGGGAGTTTACCGTGTATTTTCAAAAGGCAGCAATTTTTTTTATTGCAATGCGTGTGGAATGCTATAATTAGCTCAAGTTCAATTTCCTGGGATCCCCGATGATGGCGTTTGGACTCCATCTTGAAAACAAAAGAAAGTGGGGCACCCCCATATCTCCCAGACCGTGGCTTCCACAAGAAAGTTGTGTATGGCATGCGTAGAATATAATTTTCAGCAAGTCGTCCTTATATAACTTTTGCGTCGTGTCAATAATAAAAAAGATACAATCCAAAAACCGCACCAAAAAAAAGAGGAATAACTTTCGGGCGCCACAACTTTTTGAATTTCACGTTTAACGTGAAACACGTTCAAATACTTTTCTAAGATAATTTTGTCGCAAATAGTTTGGGGTTTTGATTGTTCCAATCAATGCACATTAACGGGAGTTATTCCATCCCATAGGGGAGAAAGTCGCGTCAAAACCCGTTTTTAGGCCAAATAATCGAATTTTGGTGACGAACCTCCCGTTGCAAAACTCGCGGAGCATTTTTTAATGCAGCCGAATTGCACGTGTACTATGTCTTACTGTGAGCTTAAATCCAAGTTTCTGGTGTCGCAGCCCCAATCCTCTGGGCTCCATCTTGGAAACAAAAATATTGGGATATCCCCCATATCTCCGAAACCATGGCTCCCACAAGAAAGTTTTATATAGTAAACTCGTGAAGAATTTAATTTGCAGCAGGTCATGTCTACGTGTGTGTGTGTATTTGTATATATATATATATGTATTTGTGTATATACATATATATATATATATGTGTGTGTGTGTGTGAGAGAGAGAGAGTGTGTGTATTATAGTCATTAAGTGTTTTGGTGTCAACCGTGCGACTATTATTGTACTTCCTATGAATATTCCCTTTTGTACTTACTGAAGCTTATACTGTCTTCTTCTCGTATAAGACCTTTTGGTATGATATATTCTGATCTTGGAGATATATTCAAATGAACAATGTGTAAGAGTTTCGTGTCAGATTTGTTCCTACATAATAATGCAATATTGTTCTTTATAATTTGTACAATTTTTAGATGTGTGGTATGCTTTGTATTCAGTAGTGGGGTTTATAAACTTGGCACAATATTTTTTACTCAATTAACCACTGATGGTTTTCCTATTCTACAAACAAATTGCCACCTTTGGCAAAAAATCATTATCCACTTAAAAGTAAACTACTTGACATACATGTTGGGCATTCAAAGGAATTATTTGGTCGTTATATATAAATTTACGCTGCTATTGAAATATACGCGACACAAATGAAAGCTAGACGTTTAGTCGCCAAGCTCACACAATGAAACCTGATATGCATCGGGTGGGTCGTGCCTTAGTTGAAGCGTAGTTTATGATGTCATTAATGTTATGATAAATTGTCTTCAGAATAGCCATTGAAGTGTTGTGGAAACTAATAAATATCAACTCAATACTATTGTTGCGTGCTGCCACTACCGCACCACCCTCCAGCCAATAATCCTTCATGTGCCCCGCCAATTCGAACGCCATATGAAAGATGATCGCCGAGAGGGGCCCCGTGAGGAGCACCCACCAACTGTGGCCGCATAGTGGCGACCGTAGAGTAACATTTTTTTTGAAAACTGGCTAGCTCAACGGGTCGTGGGCTAATCAAAATCACGAGGAACCAATAAAGAACCGAACAAACCGAATCGCGCAGAAGCTGAGGAGGGGAGAAACCATGACAAAAACTCACTTCATATTAGATTTCACTTTATTCGTTCTTAAACTATACTTTAACACTTTCTCAATACAATTCAGATGCGACCGCATTTACTTTTATAAATCTTCAAAAAAACCATTAACACAAGCAGTATTCGATGGAAAAGCTCTCGACACGAGATCCCCTGTTTTCCGATCCTCGTCCGACTGCAGTCGATCCAGCCTTTTGTCGTCGGCGCAACACAAGCCATCTTCGGCTACTCGGTGTCCTCGGTGTTCGTCTATCTCGTCGCGTCGCGCTGCACGAGTTAGTCGTCAAAGCAAAATATCGATTCAAACGGAAACCTTAAAACGTCTGGACTTTCAGATTAGTTTGATTGCTTGATGAATAATTGGCCGTCGGATTGTATGTATATAAAACATAAAACTTTAGAATGTCACGCGAAGCTTATCTTTCGACCGACTCGTCGATCACAACCTCTCCAACTGACTTTTCTCACCTCCACACTCACACTATCAACTTCTCATCTCGTCTCGAGTCGGAACATTATGCCCATATATTGCAATTTGCTAATTCAACCAATCAAATACGCGTTTCTCACCTCTCGAGAGAGACAGTTCGAGTGGTGGATTAGTAAATTGGATTCAAGTACTGCCAACGGCGATTATTTGACAGTGTACATATGCAACTTATATTGAATATTGTTTTGGTAGCAAATAAAGAAAATTTTAATAGAATCATCCGCAACACTATTCAAAGTAACTTTCAAACAGCTGGTAATTTTTCTGACGTTGCCCCTGCAACGTTGAATACTTCGACATAAGGGTGCTTTTTTAGCCTCATTTTCTGGAGCAAGTATGCCGATGTATATGTATTTTGGATAACTTAATCAATAAAATATTTTATTGGAATAATTTGATCATTTGCAGCCTCAATATTTGCCACAGCAGTAGGTTGAATGGTCAACATTAATGATTATTCTGTTGCATTCTCACAAAATTGTGCTGTTATTTCTGAGATTTTTGCGGTAGCGACGTTTGGTTTGACTGAATGCATGATAGTAATGTTGTTTTCTATCTATCTTCCCTTAAACTTTATTATTACTGCTAACGCTTTTTGAAGTTAAATTTGTGAGTCAGGCATTATATACACACATTGTATTGTCAAAGAGGTGTTTTTTCATTACTTATCAATTTTGGACACTTGAATATTTAGTGCTCTACATTAAACATGTAGCACTCTATGGCCTTCATTTGTTTAACTTTCTCCAAACCTACCCAGATCGATAACTCTTTCTCTAATAGAACCATATCAATAATTTCTGGTTAGGAACTGTTTTGAGTAAAATGTGTATTATTAATACGCTTTCAGTTTTCCGAGACTTGAGTTGACTGTTGATTTCCTAGCGTCTTCTCATCAACAGTTGGAGCTATGACAATAAAGTAATTTTCTATAAACCAGTCAATATCGTCTATGCAAACTCAAGAAAGCATTAAAGTCACGTAAAGTGTGTAGACCCATTTTTCTTATCATAACAAAGAAACAGATTGGAACACCTGGCCTTGCTTCAAACTTAACTTTGCGTAAATTTTATATGAAAGAACGTATCATATCAAGATCCGTTTCGATTGATTTTGTATTGTTAGGAGTACTTCATGTGAGGTCAACCAGCGGTTGGATTTCCTTTGTGAACAGCGGGAGCTATGTTGCGCGTTTAGCAAAACTTAAAAAAGGTGAAAAAATTCTTTGTGCGGAATTAAAAAAAAATTCTAGAGTTCTACTTTTCTTTTCTGTTTGCGAATTGACAAACAACTCTGATTGAGATGGTCCAAAATTCAAGAATTGCAAAAAGTGAACTGATTTTCTAAACTATGACTATTTATACACTTGGAACGCTAAAACAATCTGCATCTTATCTTTCTTTTTCCACAACAAAATGAGTGTGCAAAATTGAAAAGGCGGATATGAGATGTGGATATTGCACTTTTTGTTTATAAAGTTTCAATGAAATTCTGTGGATCTGAATATGATGTTGCAACATTATCTCGAGAGAAATTTTGAAAGTTTGGTGATAATGGAATTATCTGCGTTATGTGTAACACGCGCGTCGACTTGTAACAATGTAACTAATCATGTTTTCCGCCTTAAATTGTTAGGCGCTTAATCGTTCGCCTTGCGTGGCCAGTTTACTTTCTCTGCATTATCTTCAGACTCCTCTGTGTTTGAATCTTCATAAACAGAAGTGAAAAGGCTTCCGAGAGACTCATATTGACCTAATTCACCACTGAACATGACGATGTCTGGGGTTGGCAGACAGGGACGTGAACGATCACAACGAGTCCCTTAGAAAGAGTAGCTTCGCATTGGTGGAAGAAATATATCTGTGATCGAATTATCTCGTCCCAGATGATCTGCTATTTTTCATCGGGGGGATCCACTGTGCCTGAGAGGATATCTGCTGCCTAGTAGTGTCTTTCTGCTATGTGCCATCAATTCATGCAGTTGGTATGGATATCTAAGATATCTACGCCTGATAATTGTCAAACTTTATCTGCTTGAGAAAAATGATATATCATATTATGATTGAAATTGATACCATTGAGGTCAGTATCAAAACTGTCCGCTACGATTAAATTGTCATGGTGGTAACCAATCTTCTTTTCTTTCAAAATCCCTACCAAGCCTTTTGTCATATAATGATTGCTTAATTTGTTCCTCTGACGCAAGTCTATCCTTTTGTTGGGTTTGCCATTTCGAATGAATGGCTTTATTAACATTTCATACTATACTATGAGGTTGGCTCAATCGTTGATAAGTACATCATCATGTCCTTTACACTACCCTTGTTGGAGACTAAGTTGCCAATTGAATCCTGTTCTCTATTATTTTTTCCCGCTAAAATTGTGTAAGTTTTCCTTTCACCATCCCTCACAGATGCCATTCCAAGAAGTCTCTTTAAATTTGCCTCGTTTTTTACTGGAGACGTTACTTGTTAGGCGTCTAGGTTCTCCTCCTTCATCTTCTTGGCTTCTTTCGACGAGAGCTCTTCACCAATCATGTTTAACTCAGTAGTTGCTAGTCCTAGATGTAGACGATTATTAAATTCGCCAGCTCTGATGTACACTAGTGTCGTTGGTTTTAATGTTCCCAAATGCAAATTATTTCCTCTGGATGAAACACTTCATCTTCTTATGTTACAATTCTTGTTTCAGTAACGTTCACTTTTACACCGCAGCCGATCCTGGTCATGGTTTGGGCAATCCCACCCAGCTTAAGGGGTTATATCCACTTGTTATTTTGAAAAAAAAAATGATTTCCTTTTTTTGCATATTTTGAATGTACATATATTTGGGAATATTGTCCGAAAAATTCACATTGATCCAGCAAATAGTTTCAGAGAAATTAGCGTATTTGTAAAGACGTCTCCGAGCGTTTGAAAGTAGGCGAGGCGTAAACCGGAATAGCAACTGCTTCTCATTACCCCTATGCCCTTGTCTATGCTTTTAATAATGTTTTCAATCTTAGAATTAGAATATAAATGGTTTATTCTATACCTGAAAGCTATATTTAGAAATTTTAGGTATAAAATAAGTACATTTCGTCAGTTTAAAGCAAACTGCCACGATGTAAGTTGGAAAAAAATTGGTTCCCAAAACTTTAAACGCGTTTTTCTCGAAACGGTGTTTTCAAAGCCGGTGAGGAAAATTTCTCCCAAACGGCTGAGCTGATCGGCTTGAAATTTTCACACAATCTTTTTAGATACTTTTATCAGGTAACGATCGAAGGAATAAGGTTTCTGACAATAATTTCGATTTTTTAAGCCCCTTTAAACTGTAAATTTTCTTTAAAAAACGATTTTTTTCTTTGCGAAGCCGTCATTTTGTCAACAATCAAAATTTTGACTATTCCATCGATCATTGCCTGTATTCATCTATCCTAAAAATAAATTATTTAGTTTGTTTTTATTTCCGATAATTTGGATCAGAGATATCTTCCTCACCGCCTGACACCTTTTTGTGGAGGTCCTCTAGGAGATCTACTACAGGAACAACAGAACCAGATATTTTTTGTAATGCATCGCGAATTCTTAAAATACATTAAACTCGCTATATGTACATTTATTTTATGTATTTATTTAATAAAAAGCCTCTTCACGAAAAACATGTTTTTTCGGACTTGCAAGTGGATATAACCCCTTAAACCCGCGAAAAGGTTTGTGGGAATATATCTTAACAAAAGACTAAACGGGAACTGGATTCGCGACGATCCAAACCCAAGCCGGCCGAATAGAAAATTTGGAACAAACGCACATAAGAGCCAAAAACGCGACGTCCGCTTGCCACTTCACATCAATAAATTTTTTAAAAATGCTAATTTCAGATTGACTTAAAAATTATATGTTGTTTATTCAGTATATTTTAAACATGGAATCCTTAAAGTACATGTCTCAAAGTACTTGAAAAAATTCTTTTTATAATTTTTCAACACAAAAGGGTGTCGAAGCGCACGAATGAAAAAAAACACCTCAAAAAATGCCTCGTACAACTTGACGCCATTTTTGGAGATCCTGCAACATTCAGAAGAAGAAAAATATGTAAATGGGATGTATAATTCCTAGGTTGATCGATAAAATTTATTTAAAAAAAAAGGAATTTTTATATTAATTTTAGGTTAAACCAAAAAATCGATTATTTTTCAAAAAGGTCGCGTTTTAAACATTAATAAACAAATTGTTTCTTCGAAATAACAACAGTATGTAAGTTCAACTAGTACATAAGACTCTTTTGTAGATGTGATATAAATTTGAGTCGGATCGATCCAATATTTATTTAGATATTTTGTACGGAAGTTGAATAAGTACTACTTTGAGAAAAACGCGTTTAAAGTTTGCAGTAGATAAAAAAATATAGATTATTAGTTTTTATTATAACTTACTCATTAGTCAGCGACTCCAAGTCATATTTCCTTAGCATTTCAGATTTATAAGAATATGCCTATTTCACCATGGCTGGTTGTCTCCTTTACCACTTTGTGAACATATCGTTTGTCTCGAACAATGTAAAGACTGATGTGCAAAACGATTCTGTTACATATTTGCTTACAACTGCTCAGTGAACACATCTCCGTATTAAAAAAAGTTTCCACCACGTTGCGTACAGTCGGTTTAACCTTGAACCTTGAAAGGAGTCAAATATCTTAGACACCTAATCGGCAATCGCACTATACGCACAAAGCCGGGTAAAGTCGAAGCCATCAATGACTTCCCGTGGCCCCAAACTATAAAACCGCTGCGGAAATTTCCAAGTATGTGTGGTCGCTACCATTGGTTTATGCACTACTTTCCCCAGATAGCAAGTCCACTAACAGAAATGCTTTCCTCGAAAAACAAAGTTGGTGGGATGAGAACAGCATCGCAACCTTTGAAGCCCTTAAAAAGGGCTTGTACATCGCAACGGTACTGCATAGCTCAGACTTTAGGCGTCCGTTTGCCATCCATTATGGCGCAAGTCAACATAGTGTGTGATGCTGGCGATGAAGCGCCACTGACGTTCGTGCCACAAAAGTTCCATCCTACTCAAAAAAACTACAAGTTCTTGGACCAGGAATACTTTGCTGCTGTTTCCATCCAGAAGTTTCGTTTGAAGTCGTAATAGATCTTGCCTACTTCCAATAATTGTTGAGGCTGGCTAACTTGCATGAACTCCTAGCAAGATGACTATTGCAACTTTAAGATTTCAGATTTAGGATCTTCCATAGGGAAGGCAGCCAGAACATAGTGCCGCATGTGCTTTCTTGTGCTTTTACCTTCGAACGGAATGAACTAGCGAATTTTTCGATCGATCATCACGAGTTTGACTTCTTTCATCCAAATTTTGGACCTGACGAGTGCAAGCAGTTGATTGAAAATATCACAAGCGATCAAAAGATCACGAACGAGATCGCAAATGAGATTATGATCGAGATTTCAAGTAATCCAGACCTGAAATTCATTGACAGATTCTTGCACAAGTGCTGTTAGCATACAACTGATAGCGAACCCATAGAGTTCACTAAAGGCGCAACTGATTGAACTTGCATCCAAGTTTGTTCTCATGGAGAGATCTGAAAAACACTGAATCGGCTCAAAACGTACCTAGTTTGATCTAATATGATCAAACAAATAGAAGAGTGTGTAGTGTTTTGTTTGTTAATGGTCATTTTTACTTTGAATGAATAACAAAAAAATTTCACCTATTGTCCAGCGACGAGTGCTAATCTCAATGGCATGCGAAATGCCTATATTTCTAACCAGGTACTGCCAAATATGGCAAGAAAGCAGTTGATATTAAAACTCTTGCTGAATATGGTAGTCTGGTTTCAAGATTGACTCTGATTTTATTTCTAAATCTACAGCTATTTTACTCTAAAATCTATGTACAGAAAACTTACTCTAAAATTAAAAGTAGGGATGCAAATCGTTGTACAGTTTTGAAAATCAATATACTCATGCATACGAGTCAAATTATTTATTTATTTATTTCGCCAAAGCAAGGCAATCACAGTCAACATATAAAAATATAAATATATAACATATACATTACAACAATATACTTAACCCTAAACTACGTGCTACATTGAAAGACAATTTATACTGTTGTATGCACGTCACAATTCAGGGATGGATAATGGAAGGGCTTTAGAAATGCTGGATTTAAAATTGAACTTGGAGATGGTAGGGGAGTAGTGTTTGCTCAAAGTGTTAATTATTTTACACCACCTATTAACTGGTTCATTATTTGCATACCTAGTAAGATGCTGATATTCAGTAAGTAAACGTGTATTACGCGTACTTCTTACAGGCACATTAAGCTTTATTTTATTCGTCAAATACTCCACTTTAATGTGGCCCCTAATCACGTCAAAGGCGAAACAAGAGGACAACATTGTTCTTCTGGTTTTAAGAGTAGACAAATTCAGAAGTTCCAATCTAACTTCATAAGGAGGCAAGATTTGATAGTCATCCGGGCTATAAAGGTCTCTCAGAGCAAACAACAAGAATTCTTTTTGGACAGATTCTATTCTCGTATCATGAACTCCGAAATGTGGGTTCCATACATTGCAGGCACGTTCAAGTAATGGGCGAACCAGTGAGGTAAATAATGATTCAGTTACCCACAGATTTTTAAACTCTTTGGCTCGTCTTTTAATAAAGCCAAGCTGTTTATGAGCTTTGGAGAGAATAGTATCGTAGTGTGAATTGAAGCATAGTTTCTTGTCTAGGACAACTCCAAGGTTAACAATGTTTTCTTTCATATACAATACCGTATTGTTGAGAACGTATGCATTGATCAATATTGTGGTTTTACGGGAAAAAGTCATTACAAAACATTTCCCAACGGGAGGGGAGGTTAGTTTTGATTGGAGGAAAACAGTATCAGATTGAGACTTAATGGTGTGATATATCTTGAGATCGTCAGCGTAAAGAAGATGTGATACGCCCGAGAGTTTTTCAGATAAATCTGATATAAAAACATTAAAAAGAAGAGGGCCGAGGTGACTGCCTTGAGGTACACCAGAGTGTACGAGAATCGGCTTGGACAAATATCCCTGAAATTTAACTAACTGACTTCGGTCTCTTAAGTAGGAACTGAGCCAATTGAGCATAGAGCCGGTGATTTCTATTTTCTGCAATTTGGAAATAAGTATGGAGTGATCAACCCGGTCAAATGCTTTACTAAAATCTGTGTAGATTGCATCAATTTGGTAACCCATCTCCATTTTACATAGGACATCAGAAACTAAAACCATGAGATTGGTTGTAGTTGATCGGCCTTTGCGGAAACCATGTTGTTGTTCATTTAGAAGAGGCTCAATAATAGCTGAAAGTTTATGGCAAACGATTTGTTCAAATAGTTCAGGGATTATAGATAGAATGGCAATACCCCTATAGTTCAGGACAGAACGCTTGTCACCACTCTTAAAGATAGGAACTATATGGGAAGATTCCCAATAAGTTGGGAAACTCCCATTTGTCAAAGATTTATTAAAAAGAAAGTGAAGAGGTACTACAAGGTGGTCCAAACACTGTACCACAAAAAATGGAGAAAGTAAATCTAGGCCAGGACTCTTATTAACGCAAATTATGTGTGACCAAAATTAATGACTTTCACGAACAAATTGCGTTCTCACGGATAGTCGTGGTCATTAAAATCAAAATTGTATGAGGTCATAAATGATCCTTTCACACTCGTCTAGACGATGACCAGCCATGAATTATTTAGAGCATTACGCTGAGCAATGCATGCACGTGGGGATTGTGCATGCTCGATCTAAATATATCCTTATGGCTGATCGTTATTATGAGTGATTTAGGATGTCTAGTCGAATTGAAGAGTACCCTTAGGACACTACAAGTGCTTCGCCTCCTATGACGTCTGTAAAATAAGACAAAGGCACCTAACCAGGGGTTACGAGCCCATGAGAACATAGCGTGCACCAATTGCGTCTTTCAGCGTTTATATACAGATCTGCCTGGCTTATACCCAAGATTTTCTACTGGCAACGTTTATATTGGTAAATTCGGACTATCTATCTACATTCGTCCTCCTTGGAACACTCCACATGGCATCAGCTGAATTAATTACAGATTTTAAAGCAAAATGCGTTTTCTACAATTTTGGAGTGTCTGAAATCACTGTATAACAGTGATTTTAGTCTATAAGACAATTGGTCCCAATTATAGTCAATGTCATTCACGGAGCTTTTGGGATTATGATATCTGGCATACATACAAACCACTCGAAAAGATGAGGCTCATACGGCGCCAAGCCGAGACCCATCTGACAAAGGCATCCCAGGCTTATTTGAAGGTAGTAAACCACTTAAGTGGGAAATTTTGCACAAAGCAATGCAACTGTACACTACCACGCCAAGCTGGACACTAAATTTTGCAAGGGTAACATCGTTGATCGCGTCGAGACCGGGTGCTACAAGGATTAAATCGGGAAAATTTTGGGCACTTTCCACATCAAGAACCTTCACCCATAACAATATGGACCTTAGTCATGATTGCTATTGAAACGTAAGCAATCATGCCTGTATTGCAAGACTGCAAGGCGTGGTGGAGTACTTTTATCTATTCATTGCCTTCCATTTTCCATTCTTGACATTTATTCTCATATATCGCTATTTTTTAACTTCCCATTATATGGGAAGTTCTTGTAATCGCCTCGAAAATCGAATTTGAAATTTTCAACATTTCTTTACGTTTTGAGGTCTATAGAGTATATATAAAGTGTTTTTAGAAAGGGAGATGTATGTGTGTGTGTGTGCGTGTGTGTACGTACGTACGTACGTTCGTTCGTGGACACTTTTTTCTACGAGCATAACTCACGTAAACCAAGTTGCATCGACTTCGTTGAAGTGTCAATCAAAGCGTCTTTGCAATCTTAAGAGCTGATTAGTTTTTGGAAAACTTCGGTCGGGGGAGTTTTCTGTTTTGCCCGTTTGAAGGTCATTTTTGTCATGCGTTATATCTCGTGAACGAATCTTACGATTTCCTTCATCAAGGTGTCAATCGACGCGTATTGACATTTATGTGAATTCATCAAATTTTTTAAAAAATCTTTACAGCCGTTTTTTAATTTTAGAAAAAAAATGCAAAAAATTAGGGTTTTTTTTTATAAACAATAAATTTTTAACCTGATTTACGAAAGGCAGTATTCAAGTTTTACAAAATTTAAATATTTCAAGCAATGTTTGTAAAAACAACATCAAAACTTTTTCTCATGATAACGTAAAAAATTAAATAAAAAATAAAAAATCATTAACAGGCATCATGATTTTCAACGATTTACACATTTCTGTCGTGCGTCATACATATCTCGTGAACCAAACATACGATTTGCATGGTTAAGTTGTCAATCGACGCGTTTTAGCATTTGTGTGAATCTATCAAATTTTTAAAAAAATCGTTGTAGCGGTTTTTTAATTTAAGAAAAAAAATTCAAAAAATTCAAAAAAATTGGGTTTTTTTATAAACAATAAATTTTTAACCTGATTTACGAAAGACAGTATTCAATTTGTTTAAAATTTATAAACTTGAAGCAGTGCTTGTAAAACAAACATCAAAACTTTTACTCATGAATACGTAACAAATTAAATAAAAAAAAATCATTAACAGGCATCATGATTTTCAAGGTCATTTCTGTCGTGCGTTATACATATCTCGTGAACCAAACATACGATTTGCGTGATTAAGGTGTCAATGGACGCGTATTAACATTTGTGTATATCAATCAAATTGTGGAAAAAATCGTTGTAGCCGTTTTTTTAATTTAAGAAAACAGTGCAAAAAATTAGGGTTTTTTATAAACAATAAATTTTTAACCTGATTTACGAAAGATAGTATTCAATTTTTATAAAATTTATATACTTCAAGCAGTGTTTGTAAAAGCATCATCAAAACTTTTTCTCGTGATAACAAGAAACATTAAATAAAAAATAAAAAATTATTAACAGTCATCATGATCTTCAAGGTCATTTCTTCCATTCACTATATCTCACGAATCAGATATAACATTTGCATCATTAAGGTGTTTATCGACGTGTTTTAAAATCTCTTTGATTATTTTAACATTATAAAGATCCGTTCCAGCGTTTTTTTAATTTAATAGAAAAAAATGAGAAAACTTAGGGTTTTTTAATAAAAAATATATTTTTAACCTGATTTGCACAACACAGTAATAAATGTTTATAAAATTTATACATTGTTATCAGTTTTTGAAGAGAAACCAGCAAAACTTTTTTCATGATTCTGAAAAAAAATCAATAAAAAATAAAAAATCATTCAAAGTTATCATATGAAAGGAGTTCTTCCGATTGATATTACCTCATATATTTTATTCTAAAGACTTTGTAAAGTCAATCAAAGTTTTAAAATGTTTGGATAATTTGAGCAGATTTTTAATAGTTTTTGCAGTCTTTTAATTCAAAAAAGCGGCTTAAATTTTGAAAACCATCAAAATTTCAATCAAATTTGCATTTGTGGTAATCAATCATCATCACCCATCCACCAAAAGCCTTACGTAATCAGTGGATGCTCCCGTAGATGATATGATTAATATTAACTCATTCCTGTTACTGCTATGAATACCTTTCATTATTATTATTTAAAGTAGTAGTATTTTCAAAATTATTATTGTGTTTTGTTTAATATTGTTAATGTTTATCTAGATATTACTGGGAAGTTGACCGTGTGGACCTCAAGGGTCGCATTTCGCGGCTTGTTACATTTACTGTCTTCACATATCTTTCATTAATGCACAAATGGCAACTCCATGCGTTATTAGCAGCAACTGACAAAGCAGGTACATACTGTTACACGCAATTGGAATGTTTTCAAGTCCCAACCTACAAAAAGGATCGTTGAACTCGTTGATCGTAGCGAAAAATACCGCTGCTCATGAATTATGAACGCATCAACGCACGGGAAACGCTATTTTGACAGAAGTTGGCTTGTTGCTGAAAGCGCGGGAAGACCATTCGCAAAATGTGCGTGGCCCATTTTCGCTACATACATAAATTCTGTTTTCGTGGAAAACTTGCGCATTTCATAGATTTTTATGCCTGATGCAAACGGCAATGAATATCATAAGTAACCCACGCATATCATTTCTGAGCATCCGGAAGCGCGTGTGTTAATTAGATTCTAATTTAATGTTGTACTGGGTATTTTGTAAGATAAATCGAATCATCAAAACGAAATATCAAATTTATATAGACACCTAACGTACATTATATAACCGATTAAATCTATTAAACAAAAACAAAAGAAATTTATGGAGGAAACAAACAACGTCACAAGAATGAAAAAAGCTTTGCAACTTCGACAAACAAAATATACTTGCTATCTTCAAATCAAAAATTCAACTTTTCTTGTTTAATTAAGTCCTAGCAGAATCCAGCACTCGAAATTCGCGTGCAATGATGATTTTATTATAACTGACTCTAGAAATTCGATCGAATAATCATCAATCTCAATTAGAACCATTATTTTCACGCTTTCACAAATTTAAGTTAATTCAAAAACCTTTATTCAAAATTTCCTTAAAAACGTGTATTTAAACTATTAAACCAGATGTACATTTTTCTGGCACTCCCAGACTTCTTCAGTGTATAACTAATTCCCTAAGTTCTGTGTTTCTATTTTAATCCCTAACGTTTTACATTTTCATCGCAAAATTTAATCAGCTTAATTGCTCCATTTTCTAAGTTAATATTCATTCTAATCCCTACAGGTACTCTACTCTATCTACTCTATCTCTATAGTTTCCCTTATGTAACCTGGTATATCCCACTTTTTTCTCCTCCTTCCAGTTTGTCTTTTTCCGTCGATATGCTATTTTTTAGTTGAATTCCGCTCTTTGGTACCACTTCGATGTTGTATAGTAAGAAAATCTTCGTGGTCTGGATTACCTGCAATCCATTTCCATGTGGTACCGATAAAATCAAGTGACCTTTTAATTTTTCTCGGTTTTAGATTACGAATAAGATTTTCGATTTGCTGAAGCTCGTAGGATAGGTGCGATGAAAGGGAATAGTGTCTAACTTCCGAGAGATTAAGAACAGGTTAGATTTTGGCTTTGACTATGTTTTCCAGAATTCTGAAAGAAAAGCATCAATTGCGTATGTGACTTTTATGTATAATCCTTCCAGAGTCAGTTAAAACTGTCGAATTATTATTTTCTTTAACTATCTCTTGCTTGTATCTTGATGTCAATTTAGACCCTACTCTTTTATTTTGCTTTACGAAGATTGTTTCACCAATTTCATATTGTTTGGTGGGTTGTCGCGTTTTATTATGATTTCTCATGTCTGCTTGTTGTTTCTGTTCAAGCCTTTCGACGTTTGATAGACAGATTTTTCTAATTCTTCTGGCTCTATACTTGGAGTTCGACCAAAATGTAGTTCGATTGGTTTTTTTCGTTGTGGTTGAGTGAATTGTACAGTTATACTCGTGGACGGCACGTTGGAGGAGATTTTCGAAAGATCTTGGTGGTCCATCTTTTTTCAAGCATCTCATTATTTCAGTGAGAGTGATGTGCCAACGTTAGACCTGTCCATTGACTTCACTCTTATACGGAGGAGTTTTATAAACTTTGATTTTAAGGTCATCTTCCATTAGAGATGTTATGGAAGCTGATCTTAATGAGCTTTCGTTGTCGATGACGACAATTTCCGGGACACAGAAATAGAAGAGTAAGTCTGTAAGTGGTTGCTTAATGTTTTCGATAGACTTAGAGGCTATTATTTTGGCCTGACCAAATTTGGAAAACTTGTCCACAGTGCTCGGAACTCTGTGCTTCCCAGTACTAAAGAGTTCGATATGAATTGTATGACCAGGATAACTTGGAATTGGTGTAGCATTTAACACGGGTTTATTAGGGTTTCGATCATACTTATTTTTTTTTGCAAGTGAAACATCTTTTAACTACGTTTTTAGTTTTTGCCGACATTTTCGGGAAATAAAAATATTCAAGGAGCTGTAGCCGGTTTTCCTCGGCATTGCGATGCGCTCTTTTATGTGTTTGCAGGATTTTTTCTTCCTGCTCCGCTTCACTGGGGATGTCTTCTACAAATTTTTGAGTGTATCTTATTCGATAGTTACTGAAATGCTCGGGATAAATTTCTTGAATGCGACCCATAGTTTCTTCGCATGTTAGAAGTCCGTTTAAGGTATTGGGATTTAGATAGCGCTTGAAAATACTTATGATATCACTGTTGCTATATTGAGGTTTAATGAATGTGTGTCTTGAATAATTTGGAAAAGGGTTTTGCAGCTGATAACTATCTTCATCACCAATTTTCAGGATAATTTGATTCCGAAATGCATTGATAGGTGATTCTACTGTGGGAATGATACTATTGATGAGCTGTCATCGCTGTGTTCTTTGGGGGTTAATGAATTTATGAGGGTTGCTTTTGGAGGTCGGGAAAGAGAATCTGCGACTACGTTAGCTTTACCTGGTTTGTACTCTAGCTCATGATTGTATTCTTCTAGGATGAATTTCCATCTCTTCATTTTACTATGTGTATTCTTGTTGCTAAGAGCGTCGCTAAGATGCTGATGGTCAGTATATATTTTGACCTTCCTGGAACCGTAGAGGTAGCTTCGCAATGAGTTGAGAGCCCATATGATGGCAAGCATTTCTTTCTCATTGGTAGCGTAGTTTTCCTCGGTTTTGGACAACGTTCTCGAGAGGAAAACGATTGGTTTATCATCCTGTGAAAGCACTGCACCAATAGCGTAGTCAGAAGCATCAGTTGTAAGCTGGAAATCTTTTTCAAAACTTGGATGGGTCAGTACTACCTCCTTAGATATTAAGCAATTTTTAAGAGCATTAAACGCTTTCAGGGCTTCAGAATCGAGGTAGATTATTTTATTTTTGGACTGACTTTTGGACACGCGTCCACCTTCCCCTCTTGGAAGAGAAGTCAGGAGCTTCGCGATTTTGGCATAATCCTTGATAAAACGACGGTAATATCCCGACATTCCTAAGAACGATCTAAGATCTTTTAGCGTTTTAGGAGTGTGCAGGTTTGCAATTGCCTGAACCTTCTGCGGATTAGTTTTAATTCCATCTCTGCTTACTACAAATCCAAGAAACTCAATTTCCTTTTTAAGGAATCCTCATGTTGGAGCTTTTTCAAGTTTTCAGAACTTTGTTGAGATTTTTGAAGTGTTCTGTTTCGTCTTTTCCGAAGACAATGATGTCATCGATGTATACATAACAGCATTCTCCTATGTGCTCTCGCAGTATATCATCGAGAGTCCTCTGGAAAATTGAGGGGGCGTTTTTCAACCCAAATGGAAGACAGGTAAATTCAAATTTTCCATTGTTAATGGAAAACGCAGTTTTGGGGATGTCGCGCTCTTTAAGTGGAATTTGGTGGAACCCGCTTTTGAGATCAACTATGGAGAAATATTTGTTCCTCCCCAAGTTGGCCAGAATCTCACCTATTTCTGGTGTCGGACATTTGTCCGCAATTGTAACCGCATTCAGTTTACGGTGGTCAATTACCATCCGGTACTTTTTCTCGCCGGATGCGTCCTGTTTCTTAGGAACTTTCCAGACTGGGGATTGGTGGAGAGATTTAGACGGTCTTATAATTCCATCTTCAAGAAGTTTTTTTTACTTCCTTCTCGACTTCTCCTTCCAAAGTCATTGGGTAAGGATACGACCTTGAATAAACTGGGTCACCAGTTTTAGTTCGTATCTCTCCTTTAACGGTGCTGATGTAGGTTAGTCGTCCATCTGGTTCCGCAAGTAACCTGGAACAATTTTTAAGAATTGTTTTGAGTTTGGTTGCTTGCTCCCGATTTAGACGTGCTGTCCTGATATTTATATTATTAACATTTTCTTAAAAATGTTGCTTTAAGGGAATGCATAAATTCGGGTGGAGCGTCATGTAATTATCATTTGTATGGTTGACGGCTTTAAGCTCTTTGAGGGTATCGTTACCGATGATACCGTCAAACGAAATTAAGCTTGGAAGTATGAAAAATTTGATTTTTTCTGTTTGAGGACCGAACAGATTTACGAGCGCATCGTGTGTAATTTTGATACTGCCTCCCACTGAATTGGCGTAAAAGGCTTTGTCATTAATCAAAGAATTTCGGATATGTCTTGGTTTTACATAATTTTTGTTGGACCCAGTGTCCACTAAAAATCGTAATAGCTCTCCACTTCTCGCGACGTGCTCGAAATAAGGAAGCGAAGAGCGCCTTAATCTAAAAAATAAGTATCTTCAAGTTGCTCGTTAGTGGCTCGTCCCTCGTGCTGTTCTAGTTGTGGTGAGAAGGGAACAGTTTCATCTTCCGCCAAGTAATCGATCAGGTCCTGTCGATCTGATGCGCGTTGCGATTGGCTCATTACGTTATTGATCACTTCTGGCTGTATGTTATAATTGCTAGTGTGATATACCCTTTGCATCTTGGGTGGTTGGTGATGCCTTTGAGAGGGTTGTTGAAAACGTTTCTGAAGGAAACGTTGATTTTGAGGCCTATTGGCATAGTTAACGGCATGGGATCTTATGGATTGGTCGACATACATGGGCATTGGTCCTCGTGGTGGACGCGGGGGTGGCTTATTAAAGCTGTTTTCACGTTG
>OZ012659.1:66765490-66796623 GCA_963942545.1 Oxycera nigricornis | reverse complement strand
TTGACTTTTCAAATATATTTCGGCTACTACTTATAGCCTTCTTCAGTGATATGTTCACGACTGATTTTCTCCGCGCATCTTGTCCTTATTTATATCTTTACTTGTTAATTACATCCTTACGTATTTGTAAGTTATATCCCTAACTA
Organism: Oxycera nigricornis; assembly: GCA_963942545.1. Taxonomy (NCBI): domain Eukaryota; kingdom Metazoa; phylum Arthropoda; class Insecta; order Diptera; family Stratiomyidae; genus Oxycera; species Oxycera nigricornis. The sequence goes on along the minus strand of OZ012659.1, from coordinate 66,796,477 downwards.
TTAAACTTTATCTTTACTTGTTTATTATATCCCTTATATTTTTTTATTTTTTTTATTGGCGCTTAATTCTGTGTTAAAGGCATCTTATTTTCTAACTGTTTTCTGTTCCAAGTATTTGAATAACCACGAGTAACCGTTTCCTTGATCTGCGTTGAGTAGCGTCGACCGTTTACCCTTGTGGATCGCGTTGCTTTCTTTTACATCCAGCTGCCTATTGCTTCCCACACTTTCGATTTTCGTGTTTTCGATGTCGAATTCGCGAATAACACCTATTCGAAATATATCGTGATTTAACTGAAAGGAATATTGGATCAATCTTACTTCATCTTTTAATGTTTTTAAGGGTTTTTACAAAAAAATTATTTTACGGGATATTCATATACAATATTGTATGTGTCAGTAATTATTTTTTTCGAGGATAAAACGACCGATTTTCTTTGATTGTCTGGGATAGGCTCTACCAGTACTTTTGAATAGGATATATTTGAAAATTGTGGGATCAAAAGGATGATTATGGTCGTGTCTTTATTGGATCTTACGGAGGTTTTGATATTTTGATGTTTCTAAGGATTCTACGAACGCTAGTTCTTCAGTGTCAAGAATATTTTTCGACAATATGCCTAACTTACTCGCAAATAACACCAGTTCGATATCTTCAAAATAATTAACTTCCCAGTATATTGGAAGTTCTTGTAATCGCCTCGAAAATCGAAATTGAAATTTCCAATATATCTTTACGTCTTGACATCTTACGAGTATATTTTAAGTGTTTTTAGAAATAAGTATGTATGTGTGTGTGTGTGTGTGTATGTACGTACGTACGTGAGTTCGCGGACAAATTTTCTACGAGCATAACACACGTAAACAAAGTCGTGTATTAACATTTGCGTAATTATATCAAATTTTTAAAAAAATCTTTGGAGCCGTTTTTTAATTTTTTGAAGAAAAAAATGCAAAAAATTGGATTTTTTTCAAAAACATCAAATTTTTAACCTGATTTTAAAGACGCAGTAGTCAATGTTTATATAATTTATATACTCCAAACAGTTCTTGTAGAAAAACCACCCAAATTTTTTTTCATGATTACAAAAAAAAATTAAATTAAAAATATAGAATCATTAAAGGTCATTATGACCTTAATGGTAATTTTTGTCATTCATTATATCTCGAGAACTAAATACAATCTTTGCATCATTAGGGTGTCAATCGACGCGTATTAACATTTTAATGATGTTTTTAAATTTTAAAAAAAATCTTCGAAGCCATTTTTTTCAATTTAATAAAAAAATATAGAAAATTAATGTTTTTTTTCATAAATAATTAATTAATAATTAATAAAATTAACATCGTAATAATAAATGTTTATAAAATTTATAAACTTTTATCAATTTCTGAAAGGGATACCAGCAAAATATTTTCTCATGATTTCAAAACAAATTGAATTTAAAATTAAAAAAATCATTCAAAGTCACCATGTAAAAAGGGTTCATACGAATTTGTATACCTGAAATCTCTTATTCTAAAGACATTGCTGTAAAGTCAATCAAAGTTTCTTATTATTTGCATAATTTGTTAAGGTTTTTAATAGTGTTCACAGAACCATGTTTTAACTTTAATGCAAAAAACTGCTTAAATTTTAAAAACCAATACAGATCAAATCAAATTTGAAAATTGTGGTAATCAACGTTTTGAATGGTAAAATGTTTTGCAGGCAAGGCTTTTTAAGATCATATGCTTTGAAAAGCTTTCATCAAATAAAAAAATTTAGTTTTTAGGAGTTTTGTTCTTCAGTATTCGTAAGATTTCAATTACTTCCTTCATCATTTGTAATACATATATTTTACTTTTTGCATGCAATTGAACCTTTTTTGACGGCATAATTAATGTTTCTCAAAACCAACAGAAAATAAGTTGACCGTGTGGACCTCAAGGGTCGCACCTCATGGCTTGTTTCTTAAGAGAATCATGTCGTGATTTAACTGAAAAGAATATTGGATCAATCTTACTTAATCTTCTAGTGTTGTGATCCTGTTATATCCTTAGAACAATTACTGATAAAATTCTTAATAGACATTTGCTGGATATTTTTATGGGCAGTTATATTTTGTATTTGTCTCGATAATTTTGTATTTATGGAGACTAGATTGTTATTTTGTTCAATCAATTTTCCGCTATTGTCATAAAGCTAATCTGCTTTAAGTAGTTTTTCATCATCAAAATCCATTGTACCAGCTACGTATTTAAGACCTTTGCCAAGTAGATTGACGAGTCCTCGTTTTGATCTATAACGCAGTTTGATGTTTTCGATCTTTGATTCTCATAATACAAGACTTTGATTTAGAGTCTCAAACACTGGTCCCATTAAATAAGATGTAGGTTTTAGGGTGTACAAATTTGTTTTGATAAAAATTTTAGACTTTTCGAACTCGGTTAAATTAACAATGTGTAGAATTTTATGGTAGGTTTCGATTAGGGAGATAGCATCAAGTTTTAAAGGAATATAGCCGTTATTATTAAGATCATGAACTTCAATTTCTTGCGCATATTGAATTGGTAAGCTAATTGCGACGATGAACATTACCGTTAATGTGGCCAATATGTTTGCCATTGTACGTGCCTATAATAAGAACGTTTATTTGTCAAGTAAACTTTCTCTGCGGGGAGTTATACGTTAGTAAGAGAAGGTAGGGCTTTAGTTTTTACGATAATAATTTTGATTGTACAATAATTTCAAAAATCATTTTCTGTCTGAAGAATGGTATATGTTCTTGAGAAAAGTCGATTTCTTTGTTTTAAGTTAGGTATTCGGCGATTATGCAACTGAATACTCCACAATCACTTCCGTTATTTTGACGCGGTGTGTTATCAACGCTTTCTTTTATAAATGTGGATGTATCAGATAAATGCTTCCGTTTTTCAAAAGCTTCTTCTCAGAGGTAATTTTCTAATAAGCTCAATATAGAAAGTTTGGGTTTCCCAAAGAATCAAAATATTTTATTGATTTTTCATTGAAATTAATTAAGCCCATGCACCAATGCATCTGGTTTACATGAACAGGAATGACAATTGGATCAATCGAAAATAAATCTACGTCTTTGGTCCAATTAGAAACGGCTTTAAAACCATGTTTCAAAAGACAAGGGATGAAACATGTATTCATTACGTGAACTTTTGGGACTTTTCCAGAGATTTGGTTTTCGCTACGTTCTTTAATTAAATTCAAATAAAAATTGATCAATTGATCGTTGAGCCAAGCATTATTAACTAAGATTTTCATATTGCTTCTAGTTATATTAAGATTATATCGAAATACTAAGATTTCTTCTCGGGGTCCACCATTAACTGCTTTTTCGATTACGCATCTCTGCTCCTCAGTTAGGGTAGTACCTATTTTTAAAGTTTGACTTGGGGTACTATCCTGATATTTTTTCTTTCTCCTGATATGGGATTCATAATATGTATGGCCTGTATTCGTTATTATTAGATCTTCATCTAGTTTATTCGTATTAACTTTACGGAATTTTGCATGGTTTTTACCACCTCGGGTTTCTTTTAGAAATATTGGTCCTTCATTAATATCTACATCTTCTCTGTTACGATTTAATCCAGCTATGGATTTTTCCTTTGCTTTTATTATTTTATTCCTGATATTGGGGTAGTCATCAGAGTTCACTTTGCTTTAAGAAAAGTCTATAGGTCTGATTCCAGTTGTAAAATGAATGGTGTTGTTATAGAAATTTACTGCTTTCAAAATCTTTTCTTCTACTGTTCCAAAATCTTTGTTTGGATCATGCCTGAAAATACGTATGTGCTCATTAATTGTATTGTGGAGTTTATTTATATCTGCATTTGAAGTATGTTCATTATTTGAAGTGAAGTGAATTTCGATTTGTTCTTCTTTGAAAAATTCCTGAAGGGGGCGAGCTATGATTCCTAATTCATTGTCTGTTACTAATTTATTGATATGACCTACAATACTTAGATATTGGAGAGTAGCTCTCTTGAATTCTGTCCAAGATCTGCCGATAATTTTTATCTCTTGAGTAAATTTCGAAAATTTGTCGATGAATGATAGAAATAGCGTTTTATCAAGGCTGTAGAATACATCTGCATGAATGCTTTCCTTAAGAGAATTAGGTGCCTCTGTTATCTTGATTTTTTGCTTTATAGGATTCCTATCATATTTTTCTAGGTTGCAGACTTCACAATTATTTGTAAATTGACTTAGGCGCTCTCTCATTTTAGGGAAGAAATATTTTAGTTTGAGTTCCATAACTACTTCATGGATGCCACGATGATTATTTCTCAAAGGTTCTTTCCTAATTTCTTCGAAAAAATTTTCTCCATCTTTAACCCTGCAAAGATAGTTATGTTATACGTCTTGCGGACGAATGATTCTAAAATGATGATTCTAAGGTGTTTGTGAACACATTTATTATATTGAAATTTGAAACAGCGAGTAAGTAGGCTGCAACGTGAAGCGATAGGGCATATAATTATCAAGAAGCGCTAACACCTGTCGCGCATCGTACGTTACGCGAACTTAGATTATCTTTGCAGGGTTAAGATCTTCGAACAGTTTTGTGCAACGTATGATCTTTAATTTTTTGTTATCGGAAAAGTGTTTCAAATAAACTAACTCTAATCTTTTAAGGAAATCTTCATCTTCAATCAATATGGCATTTAGTCCATTTGGGTTAAATTGACATTTCAGTAAAGTTATTGCTGTTTCTTCTTCCAGGTTCTTTATATAAAATGTTGTTCTGGACTTATCGAATATTTTTTCATTTTTCTTTCTTATTAATCGTGAATAAGATTTAATTAAGATGATTTGTGGTTTGAACACATTTATCGCGGAATTGCTAGTAGGGATATTAGAGGATACTTCATTTTTCTTCACAAAATTTATCTCAGGTTTTTCAATTCTCGATAAAGCATCAGCGTTCCCGTTCTTCGTTCCAATTTTATAAATAATAGTACAGTCAAATTCTGAAAGTTTTAAACGCACCTGACAAGTTTGGAATTTGGCTCTTTTATTGAGAACAACCACGTCAATGGACGATGATCCGTTTATATAATAAATGTTCTGCCGAAGAGATACGGTCGGAAATATTTTGTTGCAAAACTATGGCTAGTAACTCATTTCGATAGTGCTATAGTTAATTTCGTGATCGTTTAAGGTGCGACTAGCATAACAAATGGGATGGTTTTCTTGAGAGAGTATAGCACCAAGTGTGTATTGACTGGCATCTGTTGTGAGAGTCAAAATTTGGTTAAAATCAGGGTACCGTAAAATTGGATCATTTATTAACAAAGTTCTGAGAGTTTTAAATAGTCTGGGTTGGAAATCTCAATTTTGGCATCTTTTTTTCAAAAATTGAGTCATTGATTCAGCGATACGGGAATATTCTTTAATAAATTTTCGGCAATAACCGGTAAGACCAAGGAACTGTTTAATTTGTTTGCTAGTTTTTGGGATCGGAAATTTTTTTACACATTCTATTTTTTGGGGTTTCTTTTAATACCTTCTGGGGTCACAATGTGTCCTAAGAACTCAGATTCTTGTTTCAGAAATTCGGATATATCAATTTGAACTTCAAAATTAAATTCTTTCAATCGTTTAAAAATCTTGCGAAGAGAATCATATGCTCTTGAAGGGAAGTTAAAAAAATGATAATGTCATCGATATAAAAAAGACATATTTTATTTATATAGTCGCTCAATACTTGGTTCATTAACCGTTGAAAATTTTCAGGGGCCACCTTAAGACCAAAAGGCATTCGCAAAAATTCGTAGTGCCCGTTTTCGGCACTAAAAGCTGTTTTATGGACATCTGCTTCATCAATCTCAATCTGGTGAAACACTTTTGCCAAATCAAGGGTCGTAAAATACTGACAATTTGCTAGTTTTTCTAAAATTTCATCAATATTCGGGATGGGGAATTTGTCGTCAATCGTGACTGAGCTTTCATCATAGAAAATATCAATGAAGTTTTTTATCACATTGATAAGTGAAGATCTTTCCTCGGAATTTAGTCCTTCAACTTTCTGACCTTAGCATAAACAGTGCAAGTATGTACATCGTAGATGTCTCTTCTACAATGAACGAATTATCTCTACTTTGTTGTTCTTTGACAAAATATAGACCATTCTTCTGTTTCACAGGGATATTCATATCCACGTACTCGTGCCCTCCGGGATTACAAAGTTCTTTGTTCGTATATTTTTGTGAGTCAAAATGAATTTTAACTATTTTTTGATTAGATATTAGTTGCTTATATTTGTAATCGATAAATATTCCAAGTTTGAGAGGATATTATTACCTATAAGACCGTTGTATTTATTATGAAATTGACAAACAAGGAACGGGTCGTGAGCTAGTCACAACAAGGAAGAACTCCAACCACATTCCGATCGCGATCACGGTGTGGAGGGGAGAAAACAATCAAAAATCACTTTATACTATATTACACTGTAATTAGGATGTATATATATTTTTTCCTTTTGTTCTTTATTACACTTTATTTGGTTATGCCATTGCATATAGCTCAAGCATCTATATTCTTGCACTTTAGTAATAATGAAAACATTGCATCTTTGAAACTCAAACTATAATTCAGTCTAAATTATTCGTAGTTTATCGCTTATCCAAGTCATATGGCGTGTTTTCGGTATCAAAACCATACTTCAATCAATTAAATGAAAAAAATCACTACAAATTATCCAGAAAACATTCTTCCGATCTTTTTCTACTTTAGGTAAATGCTTATGTTGATCTTAATTTGCTACGTTTTAATACAGTTAATGGATGACGTAGATCCAGCACATCAAATGATAAAACCCGAGCTAGTGAAAGTGTTTTGCACAATTCTTCGAACGATATCCACTAGAGCTGCATTTTCCCAGCTTCCCTTGGAGCCGTTTCGTTTTCAAGACAGCTTTCGTAATCAGCGGCTTATCGGCAAACTTTTCGCGTTGGTTTCCGGGTTTGTGGCTTTTTTTCACAACCATGTCCTCAGGTAAACTTTGTAAGTTGGCATCGTCTGTTCTCGTTTTTCGACGACTTTTTGCTTCCTTCAGCTTCACCTGAACTATCTTACAACTTTTTTTTCGTCCTATTTACTACCGGAACAAAACCCGCCGCGTCCGTCCATCACAACAACCTTTTTCCAACTCTCCCACACACATCTCGCTCCCGTCTCGAGTCGGATCATTTTCTCGTCTTTTATGCCCATATATGGTAATCAGTAAATTTGTCCAATCAGATCCTCGCTCGATCACCTGAACTCACCACGACTAGAACAAAGAAAAACGCGTTGCTCACTTCTCGAGAGAGACAGTGCGAGTGGTGGATAAGTAATTTGGATTTTAGTACTGCCAATGCGATTATTTGACAGTGTAACGAGGCAATTTAAATTGACTAACGTTTTGGTTGAAAATAAAACAAATGGTTAATAAAATTATCCGCAACAGTTTTTGTTTTTACATTTATATAGGGTAATGTGTGTTGGAGGCTCGAGATCGAAAATTTTCCGAATGGCATTTTTCCTCTTTCTTGCTACTTATAAGATCTACTTCCATCGGTTAAGGCTTGCGATAATTGGAATGATGATTTTGGCAGTTATTATTACTATACCTTGAATTATAAAAAGGTCTATAATTATTATGTCTGGTATTATTGTTGCTATTATGATTTTGGTTACTTTTGCTATTATTATTGAATTTAAAATTGCGATAATTGTTACTATTATTTTTGTTTTTATTATCTATATGGTAGTACATATACAAACCATACAACATCATAGCCACCAATCATACATACATTTCTTACATGCATTCCCTACTGTTCGATAAACTCATAGAGTACCCCTGTTCCTCAACATGTGAGTGATCGATAATTAGCTTTGAACTCAGACACGACCTACCTCAATGACTCATTCATACTTGAAGACATGGTCAAGTGTTTTAAATACTGATCCAATTAATGTCGTCTGGGTACGGACTAATGCCCTTTGCTAATCATATGCATTCGAGTGCAATAAATTTAGGTCATATTTCCAACTGAACATTATGAGATATGTATGTATATTGATTGGGGAACGGGAAATACTGCCCATTGAGAACCAAAACACGGCGCGCGTGATTGGTTCTGGTTACTAATTTAGTTATTTAGAGTAAGGATATATTTTGTATTAGTTTAAGAAAATTTTGAATAAAAGAACGAGTTGGACTTAAGCTCATCCTCATTAATCCACGATCGAGGAACTAAGGTTTCCGTTTGATTTAGAGACATTGCCTACTAGCGGCAAAGTTCTTTATTCTTGTTGAATTAATATAACTAACTGGTTCAAAGGTTGGTACAAGACTCGCTTTATTCAATAATACTTATGACTAGAATATTTACATCATGGTGTGAGTATTACATTGTTTTCACATTATCAGAGTGAGTGCTATTCTCAACACCCCCACTAAATGATTTTTTTATATCTTAATGCCAAAAATCGTTACATAATTTAAACAAAACAAATTCAATACAAAAATTCATTTCAAAATATGCTCATTTAAAAAAATTATTTCCAATTCCATAAAGATTAGACTTTGAGTACAATTTTTACAATGAATTGATCAAAATTCAATTCACATATTTTGTGAGCAAAAGACATGCTTTTCAATAGTTACCGCTTTTGTTAATACATCGGCGACCATGTCACTTGTACCAATGTGGGTCACTCGAGTTTGGGCATCGCAACACTTCTGACGAATAAAATGATGTCTGAAGTCAATATGCTTACTACGTGAACGATAAGCGTCGTTTTCAGTCAAACATATTGCGCTGCGATTCTCACAAAATATTTCTGTTGCTTTCGTTAGCGGCCAAAATTCGTTTTCCAATTGTCTTAGCCATAGACATTCTTGCGTTGCAGTCGACAAACTAATATATTCAGCTTCCGTTGTGGATAGAGCAACTGTTTTTTGACGACGGCTGGTCCAAGAAACTGCTCCAACGTTTCGTTTAAAAACATATCCAGTACATGATCGTCGACTTTCGAGTTCACCAGCAAAATCAGCATCAGCAAAGCCAAAGTTTGAATCTCCTTTGGTGAATTTCAATTTGGCTTTTGATGTACCATTGAGATATCGTAAGATTCGCTTTACTGCAATCCAGTGTGCTTTACCTGGATTATTGTTAAAACGACTTACGTTGTTTACTGCAAAAGCGATGTCAGGGCGCGTTCCCTGCGACAGGTATAAAATGCTTCCAATAGCTTCCTGAAATGGCACAAATTGCATTTCCAATTTTTCTTTATTATCTTTTGGTGACATTTCATTCGTCAATTTTTGATTTATATCAACTGGTGTTGAAACTGGCTTAGAATCACGCATACCAAAACGTTCCAGCATTTCATTAATGTGTTTTTCTTGATCCAAATATATAACGTTATTTTCTCGATCGCGAGTGATACGAATGCCAATACAATTTTTAGCTTCACCAAGATGTTTCATTTTAAACTGCTTCATTAATGTTGATTCTAGATCACTTTTCATTAGCTTATCATTCCAAAATATAAGTAAATCGTCAACGTATAAAGCAATGAAAATCATTGAGTTGCCAGAAATTCTAAAATAAATGCATGGATCAACCTGAGGTTGTGTATATTCAGCATTCAGCAGTGTTTTTCTCAGCTTAGTATTCCACTGACGACTCGCTTGTTTTAATCCATACATTGCTTTTGTCAGTTTACATACTCTATTGGAACCGTCACTGAATTGTTCTGGTTGATGCATATATACCTCTTCGTCTAAGTCGCCTTGTAAAAATGCAGTTATGGCATCCATTTGCTCGATCTCTAAGTTGAACTGAACTGCAATTGAAAACAAATACCGAATTGAAGCGTATCTTACGACCGGTGAAAATGTTTCTTGAAAGTCGATCCCCTTCTTTTGTGCACAACCTTTAGCCACAAGCCTCGCCTTATGACGAATAACATTTCCATCGTTGTCTGTTTTGGTTTTAAATATCCATTTACTTGAAATTGCCCTCTTATCCTTTGGCAATTCACATAAAATCCACGTTTTATTCTCAATTAATGCGTCAATTTCACTTTTCATGGCTTCTTGCCAATGAACTGCATTTGAGCCGTTTAATGCTTCATGAACAGTGGTTGGGTCAATTTCGTTTTTGTTCATCCCACACATATGCGTGACAACTCCTTCAAATTTACGTGGTTTCGGTACACGATTCGAACGACGTGGAGTATTAATGTCTGATTCACTAATTAAAGAGTCATCGTCGTGTCTTTCAACGCTTTCATCAGGGACATAATCATGATCTTCTTTATCGCCTTTTTCAAGCCATTTTTTATTCACTTTGGGTTCATATTCCCCCACTGAATCAAAACAATCGTTCGCTGAACCGATTGCTGTGTTTTCTGAGCTTCGTTTGTGTAAGTCACTCATTCCAACTACGATATTTGATGTACTTTCAATATCGTTTTCCATAAAAACGACGTCACGACTATGAAACGGCTTTAAGCTGTGTGGATCTAATAAGCGGTAGCCTTTAGTTGCTTCACCATAACCAATGAATATCATTAGTTTTGCCTTTGGTTGCCATTTGGTTCGTTTTTGCTTCGGAATGTGCATCATACAGTTACTTCCGAAGACACGTAAATTCGCAACGTTCGGTTTCACTCCTGACCAAGCTTCATGTGGAGTTTTGTCTGTTAAACCTGATGCCACAGAACGATTGATCAAATAAACTGCTGTGTTGACTGCTTCAGCCCAAAAACTCATACCAAGTTTGCTATCAAACAGCATACATTTTGCACGTTCCACCACGGTCCGATTCATTCGTTCAACCAAACCGTTTTGTTCTGGGGTATATGGATTCGATTTTTGATGTTGAATACCATTAAACTTTAACACATTGTCAAAATCGGTGTTGCAAAATTCTTTACCATTGTCTGTTCGAAAAAGTTTTATTTTTCGGCTATGTTGATTCTCTACCAATGCCTTGAATTCCTTAAACCGCCTGATTGCTTCACTTTTGTGACTCAAAAAATATACAAATGCCATTCTAGTAAAATCATCGATGAATAGCAAAAAATATCACGCACCTCCAATTGATTTATGCTCCATCGGCCCGCACAAATCTGCATGAACTAAATCCAACACTGCCTGCGCTCTTGTGCCATTCGATTTAAACGGGTTTCGACTTTGTTTTCCCTCGCAACAAGGAACACAATTAAGTTTGTTGTTTAATTTACCTCCTAGTTTTATTCCATTGACGATTCCCTTTTCCATTTTCAATAAATCTGCGTCATTTATATGGCCAAATCTACGGTGCCACAAGTTTGAAGTTGAATTGCCATTTGACGTGAGAAAACATCTACTACGCTCTGCTACTCGAACTTTGTGTACATCCAATTTGTACATATTCTTTATCAACTTCGCGGTGCCAACTAATTCTCTTTTATCATTATAAATCCGACATCCTTGATTATCAAATGAAACACTGTTGCCATTTTTGACTAACTGGCTGACTGATAACAAGTTGGTTGTTAAATTCGGCACAAATAGTACATTATTCACTGTAACATTGCATATTTCATTACCAACACTTGTTTGTATGTCAATGTTACCCACACATTCAATCGATAAATTTGAGTCATTTGCCACTTTGATTGCACGAACATGAGCGTTTGATTTATTTTTCAGCCATTCATCGCGTACTGTTAAATGTGCTGATGCCCCTGAGTCTATATACCAATCAGATTTGCTAAAATTTCCCGTTAAAAACACAGTACAAAATGCGCCCTTCGTTTTCAAACTGGATTTTTCTAATTTATTACCTTTAATGGTATTGGCACTAAACTTTGATCGGACTGAGCATTGTGATCGCGTATGACCAATTTGCGAACATTCGTAACATCTTATTGGTTTTTTATGTTAAACTATCCGTTTACTTGTAAATGCTGATTCAACTTTTTCACCTTCGTCGGAATCAAGTAATTTAGTTCGAACAACATCAGCCGTAATGGCGATTTCAGAATGCTCGATTGCTATTACCATTGCTAAATATTTTGGTATGGGTAAACCGGCCAACAGCAATGATCCTATCCATTCGTCAGTAATTCCGAGACCAGTACCTTTTAGCTTTTGAGCTGTATCTATAACGTGTGAAATGTAAGCTTCCATTGTCGAGGAATCGTCCAATTTTGCTGATATTAAAGCACGCACCAAAAAAAAATTTCCTTGTTACACCTTGGTCGTCGAACATCCTTTTAAACGTTATCCAAATCTCTTCCGCATTTTTGGCGTGTTTAATATGCGTGAATAAGGATGGATCCACTGATAGAACCAGCTTCGATTTCGCCTCCGCTACTTTAACTGTGTCTGTTTCCTTACCGTTAATTGTGTTTTCCAAACCATCGAGCACCATATAATTTTCGATCGCGAACGCCCAATCAGAGTAATTAATACGACCTTTTAATTTCGGGATACTCGCAAGAAAATTTGCCAAGGCAATTAACTTAATGAAACCAAATTTTGAAAGAGCCTGCGCGTGCAAATCAATCAAAAATAACTTGCAGTTAATGGAGCAGCCCCCGCGCAACTGGGCCCATAACCTGTTGAATTAATATAACTAACTGGTTCAAAGGTTTGGTACAAGACTCGCTTTATTCAATAATACTTATGACTAGAATATTTACATCATGGTGTAAGTATTACATTGTTATCACATTATCAGAGTGAGTGTTATTCTCAACAATTCTGATTAATAGAGCAAAGACTGCCTTTCTAGTTCGGCAGAAAATAAATTGCCTCTGTTTTCGGCAATTTTAAGTGTTAAATTGCACAACTAGACATATCGGCCACCTGAGACTTTGTTTCTGCGCCAAATACGTGGCAGACTCACTGCCTGTAGGTATCCCTTAGATAATCGAGCCCACAACGATTTAAAGATTATACTTTAGAAATATAGCTCGCATCAGCCTAGAGGAATATAGGCAACGGAAGAGACACTGAGACGATGCGGTATCTTCATATGGCGAACTCACGAAAGTTATAACATTACAATATGTTGACTATTAGAGTAGGAATTTTGGCGAAGCGGGCCATTGTAAGTTCCACGCTGCAAATCATGAGGTTGATTGTGATTATTATTTTGGAAAAAGTTTGAGTTGTAATTAGGCCTAAATGAACTAAAATTCCTGTTTTGATTTGGATTAAGATTCCTGTTTAAATTTAAATTTCGATTTCGATTTGAATTAAAATTACTATTTCTACCTTGTGTTGTTGGAGTTAGGAATGCGTAGCCACATTCGTGGAGAATATTAATACATTCTTCAAGACTGCTGGGATTTCGACAATGCAGTATATATCTCATTGGCTCTGTGAGTTTATTTTTAAAAATTACCACTGCAGAAGCTTTATTTGATTCAATAGTGCTATGTATAACTGCTTTGTCCTGAGGAGTCTGTTTGGACTTGATGTTAAGTCTTCTAAAAACACTTTTTATTTCATTATAAAAATCAACACTGTTCGTTTTAAATCGAGTTGCTCTCAGTTCATCGAACAGTTCTTCGGTAGTAAATCTGTCTCCAAAATTTTGGATAAGCGTTGTTTTAATTTCTGCCCAAGACCTTATGTGAGCATTTATTTCGATCACTTTTCTGACTTTTCCTCTTAATTTGGACTTTATTTGATCAGAAAAAATATTTGTCGAGGGTTGATCATATCTAGTAAGCAGAGGGTGAGCTTTATCTATTAGATCGATGAAATTCTGGAGATCTCGATAGTCTCCGTTAAATTCGGGAAGTTTACTTAGATATTTAAGTGGATCAATGGTAAGGGATAACATATTGGAACTGTTTTGATCAGGGGTTTGTTCACTGAAGAAATTTTGGACGATATCCAAATGGGCGGAAGATTGCTGTCTAGCAAACGCGATATATAACGTTAAACCGAATTCTGAACCGTTTTCTGCATCGGAAATAACACGAAATTAGTGTTTGTCCTTTGAGTTTGAAGTCGACACAATATTAGTATATGTTACAAATATTTTTACACAGTAAAGAAGGAAGGAAACCAAATCGTTTCAACGATAAAGTCTATATATATATATATATATATATATATATATATATATATATTTATATATATATATATATATATATATATATATATATATATATATATATATATATATATATTTATATATATATATATATATATATATATATATATATTCCGAACTTTGGATCAGAAAAAAACACAAAACTTATCTTTTGGAACATAGATTTGGCGATCTAGAGTCGCGTGATCCTAACTTACGACTAAATATTACACATAAGAGGCGATCGTATTCTTATTTAAACTACCCATAAATAAAATATTTGGCAACAGTCTTCATAAACAAAGTTCACAAAAACGACATTTACGAAGACAAACGCGACTTGGTTATCTCAAGTGTAACATAATAAATTATCTTCAATGCAAGCCTTCAGAAACATCGAGTGTTAACGGGAAGATATTTATGCATATCCTAGTGTGAGGTCCAGACGCGATTCTGCAATTATGGATAAGTAATCCGAAACGTCTTGAGTTCGGGTTTTAGGAATTGCATGTAGAGGAAATCATGGGAATGGCAAGTATCGTCATATAATACTTTAAGGGATTGAAAGCATATACTTAGCAGTTTCACTGATCACAAAATTTCATTTCTGACTTAAAATGAACATTATTCCGAGGAAACGTTCTACAATTTAACAGCGACATACAGGAGAAGCTAGAAGTGCTGAACGGAAAAGTTAGAATCGAAGGAGAGAGAGAGATCCATTACAGCCACATCAAATTAACGAACACATTACAAATAATATTAGAGTCGGATTAAAAGTAAATAAAAACAAGCTGCGAGGTGCGACCCTTGAGGTCCATATGGACAACTTCCCAGTAATATTTACATAAATATTAACAATATTAAACACAATAATAATTATGGAAATACTACTACTTTTAATAATTAAAATGTACTTCTCATAAAAATTATTGGAATGACTTAATATCAATCGTATCATCTACGCGGGCTGTTACGGCAAGATTTTTCGTAACGTTGCTACTACACCGCAGCCGACCTTGGCCACGGTTTGGGTAATCCCACCCGGCTTCACCCGCGAAGAGGGGTGTGGGGATATTTTTATAAAAAGGCGCCACCCGTTTCTGCGCCGGGACTGCCCTGTCCCCGAACCCTGAAACCGGAATAGGGTCCGCGACGACCAAACCATCGAACGAGTAAGGATTTTCCGCATAAAAACAAATGGGTCGAAAGCGAGAAACCAACGCGACCGTTCACTCTGCCACTTCGCCGAGCCAAGCCAAATTTAATTCACACAAACTCCTATTTAATTTCAATGCACTCTAATATTACAACAACCTGACTCGCCCTAACTATACTTAACGCTACTTACAATTTTGTGTCTGTCCTTTGTCCTATTTCAACTGCTCGAAGACTTTGTTGAATAAGGAAACGGCCTCCAACGACGCTTCAACTGTGTCCGTCCGCGCTTCGTCACCTGGCTCGATCCGCACCCCAAAAGTAAGAAGTCAACCCTCGATGAATAATCAAACGGCCTTCACAGCACACCAAAAGCAAGACGTCAAAACTTGATGAATAATCCAACGGCCTCAACAGCACCCCAAAAGCAAGATGTCAGACTTCGAAGAACCATCAAACGGCATCCACTCGACGCTCCCACTGTCCACGTCCGCACTTACGGTAGTTAGAACACTCTGCATCGGTCCTTTACTCGCACTCACAACACCAACCCACTAGCCTAACGAACCTATCACTTAACTTAACCACAACCGAACAACCCAACTAATAAACTAAAAGAATGGAACGATATGGGAAATGGAGGGAGAAAGGAAAAAGGAAGGTAGGATTGCAAACATAAGGTTACAAGGGTAAATACTAAGGATTCAATAACCCCGGCAATCGATACACTTCTCATTTATCCACGTCCTAAGCGAATCATTGTAGGTTGCATGTGCCTATCGGTAGTCCTACCAGCATGCTAATGGCGTTGGGGTTACTGAGCCTCGGCAAAATCCACCCCTGTACTATTTGCCCCTTTCATCCTCACTTTCTTTTAACTGCCTTCACGGTCTCTCGCTCGTCCGGTCTCTCTGCTCCGTAACGGCCACTCGATCGTTAGCGTTGAGATCCTCTCCGTCCCCGATTGGTGACCCAGACCCGTCCTGCAACACTACACTCGCCCTTTCAAACTGATTCGTATTTGATGAGGTTGGTTCTTCATATACCACCTCTTCCCGTGTCTTCAAATGTTTATCTTCCTCACAACAGATGGCTGTAAGGAGTTTTGATTCTTTCTCGGTTCCACACCATTTTTGTCAGTACTATCGACTGCCTCGATTTCCTTCTCAGGATTCTCTCTCTTTCCGCTTTCGAGTTCCTTATTTTGCCTTGATCTGGATCCTCCCATGTCAGCGCTCCCTTCTTGTGATCTACCACCCATATGATGTCCCCTTTGCTGCTTCCTACCTGTCTTCCCCAGTCCACTCCTCTGAGACTCTCTACCCCCAAACCCAGTCCATTGGGGCTTCTTGCGTTCAGGCCCAGTCTCACCTCCTTTAGACTGCCTGCTATCAAGCCTACCCAATCGCGACTGTCTGCTTCTAGGCATAGCCTCAACCCACGCTGACTTCTCTTACGTCACCCTCGAAGCTCCCCTCACAGCATCGGTGTCCTCATCTGCTTCCTCTGTCACAGTGGGTTTTGCCTTACTTTTTTGCCTCATTTTTTCTTCTACCTCAGCTTCCTGAACATCTTCTTCCAGCTCGATGCATGAGCACCTCTGTTCCTTGAGAAGATTTTCCTCTATGTCCCGTATGCGACTATGCAAGGACGCATTTTGGGCTTCCAACTCCTCAATTCGTGAGAACATATTTCCGATTTTCATGGACTCGCTTAACTCCCCCATTACGCTCAACACCGCGGTGCGGTTGCATTGCGCTTCACTTTGTAGAGTCTTAAGTTTGTTCTGATATGACTCTTTGATTTCCTTCAGATCCTCTTCATATTGTTGGCGAAGTGCTTGGACGGACTTTTTTAGCTTTGCGTCATATTGTTCGGTCAAACGACATTGCAATTCCTTAATTTCTGACTTAAATCTAGTACGCGTTTCGGTTAATTCTATCAAATGATTCCGATCCTTAGACTCCAGCTCTTCGTGCAGCGATCTTAGTATGTCCTCAATATCTTCACGTGCCAGGCTATCTTCTACGTTGTGTTTGCGTGCCTCTCCCAGTTGCACGCGTAACCAATTGTTCTCCCTATCCAGATCTTTGGTGTCGTCCAACACTTGCTGGTATTCAGCACAGACTGACTGGTACTTGCCGGTCAGCTCTGTGATCGTCAACTCCGTAACTTCTATTTTTTTCGGTACGATTTCTGTTGTCGCCGTCAAATCTTGGTCTCGTCCTAACTTCCTGGCTTCAGAGGTTCTAGCCTTCTTCAACACGAGGTTTTCGTGATTCTCCTCAAACTCTTCTGCCTGCACCAGCATATACCCTAAAGCGAGCATAAACTGCCGTCGCAACTTCTCGATGATGGGATCCTCTGCTTTCTTCGCTCGTAGCAGCTTAGCGATCCTCCGCAGGGCATACTCCGTCTTTGCCTGGGCTATCAAAAACGCAGTGGACTTTTCATTACCCCAAAAATCCACTGATAGAGCCTTTACCTCGCCCGTCACCGTCTCTACCGCCTCGCGGTCCTGCTGATAAGTGAAAAGGTAAGGCGAGGACGCGTTCAACATAGTCCCAAGCCGCAGTGCCTTCCGAAGCTCCATCCGCATCGTCGACACAGTTCCAGCGGCGATCCCATGCACTGCCAGCTCATAGCTAAGCTCGTTGTCGCTGAGGCGATCGATTAGAGCCTCTGTAAATTTTGCCATGTTGAACCTATGAACAATGACAACAGCACAAGGAGAAAAAGAAATACATACTAGACTAGGAAATTACTTCTTTATTTTATTATTTACATATATACATATCGTTATAATTTGATTTCCACTCACAGCCGCAAACTGACACACCCGCAATTTCACACACCCGCAATCAACACACTCCCGCGATCTCACACTCCCGCAATTGCACGCACGTGTCAGCACTTTAAACTCTGCCACTTTTATTTCACAGATAAACTCACTGGACTCGTCGAACGAATCCGCCGTTCGAACGCTGCCGTACCCAGGTCCGGTGTTTTTAACGGCCGCACGTCAAATGTTACGGCTGGATTTTTCGTAACGTTGCTACTACACCGCAGCCGACCCTGGCCACGGTTTGGGCAATCCCACCCGGCTTCACCCGCGAAGAGGGGTGTGGGAAAAGATATTTTTAAGAAAAGGGCGCCACCCGTTTCTGCGTCGGTACTGCCCTGCTCGCAAACCCTTAAACGGGAATAGGGTCCGCGACGACCCACAACCACCGACAAGGGAATCTGGAACTAAAATAATACAAAAGCCGGAAACGCGATTCCACGTCGCAACTTCACGCAATACGACAAGCTATAATTCAATGAGTTTATTATTATTTTTTTCTAAAAAAACCTAACTAAACCCTAACTATAACTTAACAATACTTAACTCTAACTTAACTCTACTTACAATCTTTTCCTTATCCTATTTCGTCGACTGCTTCTGACTGCTTCTGACTCCTCGCTGGCTTCGCTCGCTCGCCGCTCGTCATCCTCGTCTTCTTCTTAATTTCGCTTGTGGGACCACGTCGAGTCTCCCTTGTTTCTCCCCAGATGGTCACCCAAAAGAAACTGCTCCACACTCACTTCGGCACCGCACCGTCCAAGACTTCACAACAAAAACCAAAAAGATCCCATGACTCGACCGCCAAAACGAACTCGTCGAGCTTCACAACGACAAAAAGCCCCGTCAGCTGTTCCACCGGCCCTATATATGGGATTTCCCAATACCGTTGTCCTGTGTAAGTGGTCAACGGCCCAGCTCAATGTGATGACCTCCTCGCAGCTTCCGAGCTTTTCGGATCGGTTCTTGTCGATAAACATCAGCTGCTGCTTGAGTAGTGTGGTTGGGGTGTTGGAGAAATAATCGTGGTGGTCGTTAATCATGTTGAATTTCAATTACCCATGGTTGTAGGTATCACAGGCGCGTAGTGGACTCCAATGGCGTGTCGTAAACCAGGCGGAGCCTTGATTTGGGATCTATTGCGTCGATCGGGTGAGCGTTGTTTGTTGTTGTGATTGTTGGCAACTTATCTGCAGGGTCTGTGACGTTAACGTAAATGCATTTAGCTGTTGGTGATTACGCAGCTTTCGCGCGACGTTTGTAAGCGTTTAACTTTAGTTAATAAAAAAATAAATTAAAACACTTTTTTAAATATGAAATTAAATCTTTATTCCGTCGATACAAGTTAGTGACTAAATTTACAAAGTACAATTCTTTTTCTTAACAGCTACTTGACCTAGGTAACACGATTTGCATTATTGCTTGTTTAAACAAATGATCAGCATAAAAGTATTACTTAAGCAAATGGTCAGCGTAAAGGTATTTCGCAGCAGAAATATTGCGATTGGAATGTAGATCAATGCAATTGAATGTGTAATTGTATTGATCAGCAATATTGTGAAAATATTTACTAATTGAGTTATTCTTGAATTTTGACTTTAAGGTTCATTGAATTCCTATGCGGACCAATCTATGCTAATTGGGATCGATGGATCCGATATTGGTGGTGGAAGTGGTGGCGACGATGATGTCGACATGACCCCTCCCTCCTTATGATCGAAACTCTCCTGAGTTTTATTGATAAAGTTTATACTCGGAGATTTATATTTTTTCGAGAAATATATAGATAAAGCTATCAAAACGATGAAAATTATTAAAATTTGAATCAAAGCGGATACATAACAAAAATTAGTTTTTTTCTTATGGAATCTTAATTCTTTAATTTGTTCAATATTTTGAATGTGGCTTAGTACAAGATCATCAAAAGTCATTTGATCAATTGTAGTGTTCATATTAATTGTTGATGGAATTACAAAATTCTGTTTAAAAATTTCTTCGTTATTGTTAGAAAATCTTCCATTAATTTCTACATTACATTTATGTAAATTTAATAGATAGTTTCCCTTGAGGCTAAGAATTCTTTCGTCACAAGTACTGTTCAGGTATGAATTATTCTGATTTTTCAACAAAATTGATCCCTTTCCAATCTCTAAAATTTTCTGTTTAAAGTTCTTCGCTTTCAAACAGTTATTTAAAAAAAAATCTGACATCTTCAACTTTTGTTTATTTGCATTTCCTTCATAAATATATGGTATATTATCAATTTTTACAATTTCTTGTGTCTCGAATAGTAATTCCTGGGATGCCTTATTAGTTATTGGGGTTATTATTGATCGTTTTGCTTCTATTGTTTCCTTGGGAATTTTAATGTCGAACAATATTTTGTTATTTTTGTAACTGGTAGCTCCCAATTCCATGTTTTGAAGCTTATAGAAATCAACGTGATAGTGAAGGATCTCTTCATTCGTTAATATATTTTTAGTCATAATATTTAACCTAGCCGATGCAATATTGTTTTGTATGTGTTCTACATTGTCTCCTAAAATCTTAATTTTTAGCATAATATCTAAGAATATAAGTTGCTTGTATACTTTTTCACTATCTGCTTTTATGTTATTAAATCTTTCTAAAAATTTGTCTCGGTCTGATACAATTATTTCTTTTAGTTTGGCAAAGGTTTCGTTAAAGTGATTATTGATTTGTATATTCCTATTCATATTTTCTATTGTGTTATGTGTGGTTTCGTCATTATCGTCCATAGTTCTGTATAACCATTTTAGTCCTGTTCCTACCATGTTGATAAGTCCTCGTTTATGTCTGTGAGGTATAATTGTCAAAGTTTTAGTTCTCATAGTATTTAGTTCATACTGCAAAAGTTGTCTGTTGTCAAGCGGTTCAACCTGATTTATGTTTGTTTCCAAAGTGTTTATTACGTTTTGAATGTCAACAGGATCAATTATATGCAAAATTGTGCTGTAGACCGTAATAATTTGAATGTTTGCTTGATTAATTTCAACGAAACCATTGTTATTGTCCGGTTGCTCTACCGTCAACGTTAGATGTGCTGGTCGTATGAGTGCTATCAATATAATTTTGAGTATCCACATCACCTGAAAATTTTTTGTTCTTTTAATATTAATGAGATGGAATTTGTCTAATTTTAATTTTCTGTATCTGAGCTCATTTTTATGTCTCCAGGCTTTGTAATTTTTAACATAGCCTTCTTTAGTTTGCTCATAGTTTTCCCTACCTTCATTCAACTTATTTATCCTGGTTTCCTTCTTAATTCGTAATAATTTGTCTATTTGCTCGTTATTGGCCTTCCCTTGTTCAACATTTGAAGGTCTATCTTTTATTGTTGAATGAAAAGACTTATTGTACCATTCAACGCATTTAAACATTCTTTCCTGCATAGACATTTCTGATTTTTGCACCTCTAAAGTTTTTAGTTTTTCCCCTATTGCATTATGAAAGCAATTTATATCTGCATTGCCCGTATGGCTATTAGGTTTTGTGAAGTGTGTTTCTATCTCTGCTTCTCTCAAATTTTTTTTAACGTTGATGGAGTTAAGTTCATTGTCCATGACTAACCGTTTTGGCTTACCTTTTATTTAAAAATATTGTCTAATTTTTTCCGTGATTGTTATACTATTTTTATCTTCCAAATACAAAGCTATTACATAATTTGAAAATTTGTCGATGAATGTAAGAAAACTGTGCTTTTTGTTAATGTATACGTCAACATGTACTATTTCATTGGTAGATTTTGGAGTCTCGGTTAAACAGAATTTTGGTTTTAAAGCCTTCCTATCATATTTGGCCCGATTGCAAATATCACAATTGTTAACAAACTTCTGTACAAGTTTTTTCAGATTTTTGAAGTAAATTTGTTTTTTCAGTCCCTCGTAGTTTTCGGTAATCCCTGCATGTCCCGTTTCATTTTTATGATATCTGGAAATTTGCTTATAAGTTTCATCCTCAGACCTCATGTCTTTAGCATGGTGTGAACATTTGAAGAATTTTAGATTATTATTAAAAAGTTCTAAAAGCTTTAGTTGGACTAAATTATATTTATGATCAGATAGTTCCGAATATATACCAATTTTTCCTGATTTAAGGAAACTTCGGAAAATATCAGTCATAAAATTTGATTCGATATCCTCAGAGCTTATATATATTTTTCGTTTATTGTCAATGATATCTATTTCTTTAGTTTTATTTTTGGTCAAAATTACTTGGGTGTAAAATCGATTGACGACCGTGTCTGATATAGAAAAATGGTCATTTTGCTCTTCCTCCTGCGAATGAATTGTAGCAATAGTGCTAATATTGTCTTAGTTATCTAAGTTATTACTTAATACATTTATTTCCCCTGTATCGGCATTTATCCTGCTCATGAAATCTGCAGCCTTATTCTCCTTTCCTTTAATATACTTGATTTCAAAGTCATATTCGCCTAATTTCAATAGCCATCGCTGCAATCTTGGATTGATATCCTTACCCTTATGGTTTGCATGTAACCATTTGAGAGGCTGGTGGTCTGTCATAAGATCAAAAGTTCTACCATAGATATATGGCCTAAAATAATTAACAGCCCAAATGATCGCAAGTTCTTTTTCGACTGTGCCATATCTTTTCTCGTGATCATTCAAAGTCCTACTGGCATAACTAATAGGATGTTCATCTTGAGATAAAACAGCTCCTATTGCGAAGTCACTTGCATTCGTTACTATTTTAAACCTTTTGTTAAAGTCTGGATACTTTAGTATGGGTGGGTATATTAGAAGTCTTTTTAGTTTTTGGAACGCATCTATATACTGAGGATCGTTTATATTTATCCTTGTATTTTTTTAGATATTTTGTTAAACCCTGGGCAACCTTAGCGTAATCTTTTACGAATTTTCGATAATACCCGGTTATCCCTAGAAATGACTTAATTTGTTTCGGTGTCTGTGGCAATTTCAAGTTTTGATTATTTTCAATTTTGGTCATATTTGGTTTAACCCCTTCTCTGGTTAATGTATGGCCCAAATATTCCGTAGACTTGGCAAAGAAATTACACTTGTCCACTTGAACCTTGAGATTATGTTCCCTCAACTTGTTAAAATCTTTTGTATGCTATCTAAATGTTCTTCTATTGTTGTACTAAATATTAATATGTCGTCTAGGTGGACCACACATATTTGGTTTATATATTCCCTAAGTCCGAAGTAATGAGCCGTTGAAATGTCGCTGGAGCATTCTTTAGTCCAAACGGCATTCAAACGAATTCATAGTGGCCTAGTGGAGTTGAAAATGCAGGTTTTTTCTGTCGTCTTCTTTAATTAAAACTTGATGAAACCCTTTTGCGAGATCCAAGGTTGAAAAATATTGTGCCCTTCCGAGTTTCTCTAAAATGTTTTCAATATTTGGCATTGGGAATTTGTCACTTACAGTAACTTCATTGAGTTTTCTGTAATCAATGACAATCCTCCACTTTTTCTTGCCCGAATTGTCTATCTTTTTAGGGACAATCCACAATGGTGAATTATAAGGTGAAACACTTTCCCTAATAATTCCTTGATCTAACATCTCTCTTATTTGTCTATTTATTTCCCCTTCATGGATCTGAGGGTACCTGTATATTTTTGAATATACGGGTCTATCATTGATTGTCACTATTTCATGCTGTACTTCATGAGCATGAGTCAATTTTTGACCTTCTTGAAAGAACAGCTCACAGTAAGACACACTACACATTGCGCCAAAAATCCGGCTGCCTTCCAAAATGCTCCGCGAGTTTCGCAACGGGGGGTTCGCCACCAAAAGTCGAATATTTGGCCTAAAAACGGGTTTTCACGCGACTTTCTCCCCTTTGGGATGGAATAACTCCCGTTAATGTGCAGTGATTGGAACAATCAATACCGCAAACCATTTGCGACAAAATTATCTTATAAAAGTATCAAAACGGGTTTCGCGTTAAACGTGAAATAAAAAAAGTTGTGGCGCCCGAAAGTTATTCCCCCCTTTTTGGGTACGGCTTTTGGATTGTATCTTTGTTATTATTGACACGACGCAAAAGTTATGTATGGACGACTTGCTAAAAATTATATTCTACGCAAGTTTGCCATACACAACTTTCTTGTGGAAGCCACGGTTTGGGAGATATGGGGGTGTCCCACTTTCTTTTGTTTTCAAGATGGAGCCCAAACGCCATCATCGGGGACCCCAGGAAATTGAACTTAATCTAATTATAGCATTCCACGCGCATTGCAATAAAAAATTTTCTGCCTTTTGAAAATGCACGCTGAACTCCCAATTGACTGTACTAATATTGTTGCACACTCGGACTGTTGTTGAACATTGGTAAGATGATCTCGACTTCGCGGATAAATGATGATAGATCATAATCCCTGGTGCCATGAAAAGGTCGAATTGCAGCAGCTTCTTTCATAAGATCTTTTGCTGAAACTGTTATCTGTGGTCCTTGGTGATCTTCTTGTCCTGGTCCTTGTTGTAGTGGTAGTGGTGCCATAATTATTTGATTTTTTTTGTATACGAGGTGTATTATTGGATTTTTTTTCTATTTTGCACTTTTTGGCATTCAGATATAAGTTTCGTTTTCAATCTTTGTCACAAGTTGTGTTTTAAACAACGTTTTGGTATATTTATGAGTCTTAACACTTTTGATTGCGGAATTATCACTAATTAATGTTTTTATTCACCGATTACAATAATTTTATGCTTAATTTTTTTTTGAGAATCAATAATTTCTGTCAGTTATAAATCACTATAATCATCAATCTTGAGATTTGATGGGAATCACCGTTCATTTGCTTTTTTTCACAAAGTCACTAATTAATTTTATCACTAATCTTATGATATAGTGAGAGTCACTAAATTTTTCTTTCTATTTATTTAACTTCAGTTATAACTTTCCACTTATCTTTTGGTTAAGTGGCTACCGACTGCGCCACGTTTGTAAGCGTTTAACTTTAGTTAAAAAAAAATTAAAACACTTTTTTAAATATGAAGTTAAATCTTTATTCCGTCGATACTTAACAGCTACTTGACCTAGATAACACGATTTGCATTATTGCTTGTTTAAACAAATGATCAGCATAAAAGTATTACTTAATCAAATGGTCAGCGTAAAAATATTTCGCAGCAGAAATATTGCGATTGGAATGTAGATCAATGCAATTGAATGTGTAATTGTATTGATCAGCAATATTGTGAAAATAATTAATAATTGAGTTATTCTTGAATTTTGACTTTAAGGTCCATTGAATTCTTATGCGGACCAATCTATGCTAATTGGGATCGATGGATCCGATATTGGTGGTGGAAGTGGTGGCGACGATGATGTCGACATGACCCACGCACGGTCGGGAACACTCCCCATAAACAAAACTTATTACCTACTAAGCTAACTTATCGAATATCCTTACATCTTACATCTCCTCTACATTTATATAATTCAACTTCTACTCCTTACCATATAATTCAAACCTCTACTTCCTACAATATAATTCATTAATAACAATATAATTCAATACTAGGCTTGATTGCGTGAAGTGGCGAACGTAACATTATCAATTCGTTCAAGACAGCGTTTACCCGCACGGTGGTTTGGGGTCTTCAAGGACAGGGCAGACCCCCATTTTGCCTTTCTGGGTTGTGGGTAGACCACGTTGCATGGCGAACGTAACAGAGCGTCAATTGATTACGTAAAGATTTTCGTGGATTGGTTTGATTTAATATTCACGTGGATCAATCGGAGGGGGGACAGGTTACAAAGCCTTTTCTACGTTATTTGTTATTTTCATATCGATGCTTGAAGAACAAAACAGCGCTAACAAAAATGAATGCAGTTTTTGTTATTACGACAACTGAAGAGATTTTGTCGCGTGGTGGCCATTTTGAATAGTTGCGGTCAAAACTGCTAGCACTTCGGCATAATCACTGAATTTGTATTTTTTCACGATTTTACATCAATGAAACTAATAATTTTATCTTATTTTCTGTTAATTTTGAGAAGCATTGATTATGCAGCCAAAAATTGGTTCAATTGCATGTAAAAAGTAAAATATATGTATTACAAATGATGAAGGAAGTAATTGAAATCTTACGAATACTAAAGAACAAAACTCCTAAAAGCTACAATTTTTTATTTGATGAAAGCTTTTCAAAGCATATGATCTTTAAAAGTGTTGACTACAAAACATTTTACCTTTCAAAACGTTGATTATCACAATTGCAAATTGGATTTGATTTGTATTGGTTTTCAAAATTTAAGCAGTTTTTTTATTAAAGTTAAAACACGGTTCTGTGGAGACTATTAAAAATCTCCGCAAATTATGCAAATAATAATAAACTTTGATTGACTTTACAACAATGTCTTTAGAATAAGAGATTTAAGGTATACAAATTCGTATGAACCCTTTTTACATGGTGACTTTGAATTAATTTTTTAATTTTAAATTCAATTTGTTTTGAAATCATGAGAAAATATTTTGGTGGTCTCCCTACAGAAATTGATAAAAGTTTATAAATTTTATAAGTAGTGGTAATATGCCGGTTCTGGAGCGGAAGTGAACTGTCAAAATCCGATGACGTCATCACCCCGACCGAAAGTGAACTGTCAAAATCCGAAGACGTCATCACCCCGACCGGAAGTGAACTGTCAAAAGGTCCTTGACCCCCAAATAACCGCAACCTTGGGATGGCCACGCCCACAAAACCGTAAGCCTATTACGTCATCAACCGCAATCAAGCCGATGACGGCATTAACCCTTTCTCCCCCTCTCTCTCACTCACACACACTCTCTCTCACTCACACACCCACGATCTTACCTACAACGGCGTTGCCACACGCACGGCCTAATTTTACGCCCCCGCGATCCCACCTTTCACCGACGACACTGTAAATTTCACGGCAAGACACTTTCACTTATTCGGAGCCACTAAAATTGTATGTGGCGTTCAATTTTGAATTTCCCACGAGCGAATTACAGACAATTCACAGTCGGATGTAATTTTTGAATATTGTGGTTTTTAGAGGAAATAGCACTGATAAGAGGCATCCGCTTCTATTTAATGAGGATGTGGTTTTTTATTTGAATTTGATATACGCTTTGAAGCAATTAAACGAAATACCGTTGATAAGAGACAAGTTTGTGGTTTTTAAGAAAAATTTTAGATAACGAAGATTGCGCATATTTTTTTTTATAAAAGAAAATTTAAACGAAAACAAAAGCTGTTATTTCGAAAAATTATTACGTCATCAGTTTTTGCTTATCTATTTTCGGCCAAAAGGAGGATGTGGTTAAAAGGTAAAAAAAAAGAAGCGGAAAAATTCCAACGAAAGTTGAATAATTGTGGCTGACAAAAGCATGCGGTTACGTTTAATTCGAGTGATATTTTGCTAAACAAGCCGCTAGGAAAACGGGTCATGAAGCGCGAGAACCCCTATCACGCTGTACTATATAAAGAGCCCCGAAATTTAAGTGAAGAAGAACACAATTGACTACTTCTGTTCAGGTAAGTTTACTTTTTTGTGGTTGTTAACAAATTTGTGTTGAAGGAGCTGGCGGTTTCCTTTAACACCACGGAACACCACAGATTTTTGGTGAAATCTCCCTATGACTTTGGGCGATTATCACATCACCAAAAGCAAGCTCGTTGGCTAACCGACAAATTTCACCACCTGGACTGGAATGACGGAACATTGACATTCGATAGCGTGAAAGCATTCATCGAAATGAACATAGACAAGCAGAACGACACAATCTACGTAAAAGGACTGGAAAAATTGGCGTGGGTGAGGAAAATGATTGGGAAAAATATCATGGCCCACGATTTGGATAATCTCAACTGCCCCGCGCTTCGGATATTAGAAGAAAAATATCCCCTGGGGAGCGCATTCAACAACCGCACAGGAAAACGCGCCTTGCGCAACGTATTATTGTTAAGAAAATTTTTAGATAACGAAGTTTGCGCACATTTTTTGAAACGAAAATAAAAGCTGTTATATCAAGAAAAATTATTACGCCATCAGTTTTTGTTTATCTATTTTCGACCATGAGGAGGATGTGGTTAAAAGTTAAAAAAAGAAGCGGAAAAATTCCAATTAAAGTAGAATAATTGCGGTTTATGATTTTGTTTATAAGGCGAACCGAAAACTACAATGGCCATAGTTTTTTCAAGTTTTAACAGCGAAAGGTGTTTTTAATTGTTGCGAAAAATGGAAGGTTTTGTGTGTGAATTCTGTGAAAAAGGTTTTTCGTCGTCTGGCGCCCTGAAGAGGTACATACAACACACTGACGTTCCTGCAATCAACCCGGTGTTGAGATTTACCAAAGCCACTAAGCATGCTTTTTCACCGATAAAGACTGGAAGGCTTGACGCAGGTATCTGTTTACTAAGCGCCTATAACGATGTGGTGGCGGCGCGTGGCCGAAAAACTATCGAAACAGACATACACGTTCACTTGCCATCTGGCTGCGATGGACGGATAGTACCCTTATGGCATCACGCCGTAGAACATGGAATAGGTGTTATGGGTGGTGTCGTGGACGAGGATTATCGTGGTCCACTGCAAGTTGTATTGTTCAATAATTCCGATGCAGATTTTATAGTGAATAGAGGCGCTTTCATTGCCCGACTGGTTTGCGAAAAGATCTGCTATCCGGAGATTGAAGAAGTTACCATGTGTATATTGGATCCGACAATAAACTATCAATTAATAACTTTAAAACCATGATTTTTTTATTAAATACGTGTTTTTGTATAAAAAGTTTTATACTGAAAACCGCTTTTTCTTGGGGGACCCGAAGTTATATTGCATCCGAGTTATTCTATTTCAGTGTTGTGTCGATAATTATAATATATAAAATAAATGGGATTGAATCAATATTGTTATTTTATCTTATTGGAACGAATCAAAAAATCCAGAATCATGGTCAAAATTACATTTCTCTGATGTAGTACTAATGTCATCAGTGACGTCTGTATCATCGTTGTCGTTTGTACCGTCGTCTTTATTTTTTATGCGTTTCCGTGGTTGTTTGGGTTTATTATGCAAAAAGTGGATATCCTCCGATCCGATATGAGGACGTTTAAGAGGCAATAGAAAATTTGTTGTATTCTTCAATTTCTGTATCCATTCATTGAAATAAAGAGATATTGTACACTTTAAGAAAAACCATTTACATCTAAAGCAAATCAAAATCTAGACTTTGTTCGATCAATATATTTCAACATAATCCAACCCTATTAACAACAACTGAAAAAAAATTTTTTACAAGATATAGCCGATGCATAGGGCGATATGTGTTTTCTACGCCGAAGAATTTGCGGGTTATAATCCAAGGGTATAAGCTCGTGTAGATCCACTAATTTGATTTTGTCAATGAATATGGAATCGCAGAGGGCAGGAGAGAAAAGATTTAAAAAGAAAGCGCGGGGAAAATCTCATGTTTTCAATTCCAAACGAGTTGTTGACATTTTAAAGGAAATGGATATAACACCACCCAACGAGTCTTATGAAGCAGCTATTGAACAGATTTTTTTTTAGTAAATTAGAAGCTGCCCACGAGTAACAACCACTCAGATATATTTTTAAAGCTAAAATGGATTTGGAAAACTACTTATCCTTTTTGAATCAATACAGCCGCATATTGTTAGAAGAACATCGCGAAGAAATCATGAAAGATGTATTATTTTTAATGTTATATTACAAAACGGACGAAACAAATTCAATTCACGGAAGACACTTTGTCAGCTGTCCTTGGTCTAAAGACGACGCAAAATCCGGGCCGGATACATGCGCCTGCCACAGTGTTTATCGAAAACGCAACAACATTGAAAAACTTATAAAATTTTATAAAAGACTAAGAAATGAGAGATGTGAAGATTTTTTGTTTTAAAATGTTTTTTTTCTTTATTAATCAATAAAATATAATATATTATGATAAATCTGTTTTTTAATCCTGGAATTATGTTGGGTTGGAAAGCCTAACCATTTAACATATATTTTATCTCCAGATCGTTTTAAAACCCTTTCCACGAGGTACAAGTGAGGGTGTTTCGTTTTTAGCAATTCGTTTTCATAAAATCGACCAAATTTATCAACACCCGTTTAGAAATAATAATAATAACTAGTGAATGATGATGATGATGATAGTTATCGTATTTATTCTATTATTTGTGATTCTTTTAATTCTTCAATAATTGATATTATTTCGTTGTTTTGATTATTGTGATCTGTTTGTTGCGATGCAATGAGTAACTGCAATCGACTTACTAATTCATTCGGATCATCCCAATTTATATAGTCTTTCTGTTTGTTAGGTGTTTGCATTAAGCTGTAGTTGTTGTATTTAATATTGGCCATTCGTTTTAACCCCTTTCCTTCTTTGCTATTCAACAGCTTAGAAATTATTTGTGTATACTTAAAGCTTCGATTTCCATTGACTTGACTACTACTGTCATAAGATCGCCTGTGAGCATTACTATGCAGAAGAATATTTTTATAATTCTCTAAATCTTCATTGGTATATAATGTTTGATCTGGGTTCTTTATAAAAAGCAGTTCAAATAAACCTTGAGTTCCCATATAAGAATTCTCATCTTCGAATTTCCTATCTTCCAATTCTCCTCAGCATCGTCATCCTTATTTACACCATAAATACTATCAATTATAGTTATAGATATTGTTTAGAAATATCCGAAAAATGGTTTTGCTTCATGTACTCTTCAAGATGTTTTTGTCCTTCCGGAGACGTTACATATTTACGAATAGCTTTTGTAGAAGAATTAGATGAAGTGCTGGTGCGGTTAAGTTTATTGTCGGATCCAATATAAACATGGTAACTTCTTCAATCTCC